>OZ007588.1:1008696-1608696 GCA_963931845.1 Maratus michaelseni
AATATCTAGTTGGTTGTAAATTTTAGAAAATTCGACCTAACGAAATTAACACACTTAAAAATATCTAGTTGGTTATACATTTTATAAAATAAGCAACAAATAAACATTTCGATACATTGACAAAAGAAAATAATTAAGTTTAAGTAAACTTTACACTTAGACAATATTTCAAACTAAGAAAAATAATAACTTTACACTTATATAATATTTTCAACTAAGGAAAATTAATAACTTTAAAAATCAGACTTAACACATTGTTAAAGTTTTTTTAAAACAACACAACATTTTCAAAGCAGTGGAAATAGTATACCTGAAAAAAATTCAACTTAGTGGAATTTAATAGTGAAATTTTTTAACCTCACTCATTTAAAAAATAAAACTTTGTAAATTTTTTCCATTTTTAAAATAAAACTTATTTAAAAAATAAATAAGCAACTATTAAACATTTTGAATGTCTTAGACAAAGTGTGAATAAATTTGTTGAAATTATATAAAACATGAAAAATTTCATTACTTTTAAAAGAAATTTTATTTTTGGTGAAATAAACTCGAGGTATTTATTATATGTTACTTAAACTACATGAGAATTGATTGAAAATGTGTTACTTTTAATCACTCACAAGATAAGACATGATGTTACAATATACACATAGGAATGACATAGGAATTTCAGATGGGTTTTTCTCCCACACATGACGTCACTGATAACATATTTACTGATCAAGTCATAAAATCATAGTTTAGGGTAGGTTTTTAAGCACGAAGTTTAGTTGAGATTTAAGATATTTGAGAAATATAAACTACAACTTTGGCTACTTTTTGAAATTTCCCCCTACATAAGAAAAAGAACATAGAAAAATAAAATGAAAAGTCGTATTTGAATGGAATCAAATTATTATCCTTTCACTTAACAGCTGAATGCGTCGGTAATTACATCACAAAGGCACTGATAACAACTGATTGAATATATTGTGTTTCTTTTTTAAGGTTAAATTGATTTAATATTCAAGTTATTTCTTAATGATACACTTAAAAACAATAAACTTAATTAGCATTCAAAAAGCAAACGATCACATTATTGTGTAAAACAATCAAATGTTTTAAAAGTCACGAGTTAAAATTTGAAATGACTTAGAGTTTAAGTAGAATTTAGATGTGAACCTTTTAAAATGAAATAATAGTTTTTTGTATCGCCCTCTATCGGTGGGTAATAGAATTAAGAGATAATTAAAAGTTTTAACTTGAATTCGAGCCCACAACAAAAATTATTTTTCGGTTTTATAATTTAGGGTAGGTTTAACTGAGCAAGCCATGATATTTCAGTATTTATAGACGATTTAAGATATTCGATAAAGCAAATCATTTGAATTTTTAATTTAATTGAAGGGTTTACTGCTTAAAGTACTACAAAATGAGTACAACACGATGCATAGTTTTTTAATTAATTATATTTTTCGAAAGGTGACTTATTGATAAACTTAGGATTTATGTTTAAAGTGAATAAATTTGACATGTTAGGTTCACTTAATAACAGAGGGTTGAATAAGTTATTTTTAATAAAAATAAAGTTTACTAAAAGTTTTTAAAGTTAAAAAAATATAGTTTTAAAAAATTTAAAGTTTACAAAAAGTTTAAAAATCTTTAAGTAAATCAAAATTAACTTTTTAATTTTAACTATTGAGAGACTATAATCTAACTGTTTATCCTCGTAACCAACTGGTGCATATCAACTATATACTCTGTATCTGCATATGCGCAGAAAAACATAGACATTTAATCTAACTTGAGTTCGACTTTAAATTATTTGCCAACTTTTAAGTTTAATTACTATACACAACTCGATTACCTTTCCCACAAAACACCTTTCAGAAACAAAACAGAAATTAACACTTACCGAAAAACACGTCCACTTTGGGTGTTAGTCTTCACTCAACTAACGTTTCTCCCTTATCTTTGCTAGGGGGCACTGCAATCGCCGCTAGAGGCGTTAGTAGTCTTCAGGTGTGTGATAAGAATAAACTTTAAATCCAACTTACACTCGCTCAGTCATTCTTGCTTCTCTCTACCTTGCTAACAACCGTTTGCTGCTGGCTCATTGTTTGGTTGTTTAAACTTGTTGAATGACGTCATCATGTGTTTGTCTAAACTTGTCCAGTCTTGTTTTTATGCAGTACGTCTATTTAGATGAGTCATCACTCGTTTATCTTGGTTGACTTGTCCAAACTTGTTTTTGTGTGGCACGTCTATTTGGGCGAGTCATCGTTCGCTTATCTTGCTTTACTTGTTTGAACTTGTCTAGTATCCACCACCTCATGTCTTTTGTCATAGCTTGAATATACTTTACACCAATCACTTAAATATAAAAGTCTTGTCACAACTTACTTAAACTTTGATAAAAATATTAATTATTTATAAATTTCATCAAATTCTTATTTTTCTGATACATTTACTATGTAATTTTCGTTCAAAAATATGGTAAAGCCCGATTTTAAATCGAAGTCTAAGATAAATTCCCCAAATTTGTAACATTTTAACACTAATAATAAATATTGTAAGCACCCAGTACATACAAGTTTTGTAAAAATAATATTACTTATAGCTAACTCGTTATGTCCCATGATACAAAACTTCAATATAACTAAAATCAGTGTTAAACGAAAATCTAATCACGTGTCTTTATATATTATTTTGAAATGCAAAGCATTATATCTAAACGAATGATATAAGGAGTAGTTAGAATAGTTCTTATATTTTTGTTAGTAAAAAATTTATACACATTATCTTACAAGGTTGCAATATTCAACACACGGTTCACCATATTTAAAAACGATTCACCATGATTTAAAAACTTAGTAACATATTTTAAATTTATAAATTTAAATTAAAAATACTTAAGTATTTATAATTGTTTATTTATAAAAATATGTTTTAATTTAAATTTATAAATTTAAAATATGTTACTAAGTTTTTAAATCATGGTGAATCGTTTTTAAATATGGTGAACCGTGTGTTGAATATTGCAACCTTGTAAGATAATGTGTATAATTTTTTTACTAACAAAAATATAAGAACTATTCTAACTACTCCTTATATCATTCGTTTAGATATAATGCTTTGCATTTCAAAATAATATATAAAGACACGTGATTAGATTTTCGTTTAACACTGATTTTAGTTATATTGAAGTTTTGTATCATGGGACATAACGAGTTAGCTATAAGTAATATTATTTTTACAAAACTTGTATGTACTGGGTGCTTACAATATTTATTATTAGTGTTAAAATGTTACAAATTTGGGGAATTTATCTTAGACTTCGATTTAAAATCGGGCTTTACCATATTTTTGAACGAAAATTACATAGTAAATGTATCAGAAAAATAAGAATTTGATGAAATTTATAAATAATTAATATTTTTATCAAAGTTTAAGTAAGTTGTGACAAGACTTTTATATTTAAGTGATTGGTGTAAAGTATATTCAAGCTATGACAAAAGACATGAGGTGGTGGATACTAGACAAGTTCAAACAAGTAAAGCAAGATAAGCGAACGATGACTCGCCCAAATAGACGTGCCACACAAAAACAAGTTTGGACAAGTCAACCAAGATAAACGAGTGATGACTCATCTAAATAGACGTACTGCATAAAAACAAGACTGGACAAGTTTAGACAAACACATGATGACGTCATTCAACAAGTTTAAACAACCAAACAATGAGCCAGCAGCAAACGGTTGTTAGCAAGGTAGAGAGAAGCAAGAATGACTGAGCGAGTGTAAGTTGGATTTAAAGTTTATTCTTATCACACACCTGAAGACTACTAACGCCTCTAGCGGCGATTGCAGTGCCCCCTAGCAAAGATAAGGGAGAAACGTTAGTTGAGTGAAGACTAACACCCAAAGTGGACGTGTTTTTCGGTAAGTGTTAATTTCTGTTTTGTTTCTGAAAGGTGTTTTGTGGGAAAGGTAATCGAGTTGTGTATAGTAATTAAACTTAAAAGTTGGCAAATAATTTAAAGTCGAACTCAAGTTAGATTAAATGTCTATGTTTTTCTGCGCATATGCAGATACAGAGTATATAGTTGATATGCACCAGTTGGTTACGAGGATAAACAGTTAGATTATAGTCTCTCAATAGTTAAAATTAAAAAGTTAATTTTGATTTACTTAAAGATTTTTAAACTTTTTGTAAACTTTAAATTTTTTAAAACTATATTTTTTTAACTTTAAAAACTTTTAGTAAACTTTATTTTTATTAAAAATAACTTATTCAACCCTCTGTTATTAAGTGAACCTAACATGTCAAATTTATTCACTTTAAACATAAATCCTAAGTTTATCAATAAGTCACCTTTCGAAAAATATAATTAATTAAAAAACTATGCATCGTGTTGTACTCATTTTGTAGTACTTTAAGCAGTAAACCCTTCAATTAAATTAAAAATTCAAATGATTTGCTTTATCGAATATCTTAAATCGTCTATAAATACTGAAATATCATGGCTTGCTCAGTTAAACCTACCCTAAATTATAAAACCGAAAAATAATTTTTGTTGTGGGCTCGAATTCAAGTTAAAACTTTTAATTATCTCTTAATTCTATTACCCACCGATAGAGGGCGATACAAAAAACTATTATTTCATTTTAAAAGGTTCACATCTAAATTCTACTTAAACTCTAAGTCATTTCAAATTTTAACTCGTGACTTTTAAAACATTTGATTGTTTTACACAATAATGTGATCGTTTGCTTTTTGAATGCTAATTAAGTTTATTGTTTTTAAGTGTATCATTAAGAAATAACTTGAATATTAAATCAATTTAACCTTAAAAAAGAAACACAATATATTCAATCAGTTGTTATCAGTGCCTTTGTGATGTAATTACCGACGCATTCAGCTGTTAAGTGAAAGGATAATAATTTGATTCCATTCAAATACGACTTTTCATTTTATTTTTCTATGTTCTTTTTCTTATGTAGGGGGAAATTTCAAAAAGTAGCCAAAGTTGTAGTTTATATTTCTCAAATATCTTAAATCTCAACTAAACTTCGTGCTTAAAAACCTACCCTAAACTATGATTTTATGACTTGATCAGTAAATATGTTATCAGTGACGTCATGTGTGGGAGAAAAACCCATCTGAAATTCCTATGTCATTCCTATGTGTATATTGTAACATCATGTCTTATCTTGTGAGTGATTAAAAGTAACACATTTTCAATCAATTCTCATGTAGTTTAAGTAACATATAATAAATACCTCGAGTTTATTTCACCAAAAATAAAATTTCTTTTAAAAGTAATGAAATTTTTCATGTTTTATATAATTTCAACAAATTTATTCACACTTTGTCTAAGACATTCAAAATGTTTAATAGTTGCTTATTTATTTTTTAAATAAGTTTTATTTTAAAAATGGAAAAAATTTACAAAGTTTTATTTTTTAAATGAGTGAGGTTAAAAAATTTCACTATTAAATTCCACTAAGTTGAATTTTTTTCAGGTATACTATTTCCACTGCTTTGAAAATGTTGTGTTGTTTTAAAAAAACTTTAACAATGTGTTAAGTCTGATTTTTAAAGTTATTAATTTTCCTTAGTTGAAAATATTATATAAGTGTAAAGTTATTATTTTTCTTAGTTTGAAATATTGTCTAAGTGTAAAGTTTACTTAAACTTAATTATTTTCTTTTGTCAATGTATCGAAATGTTTATTTGTTGCTTATTTTATAAAATGTATAACCAACTAGATATTTTTAAGTGTGTTAATTTCGTTAGGTCGAATTTTCTAAAATTTACAACCAACTAGATATTTTTCAAAGAAACTCTAACAATGTGTTAAGTCTAATTCTTCTTAAATTAAAATATTGTCTAAGTGTAAAGTTATTATTTTTCTACCTTCCATGTCTCGATGTAAAGGTGATAATCCTAAGTTTCCAATTTGCGGGCGAAAAGACATTAAAATATTTAAATGTTCTAGTAAAATGTGTGATATCTGAAATTTGGTAGTTCAAACAGCTTCCGGATAAAAATCGTCTACACGGGTTAAACATGGCAATCATTTTTTCAACATACAAATCCAAACATGTAAAGATGAGTCACTCATGCAAGCTGATAACAAGTTTAGGCAGGAAAATCGGCTTGCATTAGTCATTTTTTTTTTTTACTCTTCGTTATCATGTTAATAGGAAGTGATCTTAGGATCTCATAGTTATGATAAGACAAACCACGTGATGTTAACAACAAAGTGTTATTCACAACAAAATTAAATTCTATTTCCTTAAAATAATTGTAATGGAAAGGATATCGTGACTATCTTGAAAAAACTTTAGGTAAGTCAATTTTTATTGTAAAACTTTTATATTATGTAAAACCTTTTTTTTTTAAATGTCAACACACTCCTGTTTTGTCTGACACATTCAAAATACACAACATTAGTTTAAAAGTCACACAGTGTATGCTAAAGAAAACACTTTTTTTCGAAATCAAACTATTTATTAATCATTTAAAATAATACAAATCAAATAAGCCTGTCATATTGAGCTGTAATCAATTCTAATTTCAAAATTTTTCGTAATGTCCAATTAAACACTCGTTCTGTGAAATCTTCAAAGCCGTTGTACAACTTTAAAAAGGCATTCTCAGCATGTACATGTATGTTTTGGTCTGTTAATTCTAGTTCATATATTTTGCATATCATTTTGTCTTTTAATTCACTATAAGTTCGAACTAATCTATAAGCTTCACTATAAGTTCAAATAACAAATCTTTTAAACAGGGTGATTTCGCAATGTTAGGTAAAACTTTATGAAAAGTATCACAATGTTGTAAAAAATCCGATTCACACTTAAATATTTCACAACACTTTGCACATGAATATTGTTTACGAATCTTATGGGTCTTCTTGTGTATTAATAAGTCAGACATTCTTGAAAATATCTCGTTGCAATCACTACACTTGTATTGTTTGGGCAATTTGTGAATCTTTTGATGATTACGTAAATCACTCTTTTGTGAAAAAACTTCAGCACACACCTCACAGCAAAAATATTTTTCCTTTAGATGACTTTTCATATGAAACACTAAGTTAACTTTTCGAGGAAATGCTGTGTTACACATCTTACGCACATGGGGTAACTTCTGTTTCTTTAGTCCTGATGAGGTGAGTTTCACTTCATAATTCGAAACGAGTCCTTCTTTGGATAAAAGTGTAGAATCCATCTCTTGATTATTTAACTCTGGTGATGAGTGTTGACACTCCAAGTTGGTTACATCACCAACATAAGAATTCATAACTCGTTCCACAATAACTTAAATGAAAAATACAACCTATTACAACGATATCAGGTCACAGTAGAATGTTATGAACTCGTTTCATTGAAATTTATATAATGATAGAGGGCGCTCGTGTAAAAATACTAACTTTTTATTTGTTTGAAAATACTGACATTTTATTGGTTTAAAAATACGTCACGTGATTATTTCATCCTATAATGTTATAAGTTCAATAACCACTTAATTCTTGCACAATGATTTAGAAAGTCTTACCTATCAGAAGTTCGTACATATGTAAGTAAAAATCCTTATTACTCTCGTATCTATTGCTTTTATAAATAATATTTTATTTATCAAACCACTTAATTTCTAAATGATGTATTCTAAAACGCTTTTTATGTCTTATGTATGTAAAGTCTACTAAAAGAGGGGGAAAAAAGACGGGGTGTGAAGTATTTGTAAAATTGAAAAACGTTAATTTATAAAAACTAGATTCCATTCCCTTTTTTAAAAATGTTGGTTGTATAAAGTCAAATCTATTGAAAATTTATTTTAATCGTATAACTCTAAACAAAATACCCGCTCTCTTTAATAAGTTAAATAGTCACTAAAAATTGTTCATTTAAAAGGAAAAAATCTTTAAAATTCTCTTATTGTATGATTTTATAAATAATATTTTGCACGTCAAATCACTTCTTAACTAAATGTAATAATCTAAAATGTCTTATGTAATGATCTAAAATGTCTTATGTAATGATCTAAAATGTCTTATGTGTTGTGGATGGTTGGTTATTTGTTAAAACCGATTATCTACGCTTGGGATATAGGTCACTCTAGGGGTCATTCTAAGGGCTCCTAACTCGTATTGACAAGGTTCGAAGAAAACTCCGAACGGTTAGGTCGACGAGCGCGAGAGAAGTTTAAACCCAAACGTCTAGTAGCTTTAAAACCAGAACCTCTCAGTCACTGGTCTTATGTGTTGTGTTTTTATAAATAATATTTTTCTTGTTTAATCACTTAACTCCAAAATGAAATGTTTCTAAGACTGTCATGTCTTAAGTGAAACATATTTAACTAAAGAAGGATGTAGTATTTGTGACATAAGTTATTCTACAGTACCCTTTTAAGAAAAAAAAAAAGCTATATTACAAGTCAATTAAAAAAAATTATATAATTAAAAAGTATATATATATATTGTTTAATTAGCATAAAAACGATTATTTAAGTTACTCCACAAATTTGTAAACTTAAAAAACGGAAGATGTAATGTAACACAAAGAAGTATGACAAATTTTTCCCCCATAAAGGATTAGTCTCAATGACTTGAATTAACTTTTTCCCTAAAAATGCCACATTAATTTCAGTACACAAGTTTGCGAAACGGCTTTTATAAGAAAATATTACGCTGAATACAATATTAAACCTTGTAATTTAATTCACTAACACAAATGCGTGGGTGTATAGCTTATAGTTACATTTGTAAAAATCACTTTGCTTTCGTTTTTAAAATGTATAAACACGTTATTTTTGGTAACAAAACTCTATTTCGAATATAATGTTGTACAAGAAATGTACAAGAAAGAATTAGGCATACTATCTTCGTCAATCTCTATAAATAAAATTTCGTATAGAAAGTAAAAATTTTCCCTCTAAATTATTATTTCGAATATTGAAGTGATCTGTTGACAGAGTGTTGTAAGAGAAATGTGCTTGTAAATTAAACAAACAGATGTAATAACATTCATATTAAACCAAAACTCGCGAATTACTCAATAGCTAAAGACAATTTCCTGCAATTCATTAAAACTATGATAAAGATATCTCAACGCAGGTCTGAAGTAACCATCTCTCGCATTTAAAGAGATAACAACACACACACATCCTTGGTGACCTAAAATAAGACATGTGTGATACAGAAATTGCAGGTTCTAATGTCACTAAAAATTAAAATAATACGTAAAACACTACAAAAAAAAAATATAAAAAATAATTTGAAACGCTTTAAATAAATTAAATTAAAAAAAATGAAAACACTTTAAATAAAAAATAAAACAAAATTTCACCCTCTACAAAGAACAAAATCTATATGTCTAATCATGCACCTTCTTTATCTCTCTCATCTTAATTACTTCCGGTCTCACAAACCACCTGTCCTGTTCCAACAAGCTCCCAAACATGTTCCTAAAACATGTTTACTGCTTCCTGAAAACCCTTTTTGGAAAAAGCATGTCTAATCCCGTTTCCGATCTTATTTCCTGTCGCGTTTCCAGTCTAAAAATAAATTTCACGTTAAACTTTTATAAAGTAAAACAAAGTCAGAAAGATTTCCATTTTTATATTAGGTGTTAGTTAGCAAATAAAATTTTTATTTCAGGTGAGAAAAAAAAAAAAAAAAAAAAAAAAAAAATCGAACATTTTGCTAATATTACTTTCAAACTAAATTCATTCTGATAGCAGGATTCCTACAACTCAACTCCACTCGACTAGAAGGATTAAAACCAACAAAATAAATTAAGCCCCCCACAAAAATAAGCCCTCCCCCTCTCTCCCTTATCGCATTCACTTCCTGTCACATTTCCGGTTAAACTTCCTATCTACACTTCCGGTTCACTTCCTGTCACAACCTGTTTTTTATCCACACCTGCGACTTCCGGTGACCTTCACAGCCCGCACAACTTCCGGTGTCCACACCTGCTACTTCCGGCTCTGTGACCTTCCTTCAACCTTGAGCCTACGCCGCGTACGCCGCTGATGCAGAACCCCTAATTATTATCTACTACCCCGCTCCCCCCCCCCTTTATAATTAACCAATGAACCCCCAAAACTAATCAGGGAAGTATAATCACTATAAACATATAACCAAAATGTGAAGCAAAACGGATATTTCTATCAAGATTTATCGCATTACGTACATACAGAACCGGCGCACATTAACTCTCAGGCTTTGATAGCCTGTGAGCTAAAAATATAATTTCAAGAATTACTCGGATATAAACATTTAAAAATCACAACATTCATCTTAGATTTAAAAAAAAAACCTATATGTATATATATATAATTCCAAAAAGACGCACAAAGGCTATCCATTTTATTCAGTTAATTTATCTGATGAACCCCCCCCCCCTTTTTTTTTTCCGGAAAGGGTGGATTCATTTTTTGAATTGGTGAAAAGATAAATTGAAGGCCCGCTAGCGGGCGAAACCACTAAGTTTTATTCTTATAAATTTATACCCTATGCTTAATTTCGACTGAATGAAATTTTTATCAATAACCGCACAAAAGTAATGATATCAGTACAAAAACCCTCAACGGGTTAAAATTGTTGACGCAGCACTTTCTTTTGGCTCTATGAATTTTAAATATGGGTCTTAAAAGCAATGATATCAAATTTAAGTGACGCTATGTTAATAATGTTTTTTTAAATCATAATTTTCTTTTTAGTTTTATTTATGTTCACAGGTGCAATTATTATCTTAATATGAAAAAATATATAAAATTTATTCACTGATGCTTTTTCATTCACATCTCTCATGAATTCAAAATATGGGTTTTAAAAGAAATGATATCAAATTTTGAGTGACACCTTGACGTTAATTTAATAGGACTCTTTTAAAATTCAATTTAAATTATTTTTGGTTTGTCTTCTAAAGTATATTTACACATTACAAACAATACTTTTAATTTTTCAATACACTGTTAAATATATTACTTTCACTGAGCCTATATTATGTATTGAAATGTATTTATTTCAATAAACTGATTTATGTTTTGTGCCGCACGCTATCCCAAATCATAAGTAAAATTTATGTAAATGATTATTTTGCGTCATAGTATCCAAACAGTATGCAACGTGACCTATGAAAGTACACTTCTTTTAATAGTAACATTTCTAGCTTTTTCTGTAATTGAAATTTTTAAATTCTGCTAGTTTTCATATATAGCACCTTTTTTAAAATAATGTTTAACATGTGTCAAGTTTTATTTTAACTTTTAATGAATTGTTTGATATTTTATTTAACTTTATAAATTTGTTCTTAGTAATATTTCTTTCTATATTTCTTCGTAAACTTTTTTTTACAGTAAAATTTAGCACTGATTTTTACAACTGTAAAAAAATAAAATAAGAGTTTATTTTTCAAAACAATTTTAAATAATGAAGTTACATCAAAATTGAGGTATAATTTTTTTTTTATTCTATTTCATTTTATTTTTATTATTATTCTTTTTCTTTTTTTTTTTTAAATAATGTTTAACATGTGTCAAGTTTTATTTTAACTTTTAATGAATTGTTTGATATTTTATTTAACTTTATAAATTTGTTCTTAGTAATATTTCTTTCTATATTTCTTCGTAAACTTTTTTTTACAGTAAAATTTAGCACTGATTTTTACAACTGTAAAAAAATAAAATAAGAGTTTATTTTTCAAAACAATTTTAAATAATGAAGTTACATCAAAATTGAGGTATAATTTTTTTTTTATTCTATTTCATTTTATTTTTATTATTATTCTTTTTCTTTTTTTTTTTTTTTAAATAATGTTTAACATGTGTCAAGTTTTATTTTAACTTTTAATGAATTGTTTGATATTTTATTTAACTTTATAAATTTGTTCTTAGTAATATTTCTTTCTATATTTCTTCGTAAACTTTTTTTTACAGTAAAATTTAGCACTGATTTTTACAACTGTAAAAAAATAAAATAAGAGTTTATTTTTCAAAACAATTTTAAATAATGAAGTTACATCAAAATTGAGGTATAATTTTTTTTTTATTCTATTTCATTTTATTTTTATTATTATTCTTTTTCTTTTTTTTTTTTTTAAATAATGTTTAACATGTGTCAAGTTTTATTTTAACTTTTAATGAATTGTTTGATATTTTATTTAACTTTATAAATTTGTTCTTAGTAATATTTCTTTCTATATTTCTTCGTAAACTTTTTTTTACAGTAAAATTTAGCACTGATTTTTACAACTGTAAAAAAATAAAATAAGAGTTTATTTTTCAAAACAATTTTAAATAATGAAGTTACATCAAAATTGAGGTATAATTTTTTTTTTATTCTATTTCATTTTATTTTTATTATTATTCTTTTTCTTTTTTTTTTTTTTTAAATAATGTTTAACATGTGTCAAGTTTTATTTTAACTTTTAATGAATTGTTTGATATTTTATTTAACTTTATAAATTTGTTCTTAGTAATATTTCTTTCTATATTTCTTCGTAAACTTTTTTTTACAGTAAAATTTAGCACTGATTTTTACAACTGTAAAAAAATAAAATAAGAGTTTATTTTTCAAAACAATTTTAAATAATGAAGTTACATCAAAATTGAGGTATAATTTTTTTTTTATTCTATTTCATTTTATTTTTATTATTATTCTTTTTCTTTTTTTTTTTTTTAAATAATGTTTAACATGTGTCAAGTTTTATTTTAACTTTTAATGAATTGTTTGATATTTTATTTAACTTTATAAATTTGTTCTTAGTAATATTTCTTTCTATATTTCTTCGTAAACTTTTTTTTACAGTAAAATTTAGCACTGATTTTTACAACTGTAAAAAAATAAAATAAGAGTTTATTTTTCAAAACAATTTTAAATAATGAAGTTACATCAAAATTGAGGTATAATTTTTTTTTTATTCTATTTCATTTTATTTTTATTATTATTCTTTTTCTTTTTTTTTTTTTTTTAAATAATGTTTAACATGTGTCAAGTTTTATTTTAACTTTTAATGAATTGTTTGATATTTTATTTAACTTTATAAATTTGTTCTTAGTAATATTTCTTTCTATATTTCTTCGTAAACTTTTTTTTACAGTAAAATTTAGCACTGATTTTTACAACTGTAAAAAAATAAAATAAGAGTTTATTTTTCAAAACAATTTTAAATAATGAAGTTACATCAAAATTGAGGTATAATTTTTTTTTTATTCTATTTCATTTTATTTTTATTATTATTCTTTTTCTTTTTTTTTTTTTAAATAATGTTTAACATGTGTCAAGTTTTATTTTAACTTTTAATGAATTGTTTGATATTTTATTTAACTTTATAAATTTGTTCTTAGTAATATTTCTTTCTATATTTCTTCGTAAACTTTTTTTTACAGTAAAATTTAGCACTGATTTTTACAACTGTAAAAAAATAAAATAAGAGTTTATTTTTCAAAACAATTTTAAATAATGAAGTTACATCAAAATTGAGGTATAATTTTTTTTTTATTCTATTTCATTTTATTTTTATTATTATTCTTTTTCTTTTTTTTTTTTAAATAATGTTTAACATGTGTCAAGTTTTATTTTAACTTTTAATGAATTGTTTGATATTTTATTTAACTTTATAAATTTGTTCTTAGTAATATTTCTTTCTATATTTCTTCGTAAACTTTTTTTTACAGTAAAATTTAGCACTGATTTTTACAACTGTAAAAAAATAAAATAAGAGTTTATTTTTCAAAACAATTTTAAATAATGAAGTTACATCAAAATTGAGGTATAATTTTTTTTTATTCTATTTCATTTTATTTTTATTATTATTCTTTTTCTTTTTTTTTTTTTAAATAATGTTTAACATGTGTCAAGTTTTATTTTAACTTTTAATGAATTGTTTGATATTTTATTTAACTTTATAAATTTGTTCTTAGTAATATTTCTTTCTATATTTCTTCGTAAACTTTTTTTTACAGTAAAATTTAGCACTGATTTTTACAACTGTAAAAAAATAAAATAAGAGTTTATTTTTCAAAACAATTTTAAATAATGAAGTTACATCAAAATTGAGGTATAATTTTTTTTTTATTCTATTTCATTTTATTTTTATTATTATTCTTTTTCTTTTTTTTTTTTTAAATAATGTTTAACATGTGTCAAGTTTTATTTTAACTTTTAATGAATTGTTTGATATTTTATTTAACTTTATAAATTTGTTCTTAGTAATATTTCTTTCTATATTTCTTCGTAAACTTTTTTTTACAGTAAAATTTAGCACTGATTTTTACAACTGTAAAAAAATAAAATAAGAGTTTATTTTTCAAAACAATTTTAAATAATGAAGTTACATCAAAATTGAGGTATAATTTTTTTTATTCTATTTCATTTTATTTTTATTATTATTCTTTTTCTTTTTTTTTTTTAAATAATGTTTAACATGTGTCAAGTTTTATTTTAACTTTTAATGAATTGTTTGATATTTTATTTAACTTTATAAATTTGTTCTTAGTAATATTTCTTTCTATATTTCTTCGTAAACTTTTTTTTACAGTAAAATTTAGCACTGATTTTTACAACTGTAAAAAAATAAAATAAGAGTTTATTTTTCAAAACAATTTTAAATAATGAAGTTACATCAAAATTGAGGTATAATTTTTTTTTTATTCTATTTCATTTTATTTTTATTATTATTCTTTTTCTTTTTTTTTTTTTTTAAATAATGTTTAACATGTGTCAAGTTTTATTTTAACTTTTAATGAATTGTTTGATATTTTATTTAACTTTATAAATTTGTTCTTAGTAATATTTCTTTCTATATTTCTTCGTAAACTTTTTTTTACAGTAAAATTTAGCACTGATTTTTACAACTGTAAAAAAATAAAATAAGAGTTTATTTTTCAAAACAATTTTAAATAATGAAGTTACATCAAAATTGAGGTATAATTTTTTTTTTATTCTATTTCATTTTATTTTTATTATTATTCTTTTTCTTTTTTTTTTTTTAAATAATGTTTAACATGTGTCAAGTTTTATTTTAACTTTTAATGAATTGTTTGATATTTTATTTAACTTTATAAATTTGTTCTTAGTAATATTTCTTTCTATATTTCTTCGTAAACTTTTTTTTACAGTAAAATTTAGCACTGATTTTTACAACTGTAAAAAAATAAAATAAGAGTTTATTTTTCAAAACAATTTTAAATAATGAAGTTACATCAAAATTGAGGTATAATTTTTTTTTTATTCTATTTCATTTTATTTTTATTATTATTCTTTTTCTTTTTTTTTTTTTAAATAATGTTTAACATGTGTCAAGTTTTATTTTAACTTTTAATGAATTGTTTGATATTTTATTTAACTTTATAAATTTGTTCTTAGTAATATTTCTTTCTATATTTCTTCGTAAACTTTTTTTTACAGTAAAATTTAGCACTGATTTTTACAACTGTAAAAAAATAAAATAAGAGTTTATTTTTCAAAACAATTTTAAATAATGAAGTTACATCAAAATTGAGGTATAATTTTTTTTTTATTCTATTTCATTTTATTTTTATTATTATTCTTTTTCTTTTTTTTTTTTTAAATAATGTTTAACATGTGTCAAGTTTTATTTTAACTTTTAATGAATTGTTTGATATTTTATTTAACTTTATAAATTTGTTCTTAGTAATATTTCTTTCTATATTTCTTCGTAAACTTTTTTTTACAGTAAAATTTAGCACTGATTTTTACAACTGTAAAAAAATAAAATAAGAGTTTATTTTTCAAAACAATTTTAAATAATGAAGTTACATCAAAATTGAGGTATAATTTTTTTTTTATTCTATTTCATTTTATTTTTATTATTATTCTTTTTCTTTTTTTTTTTTTAAATAATGTTTAACATGTGTCAAGTTTTATTTTAACTTTTAATGAATTGTTTGATATTTTATTTAACTTTATAAATTTGTTCTTAGTAATATTTCTTTCTATATTTCTTCGTAAACTTTTTTTTACAGTAAAATTTAGCACTGATTTTTACAACTGTAAAAAAATAAAATAAGAGTTTATTTTTCAAAACAATTTTAAATAATGAAGTTACATCAAAATTGAGGTATAATTTTTTTTTTATTCTATTTCATTTTATTTTTATTATTATTCTTTTTCTTTTTTTTTGGGGGGGGGGGGGGGGAGGGGGATTGAAGGTGAGTGAAAATTACGACTATAAACTCATTACGCTGGTCTTTATATTTTAATTTGTTCATCTTTTGATCCTTAACCTAAAAAAAGTAATGATATCAGTACAAAAACCCTTAACGGGTTAAAGTTTGTGACGCAGCACTTCACCTTTTGTCTGTAAGAATTTCAAATACGGGTCTTAAAATTAATGATATAAAATTTTGAGTGACGGTATGCTATAAATTAAAAAACTTATCTTTTTTCTCCCCTACTGCTATATTGATATTCAGTGGTGCAAATATTATTTTTTACATGAAAATATATATATAAGTTTTTTGCTCATGCTTTTTCATTCACATCTCTGATAAATTCAAAATACGAATTTTAAAAGAAATGATATCAAAATTCAAGTGACGCTTTCATGTGACTTTAATGGGTTTGTTTTAAAATCCAATTTAATTTATTTTTGGTTTGTCTCCTAATGTATATTTACACATGCTAACAATACTTTTAATTTTCTAATACATCATTAAATATATCACTTGCAATGAGCCTGTATTATGCATTGAAATGTATTTATTTCAATAAATTGATTTATCTTTTGTGCCATGCTGTCGAAAATTGAAAGAAAAATTTATGTAAAGGTTTATTTTGCATCATACTATCCATTTGCATACATTTCACTTAGTTTGGATACTACGACGCAAAATAAACCTTTACATAAATTTTTCTTTCAATTTTCGACAGCATGGCACAAAAGATAAATCAATTTATTGAAATAAATACATTTCAATGCATAATACAGGCTCATTGCAAGTGATATATTTAATGATGTATTAGAAAATTAAAAGTATTGTTAGCATGTGTAAATATACATTAGGAGACAAACCAAAAATAAATTAAATTGGATTTTAAAACAAACCCATTAAAGTCACATGAAAGCGTCACTTGAATTTTGATATCATTTCTTTTAAAATTCGTATTTTGAATTTATCAGAGATGTGAATGAAAAAGCATGAGCAAAAAACTTATATATATATTTTCATGTAAAAAATAATATTTGCACCACTGAATATCAATATAGCAGTAGGGGAGAAAAAAGATAAGTTTTTTAATTTATAGCATACCGTCACTCAAAATTTGATATCATTAATTTTAAGACCCGTATTTGAAATTCTTACAGACAAAAGGTGAAGTGCTGCGTCACAAACTTTAACCCGTTAAGGATTCCATTCAACCCTTCGGTTGGGTCTAGTTTTTGCGCTGTTCCATGCGGACAGACGGACAGACCAGACGAGGTGCTGCGTATTGATAGAATGACGAACGCACCTAAGAAGGCGTGTGCATTATAAGAGCCAAAAAAATGCCTGCAGTTTCGAATTAAAATGAAGAAGTGAGAAGTGGATTCGCCCCACCGCCATTCTACGTTTCGAAGTCATCCATTTGCAGACTTCAACGTGGGTGTCATTTTAACACTTCTTCTCCGACCTAGTTGTCTGTCTGTCCGTACTCTAACTCTCGTCCCTGCGACAATCGGATTTTCATGCGATTGATATACAGGTTATTGAAGTTTAGTATGGAATGTGCGATATTGAAAAGGAAGTGTGGTTCCTTTAGAAGGACGCTCAAAATAATTCCGTTACATTAAGGTCTTTGGGGAAAAGTCGTATTTTAATCGTTGAAATGGATATAGATCACTGAGGGGCTTACTTAGGAACAAGTGGGTAAGTGGGCACAAAGGATTTCGTTTAATATTCCTTTCAAAACACTTTATCCTTTCTTTAATAAATACAAATAAATTTCATTTAGCAAAAAAGTAATGTTTTTTATAAAGTAAACATTTTCCGGTCTATTTTTCTCGTTTTTTTTTATATCTGAACCGGTCCGATAGCGGACGAAGCCCGCTATTATACTCTGTCATAATAATACCTGTCATGTAGACTCAATGCGATATTTAACCTCTTGGGGACGAGCGACACGTATAATACGTGACTCAAAAGATGCTCAGAATCCTCGATTATTCCCACCAGTATTTTTTTATTGTAAGCTTTGCCTTATTTAATGACAGCATTTCTGCGATTCAATGAGTCGAAAATTTCTGTTTTCAGAAACCGGTGGTAAAAGATTAAAAATTCTGTAAAGGACGCTCGTGGCGAAGGAGTTAAAAAAAAAAATCAATTTCATAACTAAACATGTTGTATAGAGACCTTCAGAATGTTAAAATAGGCCCCTATTTCCATAATCGGGTTTTTATCCTGATTTAGTAACATATTTACTATTCTCTATTACTCCTTATGGATACTCGCTTTGTATTCTCAAACATTTGAAAAATCCGTGTTAAACTTCCAATAGGACGTCAGATTCATTTTCTTTTTAATTCTCACTAAGCAGATTTCTGTACTCACACGTACTCATACTCCTTGTACTATTATTGAGAAATGTTTGAAAATTTCCCTTTTGTCTTATTCATCTTTTTTTCAATGGGTGAAACTTTTTATTTCATTTGCATTTTTCACGTGGAAATCTTTCGATAGAAAATTAATTAATGTAGAAAGAATTTTAGTGTGCTTTTTTAATGGTATAACGAAAAATGTTTCAATTGAATAGGAAAAAGCTGTAAGATTTTTGGTTTTTTATCTCTCTCTATTAAAATAATAAGATTTTTTTTTTTTTCAAATTTTATGATTTTGAACTTCATAGTAGACATTCAGCTATAAGTACGCAAAATTTCACGCTTGCAAATTATATAGTTTCTGACAATGGCTCTGTGACGGACAGATAACGAAGCGGGAGTAATAGGGTTTCGTGAGATGAACGAAACCAGGACTACACTAGATACCGGGTTTGCTTATTCATTATCAGGACGTCACGAAAGGTGGCTGGCCGCAACGCAACGAAAAGGCACAAAACGATGGGCCCATCTCTGGTCTCTTTGTGACGTTCTGAAAGTGAATTATCTAGTCAAGCCTTGACGAAACCCTCATGCATAGAAATGTAGTAAAGCTGAAATGTACAGAACAGCTGCAGAAATACGTTTTTTTAACGTCCCTTCGAATGACAAGTGACGAATATTGGTAAAATACACTCTTTTATGCCGCTTTTTGTTACAGGATGTGACGATGCAAGCCAGTGGCGTATCTAGGGGGCTTCAGCCCCCTCCGAAATTTGTAGAAAATATCGTTTAATTACGAAAGTTTAGCAAAATGTGATGAAACTTGCTAAGATAAAATTCAAAATGAAGCAGACAAAAAATTCCGTTTTAGACAGATTTTCTTCTAAGAAAGTAATGCCGTGCGTGTATGTGCTACAAAATGAGTCTAAGAATGTGTTGAGGGAGAGGTGGGGTAGATCGAGAATGCTGTTATATAATTTTAAATTTGCTGTTTATTTGGTTTTATTTACAATTTATTAAATACTTTTAGTAGATAATTTTCAGTATTCCGTTTTAAAAAATGCTGTGTAACGATGTAATTATACTTGCGAAGACAAAAACCTGTTTAAAACGACATTTTCCCCTGTCCCATGCAATTTCATCTTAGTAGATTTGGTTTTAAGATAGAAACCTGTTTAAAGCGGAATTTTCCCCGTTTCTTGCAATTCCTTGTTAGAAAATTTTACTGTATCTCAGCCCCATCCGAAATGATAAGTCTAGATACGCCACTGATGCAATTCCAGGTCACTCACTGTCCTGGAAGAAAGTGTTTCCTAATCAGTGCTTGACGAATGATTTTTCCCTCTTGTCTAACGGGTACTCCACTGGCAAGAGAGGGCGAACCTTCGTCGTGGTCAGCCTGCAGCTAGAGGAGAGAGGTTCTCGACCTCGGATACACTTGACCCGACCCACTTTTGTGAATGCTTTCCGCTCACAACTCCTCTTTTTCATGGATGCGGGTCTCTTTCTCTCAAGGGAGGGAGGTTTGGAAGTATTGAATTCGGTACTTATGACAGTAACGCACTTTTTGACAACTATAATTGTTTATCTATTTATTATGATTTAGAGTTTATTTGTTTTATTAAAGTTTGTAGATTTTTGTTCTTATTATAATTTATTTATATGTTCTACGCCCGCCAACCCCCGTTCTGACACCGCAAACTTTAAAAACTCTTGGATCGGATCCACTCTAAAACGATTACTACGGGAGATTGAATTCGAATGAAACGACCCGTGGCGATTCATTTTCCTTTGACAGGGGGATTTTAAGACAGCAAACAACTGTTTTCGTGATGCATTCAATAAGATCCATTAAACATTTGAAAATCAGTCAACAAGGTCCGCTGCATCCATGATCCCATCGACTACTTTCTAGAAAAGAAAAGAAGCAGCGTCGTCAAAATAGAGGATTTTACGCCAAAAGTGCATGATCGTGGCGTCATGTCATCGAGTGATTTTTAATACAACGATTTTCGGCGGATTTATACGTTTTATATGAACACGATTTGACTGTTTTAACTCTATCAAGAACTCAATGCACAGAATTTAATAAAATTTTAGATTCACTTAGTCCCTGATATAAATGGGTGCTGATTAGTTTTGGGTGTAAATCGCCCAACAGGGGGCGCTGCTATGTTGCATTTTCAAGATTTTCAGGATAGCTATAGCTCAAGAAATCATGGAAGACCTTGACATAAATAGACGGTGATTACGTTTTGGTGTCAAAAGCCCAACAGGTGGCGCTGCTATACTACATTTTTCATGATTTCATAAAACTTGGAATTCTGTTAGACCTTGACATAAATAGATGCTGATTACGTTTTGGTGTCAATAGCCCAACAGGTGGCGCTGCTATGCTACTTTTTTCATGATTTTCACGAGGCCTCTATCTCAAGAACGAATGCACGGATTTTCATCCAACTTCAGATTCAGTTAGACGTTGATATAAGTTGTTGTTAGTTAGATTTTGGTGTAAATCTCTCTACAGATGGCGCTGCTATGCTTTATTTTTCTGGATTTTAGCAATATTCCTATCTCAAGACCTAATGTAAGGGATTGAATAGATTCAGTTAGACTTTCGCATAAATGGGTGAAGACGTTATAACGTATAGTGACGTGTATAACGTAAGGTCGCGATCGGCTACTCTGATCATGTTTTGAATGACAACGTCCACGTGCGTAAAAGTGGATCTCTTTCTTTAACTTTCGACGGATGACTGTGAAAATCCCGGAACTTGTGAGTTTCTGCTTTTTATCCATATTCATGGAAATTATTGTAGCTGGTCAATCGATATTTGGGATATGTAAGCTTCGAATTCACGTTTGGAAGTCGGATCGTGTTTTCTCATTGGAGATCCTGCGCTTGAATCAATAATCGGAAACTGACGAAGCGTATAAGTAGTTGCTTTTGCCTGGACGGAGTCTAACAGCGTGGAGTTGAATTATTACTAAAGGCATCCTGTCTTCAAAATTGGGAGTTCGTTTTTGAATCTTTATATTTAGTATATTTCAAGTTCTATTTTTACGGAGAAGAAGTTTAATTATTTTTGTGGAGTAAGGAAAATGAGTAGCGATTAAATTTCAATAAACATTATTTTTTAAAGTGGTGCTCTCCAGTTCCAAGTGAACGGTCTGCTTCACTTGGCCCTCACAGAGATTCATTTTTAGTGTTTGAGATAGAAGAAAGTTTTGAGACTAGTTGATTGTATTTTCATAGTTGCCAACCTCCCGATTTTTTTCATACCAGTATTTTTATGAATTTTTTTTTTTATTTAATTGTGCAATTTCTACTATTCAATAAAGAGAAAATTTTTGTATGATTTTACTGGTATTGGAAAAATCGGACGGTTGGCAACTATGTATTTTAACAATTTATTACTCCATCAAAATAAGGAAAATTGAAATAAAGCCTCAAAAAAGGAGGCAAATTAAAAAAATAATTGCACTCTGCACACCGCAAGCTTGTCACCTGCATATCCTTTTAAATTCCTACTAAAAAGAGAACTATTCTAACCGACTTTCACATTAAATACCTCTTAAAATATTTCATCGATTTAAATACTGTCTGCTTCAGCGTGTTTATCGCACATTTCTCTGTAAAACTACCCATTTTCATATTTTCATATGCAATAGTTTTCTGAATATTAGCCCAGAAAGACCACAAGGCACAAAATCTTCATTGACAGCGGCTGCGGAGGCAGTGGTTACTTTTTTTTTTCAATTCTCACACCCTCTCTCTGTATTTATATATATCTTGTTCAAATTTTCAATCGTTCCTAAAATACTTTTTATTCATCCACTCCACTTCAAATACATTTTCTTAAACTTGTACTGGATCACACTGGATGTTAATACAGTTTTTTTTTTTTTCAAATATTAATTCATTCATTAAATTTAAATAATTAATTTTAGTTTTATACTAGCAGAATTACCCGGCTTTGCCCGGGTTAACATAAATTAAAATACAATAATACGACAATATGATTTGTGCATACTCAAACATAAATCGATAAAAAAGACAATTGGAAAAAAAAAGCGTTACTTTAAATCAACCATAGTAAAATTTCTCAGCTGTACAAAGGAGAATGCGCGTTTTCTTTGCGCATACAATAGAAAAATATACGATTTTCCTGACAGTAAAAAAAAAAAAAAAAAAAAAACTAATGTCGTAATATTTTGCGAAATTCGCTTTCATATGTCATCTATCTATATTATAAAACAAAAACATAATCCGTGAGTAGTGTCGACATCATATGGACGGTAGCAACGACCTAACCATTAAATTTTGCTTGTACTGCATATTTGTAACTACTAAATATCGCATAATTTAATTTTTTAAACTATCAATTCGAAAAAAAAGGCACTTTCAAATGTAGTTTGAAAAGTTTATCTCAATTTACAGATTTTTTTTATGGATTTTAAAGTAATTTTAAAGCATGTTTATCTTTAAATTTGTGTCCAATCCAAACGAAAGATTAATCTCATCAAAAAGTCACCTGTAAAAAATGCAGCCAAGTCTCGTAACTCATTTACCGTAAAAAGTACTGAGATCGTATAAAGCCAAGTTTAACTATCTTATTAACTCTGAAATTTTCATTCACAAAATCACTCCTAGTCTCTACATCTTTAGTTAATTATTATTTTGTGACTTGGCAATTACGTAGCACGAGAATGTGATGTATATAGTTAGTCTTAATCAAATAATACTATAACATATTAAGGTGTAATAACTTCCCTGTGCGTATATAATTTGCTTTAGTTAAATTATCCCATCCCATCCCATAACATAGTAAGGTGTAATAACTTCCCTGTGCTGCGTAATTGCCAAGTCACAAAATAATAATTAACTAAAGATGTAGAGACTAGGAGTGATTTTGTGAATGAAAATTTCAGAGTTAATAAGATAGTTAAACTTGGCTTTATACGATCTCAGTACTTTTTACGGTAAATGAGTTACGAGACTTGGCTGCATTTTTTACAGGTGACTTTTTGATGAGATTTCACTTCTTTTTGTAAGTAACCCTCCTTTTCTTGATTTTGGGTTCTTTTTGGAGATCATCCACTGATTTTCGCTAAGCCCACACTCTGTCCCTATTATTTACAGGTATCAAAAAATTGAAGCTTTAGTTTCGTTTGCAAAGTACTGTAGATAAAAAGAGATTTCAGGTTCCTAGGCAAGCACTAAATTATGGGAGGGGGAGTGTCAAAAGTACTCTCAATTGCTTCCAGGATAGGCGCTATGCATCTGAGATATAACTCGCAGCCCTAGATACTTGATATTTAACATAAAAGAACTTTTTAGTATAAAAAGAAAGCCAAAATTAAAATTTCCGGAAATTTCTAATAAATCAAACTATATTCCTTTTTTCGATGGTTTTTTTCGTTTTTTTTTTTTTTTTAGACTTTTTTTTATTATTTACGGATTTTTTAATTTTTCCTTACTTTGTGTACAAAACCCTGCCTTTCTGCCAAATGTCAATCTTCTAGGACTACAAAATCGAATTATTTTCAAATTTTCGACTTTTTATGAATTTATTGATTTTTCGATTTTAATTCTAAGTTACCTGATTGTCATGCCAATATAGTAATTATTTGATCCGTCTTCTTAGGATCATTTAGGTTCAATTTAGAGATAAATCAAGTGAATCTTAGGGTCACCATGATTTTATTTAGAAAGGACTATCAAGCCATAACCAGCCAGTAATGTCGGGAGGGTAGGGGGAGCTGTGAAAATTTTTGTGGGGCTAACATCATTTAACAATCCATATTTCATATGTGAAGTAAATAGAGTACAACATGTGAAAGAAAACAAACCTGTCTATAAAGAAATCGCCTATATCGTAGCCAGTCTATAGCGGAACTTTTCTATAACGAAATTCGTAAACGAAAGAAAAGAAAACCATAATCCGGGGGAAATAACATAAAACAATTAGGGGCGTTGTACTAGCTAATAGGACAATTATCTTATAACTAATGTTTCTAGCAGTACAAAATCAAATTGTTTTCGAATTTTCGATTTCTTAAACATATTTCGATTTTTCGATTTTATTTTCGAATTTTTTAATTGTTCCTTTTATTGAACAGTAAATACTACCTTTACACCAAGTTTTAAGTTTCTAAGACTACAAGATAAAAATATTTTCAATTTTTGATTTTTTCGCATTTTTTTTTTAATAATTTTCTGGATTTTATAATTTTTTCTTATTTTGTATCCTTTATTACAAATTTTAAGTTTCTAGAGCTACAAAATCGAATTATTTTAAAATTTCCAATCTTTTTCGAGTTTTTTATTCTATTTTCGAATTTATTGTGTTTTAATTTTTCCTTTTTCTGTATCTTAAACAATAAGTTTATGCCGAATTTTAAGTTCTAAAGCTACAAAATCGAATTTTTTTCAATTTTCGAATTTTCGAATTTTTTTTCGAATTTTACAGATTTTTTATTTATTTCTTTTTTGTATCCTAAATACTAACTTTATTCCAAATTTTAAGTTTCTAGCTTTACAAAATCGAATTATTTTCAAATTTTCGTTTTTTTTTTTTTTTCGATTTTTTGATTTTATTTTCAATTTTTGTTGTGTTTTTAATTTTTCTTTTTCTGAATCCTAAACACTACCTTTACACCAAATATTCAGTTTCTAAGACTACGAGATCGTATTATTTTCAATTTCTCTCTTTTTCTTTCTTTCTTTCTATTTTGTTTTTTTAAATTTTCGATTTTTTTTTTTAATTATCCATATTTTTTAATGTTTCCTTATTTAGTATCTTAAATATTACCTTTATTCCAAATTTCAAGTTTCTAGCGCTATGAAATCAAATTATTTTCAAAATTTCCTTATTTTTCGATTTCTTTCGATTTTTTTATTTTATTTTCGAATTTTATTGCGTTTTTATTTTAACTTATTCTGAATCCTAAACACTATCTTTACCGCGAACTTTAAGTTTCTAAGGCCAAAAGATCAAATTATTTAATTTTTTTTCGAATTTTTGATTTTTTTTCGAGTTTTCTGGATTTTTTAATTTTTCCTTATTTTGCATCCTAAATACTACCTTTATTCCGAATTCCAAGTTTCTAGCGCAACAAAATTGGATTATTTGAAATTTTTCGATTTTTTTCGATTTTTCAATTTTATTTTCAATTTTTTTTTGTGTGTTTTTGATGTTTTCTTTATCTGAATTCTAAACACTACCTTCACACCAAATTTTAAGTTTTTAAGACTACAAGATCGTGTTATTTTCAAATTTCAATTTTGTTCGATTTTTTTTGAATTTTCGAATGTTTTTTTTTTTTTTAATTTTCCGGATTTTATATTTTTTCCTTTCTTTGTATCCGAAATGCTAGCTTTATTCCAAATTTTCAGTTTCTGTGGCTGTGGGATATACCCAATCTTTTTGATGACGCGAGAGTGAGTGAGTGTGTGATTGACAAAAAATCGAAACTTTGAGTTCATATATCGTCTGCACTAATTTATGGGTATTTTTGAATTATCCATATTTTTGAATTTTTCCTTATTTAATATCTTAAATATTACCTTTATTCCAAATTTCAAGTTTCTAGCGCTATGAAATCGAATTATTTTCAAATTTTCCTTATTTTTCGATTTTTCCGATTTTTTCGATTTTTTTGTTTTATTTTCGAATTTTATTTGGTTTTTTATTTTAACTTATTCTGAATCCTAAACACTATCTTTACTGCGAATTTTAAGTTTCTAAGGCTAAAAGATCAAATTATTTTAATTTTTTCAATTTTTTTCGAATTTTTGAATTTTTTTTCGAATTTTCCGGAATTTTTAATTTTTCCTTATTTTGCATCTTAAATACTACCTTTATTCCGAATTCCAAGTTTCTAGCGCAACAAAATCGGATTATTTGAAATTTTTCGATTTTTTTCGATTTTCGATTTTTTAAATTTTGCTTTCGATTTTTTTGGTGTTTTTGATGTTTTCTTTTTCTGGATGATAAACACTACCTTCACACCGAATCTTAAGTTCCTAAGACTACCAGATCGTATTATTTTCAATTTTCAATTTTGATGGAATTTGTTGAATTTTCGAATGTTTTTTTTTTTTTTCGAATTTTCCGGATTTTATAATTTTTCCTTTCTTTGTATCCTAGACACTACCTTTTTTCCAAATGTCAAGTTTCTAGGGCTACGGGATCTACCTAATCTTTTTGGTGACGCGTGAACGAGTGAGTGAGTGAGTGACAAAAAATCGAATGTTTGAGTTCATATATCGTCTGAACTAGAAAAGATAGAAAGCTTTAATTTTAAATTTTGGTCCTGTGTGCCAAATACTCTAGAAAAACGAAGTTTCAAATTTTTGGGATACTCCAGCGCGGAGATATGAGGGGGTCAAAAGTGCCCTGAGTTGCTTCCAGAAAAGTATGCTTACGGCTGTCCTCTCTCGACTTGGCGGAGGCACTGCCGTGCCTCCACATCTAAAACAAACTATCCCCATCCTATGGGATTTGTTTTTCAATGTTTTACGCAAAACATAGATTGCATCCGACAACTCATAAAAAAGTCCTCCGGCCTGTACCGGCAGGAAAAGGTAGCTTTCCTATATCTTCGTTTTAAAATTTTAGCTAATGTTACTCGAAAACAGCAAGTTAAAATGCAAAGAAACCGTTTACAAAAGATTCGTTTACACTGAATTTGAATAAGAAATTCGCCAAATTATTGAGCTATAGCCAAGTTGGCTTCATTTATGAAGACTTATTTTTGTCGCCAAATTTGGCGAGATTTCGCCAATTGTCGCCAAGTTTGGCGAGAATTTGGCGCTAATGGATATGAATATATAGTTTTATGCGTATGATTGGGAAAATGATTACAACAATGAAAGAAAATAATTTTAGAGAAATCGCGTTCACTAAAACTTATAAATTTATATTAAAATCATTAAAATTACAGACATTACAATACACTTTCATAAAACATTAAAAACATATTAAAATTGGACGTTTCGGATTTACATGGAAAATCCCTCTTCAACAACAACATTTCACTTAGCGTAAATCATAGTTCAAAAATATCAACAAATAGAAAATGCAACGTATCAAAATTTCGAAGTCAAAGTTACAGTTATAATAACACGGAGTATTCATTCGGGATTGCACCTGCTTGACCATTATTGACCATAAATTTATCGTTGGTTTTTTGTAATGTGCTGTTTTGTTTCAAAATGTCAGCCACCCTAGAATTTCAAACTGCTCTATCTCAGCCAATTTTTAAGATAGAGGTAAAACAAAAAATGCTCTGGAATCCTTGTATCAAGTCCTAACAGCTAATTAAAAAATAAACTTGATTTTTTAACTTTTTTGTATATTTATTTTAGTTTTAAAATTTTCCGTGGCCGCCATCTTGAAACAAGATGGCGGACCAAGCTGGCCAACGAACTCGGCCGAGGCATTGGTGAGCTTAATACACACAATTAGTTTCATCCAAATTAATTTATAAATACGAGCGTTATCGTATCAAATTATTTTCATTTTTTCTTTTTTTTTTATTTTTTTTTCGAATTTTCTGGATTTTTTTAATTTTTGTTTTTCTGTATCCTAAATACTACCTTTATTCCTAATTTGAATTTTCTAGCGCAACAAAATCGGATTGTCTTCAAATTTTCGGTTTTTTTCAATTTCTTCGATTTTTTCAATTTTGCTTTCGATTTTTTTGGTGTTTTTGATGTTTTCTTTTTCTGGATGTTAAACACTACCTTCACACCAAATCTTAAGTTTCCAAGACTACAAGATCGTATTATTTTCAATTTTCAATTTTGATGGAATTTGTTGAATTTTCGAATGTTTTTTTTTCGAATTTTCTGGATTTTATAATTTTTCCTTTCTTTGTATCCTAAACACTACCTTTTTTCCAAATGTCAAGTTTCTGGGGCTACGGGATCTACCCAATCTTTTTGATGACGCGTGAACGAGTGAGTAAGAAGTGACAAAAAATCGAATGTTTGAGTTCATATATCGCCTGAACTAGAAAAGACAGAAAGTTGTAATTTTAAATTTTGGTCCTGTGGGCCAAATACTCTCTATAATTGAAGTTTAAAAATTTTGGGATACTCCAGTGCGGAGATATGGGGGGGTCAAAAGTGCCCTGAGTTGCTTCCAGAAAAGTATGCTTACGGCTGTCCTCTCTCGACTTGGCGGAGGCACTGCCGTGCCTCCAGATTTATTTGATCTTTATAAAGTAAATACATTTATTTCTAAATATAGCACATTCAATGTTTACGCGGTCTAATAAAATAAATGTACTCTCAATGTTATTCGTTTGAAAAGCGTATCTCAATTTACTGATGTTTTATGGATTTTAAAGTAATTTAATATTCTGGAAAATTGTGCTGTAAAAGGATGTTAAACTTATACTTTGGCAACCAATACATTCTGGGGAAATTACGCTACTTTGTGTAATTGCTATAAAATACTAATATTTTGTGAATGAAAACCGGCACATGATTTAAAATATGACGACACTTTCACCGGGGTTGATTTTCCTCCGAACCGATACGTGTCTATTAGTTAAAACAAATTCTTTCACTTCATGAATCATGTACAAATATGCATTTATATTTATAGATAATGTGCATGTTTGTCAACTTAACGTAGGCAAAACGTTAGCTAAATCGCCTGAAGTTTCGCCAAGTTTCTCGTAATTTTCAAATAGTTAAAATGCATTATATTGTGTGTAGGAAACAATACATTATGAATTACTAACTCCGCAAGAATTGTTACTTTTCGTCTACAGTTAATTGAGAAAAACGACTTTACTTGAGTGCGTGACGTCACATGCACATTTGTATTTAAAACATGAAAGCGATTAAAGAAATCCAATACTACTGTACTCATAGAAAAATTTTAAACAATATTATTAAATACTAAATTTAACTCGGAAATTATGTTTATACAATGTAATTTAAACAGAATTTGCTGAAATTGCGTTTTGAAATTATGAGATTTTTGATGCAAAACATTATTTTTCAAAAATATAGTGTTCTAAATATAGTATCCAATTCTTATTGGATAATAATTTCGAAGTTGGTGAAATGAAAATGTCGCCACGTTGTAGAACGTATTAATTTTTAAAATTAAAATGTTTTATATTAAAAAAAAATGAATTTAATTTTTTTTTTCTGATAAACCATTTTACTTTTAATCCCATTAGTTTTAACACACATTTTATAAATAAAAAAATAATGGAAAACACTGTATTGTTTTCTTTAAATCCTATTTTTATTAATATACCATCTACTGTCCACCTGCATCCAAGGAATTTAAATATGCCTCCTTGGTTGAGGCTCAAGCTGAAAAAAGTTACAATGTAATGATTGCTAAATGTGTCAATATTTGACAGACGATTTTTGATTATGTAGAATAAATTGAATCATGAAGTTTGAATGCGCAAAAATATGTTTTTATTTCTTAGAAAATTTACTTTATTATTAACATACCAGTGGAAACAATTTGCTATTTTAAAATTAGGAGCTAAGTTATTTATTTTTCTCCAAACTCATTTAAATATAAGTAACTATGTCGTTTAAAGCACTTATAGTAAGTAATCTTTGTAATATGCGAAAAAAATCACAACTGACAAAATTAACGTCACTTTCAGATTTCAAATTATAGTGAGATAATCTGAAATTTGTTTATAAAAATATTGTCCATACGCAGTTCTTTTGAATGGCAACAGGAAAGAAATTGAATTAAAAATTGAGGGAAAAAAATATATTTCTTTAATGATAAACTATGGGAAATGTTTAAAAAAAGTGGTAAAGAATGGTGTGAGAAATTTTTAAAGTTGACAGTAATTTTACTCGTGTTCTAAAGTATATGTACATCAAGTTTCGTTCAAATCGTACAAAAACTGTAGATTTGTATAAGGAACATACATACATATCAAGAACGGCTTTTATATATATAGATTTCATTTCTGTTGAAAAGTATGGACTCACTCCCTATTTATAGTCTCCTTCGCCTGCGCGTTGCCTGATCTTCGTCCGTGAACAGCCCCATTATCTTTTTACGTGTGAAGGTTTCGCTAGGGTACTTCATTGTGACGTTTGGTCATTTTTGAAATTCAACATTTGAAAAACGGCATCATCATTAGATTTGAAATTTATATCAAGAAAAATACAATTTTTACCTTTCTAACGCAGTTTGTCTAACCATTTTGTGACCCATACATACTTTTCGAGCTATTCCTTTTTGGTATTTTAGCAATTTATTTTTTATTTAATTTTTAATACATTTCAAAAATTTCTCTTCTATTAAGATATTTAGCAGTATATAAATTTAGGAATAAGTACCGTCAGTGGCGAAGCGTGCAGATCGCTGGAAAAAAAATTATTTTTGACCTAAGTAGGAATTGACCTTATTATTATTATTATTATTATTATTATTATTATTATTATTATTTTATATTACTTGTTTTTAATAGAGAGAGAGATTTTTATTATTTATTTTTGCCTGTGATTTTAAGAATGTTTGTTTCATAAAATAAAGTTCAAAATTAAAGACAAAGACAACATCAAAACATAGGAAAAAGAAAAATACAAAATATTATGACGACAGATTACCTACATACTTAGTCACCGGATTGGGACCCAGTTTAAGGTCTTTTTTTCAAAATTTGCTTCCGAGTATTTTGTTATTTAAATAAGTTTTTCATGTTCAAACAATAAAAAATACAGAAATTCTCTGATTTTATTTATTTATTTATTTATTTATTTATTTATTTTTATGTATTTATTTATTTACTTATTTATTTATTTTTTGAAATCTTTATTTTAGTTTTACACTAAGAATGAGCTCTGGGGACCTGAACATTTGTGTAAATGGTTATATAGATGCATACACACGCGTATATAGGTGGAGAAAATTTAAAAATTGTGTTAAATTAGGCCATTATTTCCATAATCGGATTTTGATCATGATTTAATGTGTATGACGTTATATATCTCTCTCTTATGACGTTGATATAACCTGTTGATCTGCTCCTTGTATAACCGAGAACTCTGAAAATGTTCTACTTCCAATAGGACGTTCTATTCATCTTCTTTTTCATTCTTGAAACTTTTTATTTCATTTTCATTTTTCACGTGGAAATCTTGCAATAGAAAAATAATTATTTTATGGCAGATTTTTAGCGGTTGGCAACTGCTCTAACGAAAAATGTTTAAATTGGATAGGAAATGTCTGTTAGATTTATTATTATTATAATTAATTAAATATGAACTATAATTTATTTCGATTCCGGTTTACTTGCTGTGCTATTTAATACTCCTGTCTGCCTATAATTTCACGATTTCCGCTTCTAAACTGTGTAGAAATACAGACAGATAACTTTTCATTTATTATATTTTATATATAACTAGCAAAACTCGCGGCTTTAGCAAGAAAGTTACGTCTGGATTTTACGACATAGACAAAGATGTATCGTTTTGGGAAAACATCCTATTTGTGGATGAATCAAAATTGAACATGTCTGGGGTCTGATGGGCGAATAAAAGCCCAACGAAGAGCTCAATCTGAAACATCTATTGCCAACTGTCCAACATGGAGGTGGAGGCATACTAATTTGGGGATGTTTTGCTGCTTCTTGTATGGGAAATTTAGTTTTACGACATCCATGGTATAGACAAAGATGTATCGTTTTGGGAAAACGTCCTATTTGTGGATGAATCAAAATTGAACATGTCTGGGGTCTGATGGGCGAATAAAGAGCTCAATCTGAAACATCTATTGCCAACTGTCCAACATGGAGGTGGAGGCATACTAATTTGGGGATGTTTTGCTGCTTCTTGTATGGGAAATTTAGTTTTACGACATCCATGGTATACACAAAGATGTATCGTTTTGGGAAAATGTCCTATTTGTGGATGAATCAAAATTGAACATGTCTGGGGTCTGATGGGCGAATAAAGAGCTCAATCTGAAACATCTATTGCCAACTGTCCAACATGGAGGTGGAGGCATACTAATTTGGGGATGTTTTGCTGCTTCTTGTATGGGAAATTTAGTTTTAGGACATCCATGGTATAGACAAAGATGTATCGTTTTGGGAAAACGTCCTATTTGTGGATGAATCAAAATTGAACATGTCTGGGGTCTGATGGGCGAATAAAAGCCCAACGAAGAGCTCAATCTGAAACATCTATTGCCAACTGTCCAACATGGAGGTGGAGGCATACTAATTTGGGGATGTTTTGCTGCTTCTTGTATGGGAAATTTAGTTTTACGACATCCGTGGTATAGACAAAGATGTATCGTTTTGGGAAAACGTCCTATTTGTGGATGAATCAAAATTGAACATGTCTGGGGTCTGATGGGCGAATAAAGAGCTCAATCTGAAACATCTATTGCCAACTGTCCAACATGGAGGTGGAGGCATACTAATTTGGGGATGTTTTGCTGCTTCTTGTATGGGAAATTTAGTTTTACGACATCCATGGTATACACAAAGATGTATCGTTTTGGGAAAATGTCCTATTTGTGGATGAATCAAAATTGAACATGTCTGGGGTCTGATGGGCGAATAAAGAGCTCAATCTGAAACATCTATTGCCAACTGTCCAACATGGAGGTGGAGGCATACTAATTTGGGGATGTTTTGCTGCTTCTTGTATGGGAAATTTAGTTTTAGGACATCCATGGTATAGACAAAGATGTATCGTTTTGGGAAAACGTCCTATTTGTGGATGAATCAAAATTGAACATGTCTGGGGTCTGATGGGCGAATAAAAGCCCAACGAAGAGCTCAATCTGAAACATCTATTGCCAACTGTCCAACATGGAGGTGGAGGCATACTAATTTGGGGATGCTTTGCTGCTTCTTGTATGGAAAATTTAGTTTTACGACATCCATGGTATAGACAAAGATGTATCGTTTTGGGAAAACGTCCTATTTGTGGATGAATCAAAATTGAACATGTCTGGGGTCTGATGGGTGAATAAAGAGCTCAATCTGAAACATCTATTGCCAACTGTCCAACATGGAGGTGGAGGCATACTAATTTGGGGATGTTTTGCTGCTTCTTGTATGGGAAATTTAGTTTTACGACATCCATGGTATAGACAAAGATGTATCGTTTTGGGAAAACGTCCTATTTGTGGATGAATCAAAATTGAACATGTCTGGGGTCTGATGGGCGAATAAAGAGCTCAATCTGAAACATCTATTGCCAACTGTCCAACATGGAGGTGGAGGCATACTAATTTGGGGATGTTTTGCTGCTTCTTGTATGGGAAATTTAGTTTTACGACATCCATGGTATAGACAAAGATGTATCGTTTTGGGAAAACGTCCTATTTGTGGATGAATCAAAATTGAACATGTCTGGGGTCTGATGGGCGAATAAAAGCCCAACGAAGAGCTCAATCTGAAACATCTATTGCCAACTGTCCAACATGTAGGTGGAGGCATACTAATTTGGGGATGTTTTGCTGCTTCTTGTATGGGAAATTTAGTTTTACGACATCCATGGTATAGACAAAGATCTATCGTTTTGGGAAAACGTCCTATTTGTGGATGAATCAAAATTGAACATGTCTGGGGTCTGATGGGCGAATAAAAGCCCAACGAAGAGCTCAATCTGAAACATCTATTGCCAACTGTCCAACATGGAGGTGGAGGCATACTAATTTGGGGGTGTTTTGCTGCTTCTTGTATGGGAAATTTAGTTTTACGACATCCATGGTATAGACAAAGATGTATCGTTTTGGGAAAACGTCCTATTTGTGGATGAATCAAAATTGAACATGTCTGGGGTCTGATGGGCGAATAAAAGCCCAACGAAGAGCTCAATCTGAAACATCTATTGCCAACTGTCCAACATGGAGGTGGAGGCATACTAATTTGGGGATGTTTTGCTGCTTCTTGTATGGGAAATTTAGTTTTACGACATCCGTGGTATAGACAAAGATGTATCGTTTTGGGAAAACGTCCTATTTGTGGATGAATCAAAATTGAACATGTCTGGGGTCTGATGGGCGAATAAAGAGCTCAATCTGAAACATCTATTGCCAACTGTCCAACATGGAGGTGGAGGCATACTAATTTGGGGATGTTTTGCTGCTTCTTGTATGGGAAATTTAGTTTTACGACATCCATGGTATACACAAAGATGTATCGTTTTGGGAAAATGTCCTATTTGTGGATGAATCAAAATTGAACATGTCTGGGGTCTGATGGGCGAATAAAGAGCTCAATCTGAAACATCTATTGCCAACTGTCCAACATGGAGGTGGAGGCATACTAATTTGGGGATGTTTTGCTGCTTCTTGTATGGGAAATTTAGTTTTAGGACATCCATGGTATAGACAAAGATGTATCGTTTTGGGAAAACGTCCTATTTGTGGATGAATCAAAATTGAACATGTCTGGGGTCTGATGGGCGAATAAAAGCCCAACGAAGAGCTCAATCTGAAACATCTATTGCCAACTGTCCAACATGGAGGTGGAGGCATACTAATTTGGGGATGTTTTGCTGCTTCTTGTATGGGAAATTTAGTTTTACGACATCCATGGTATAGACAAAGATGTATCGTTTTGGGAAAACGTCCTATTTGTGGATGAATCAAAATTGAACATGTCTGGGGTCTGATGGGTGAATAAAGAGCTCAATCTGAAACATCTATTGCCAACTGTCCAACATGGAGGTGGAGGCATACTAATTTGGGGATGTTTTGCTGCTTCTTGTATGGGAAATTTAGTTTTACGACATCCATGGTATAGACAAAGATGTATCGTTTTGGGAAAACGTCCTATTTGTGGATGAATCAAAATTGAACATGTCTGGGGTCTGATGGGCGAATAAAAGCCCAACGAAGAGCTCAATCTGAAACATCTATTGCCAACTGTCCAACATGGAGGTGGAGGCATACTAATTTGGGGATGTTTTGCTGCTTCTTGTATGGGAAATTTAGTTTTACGACATCCATGGTATAGACAAAGATGTATCGTTTTGGGAAAACGTCCTATTTGTGGATGAATCAAAATTGAACATGTCTGGGGTCTGATGGGCGAATAAAAGCCCAACGAAGAGCTCAATCTGAAACATCTATTGCCAACTGTCCAACATGGAGGTGGAGGCATACTAATTTGGGGATGTTTTGCTGCTTCTTGTATGGGAAATTTAGTTTTACGACATCCATGGTATAGACAAAGATGTATCGTTTTGGGAAAACGTCCTATTTGTGGATGAATCAAAATTGAACATGTCTGGGGTCTGATGGGCGAATAAAAGCCCAACGAAGAGCTCAATCTGAAACATCTATTGCCAACTGTCCAACATGTAGGTGGAGGCATACTAATTTGGGGATGTTTTGCTGCTTCTTGTATGGGAAATTTAGTTTTACGACATCCATGGTATAGACAAAGATCTATCGTTTTGGGAAAACGTCCTATTTGTGGATGAATCAAAATTGAACATGTCTGGGGTCTGATGGGCGAATAAAAGCCCAACGAAGAGCTCAATCTGAAACATCTATTGCCAACTGTCCAACATGGAGGTGGAGGCATACTAATTTGGGGGTGTTTTGCTGCTTCTTGTATGGGAAATTTAGTTTTACGACATCCATGGTATAGACAAAGATGTATCGTTTTGGGAAAACGTCCTATTTGTGGATGAATCAAAATTGAACATGTCTGGGGTCTGATGGGTGAATAAAGAGCTCAATCTGAAACATCTATTGCCAACTGTCCAACATGGAGGTGGAGGCATACTAATTTGGGGATGTTTTGCTGCTTCTTGTATGGGAAATTTAGTTTTACGACATCTATGGTATAGACAAAGATGTATCGTTTTGGGAAAACGTCCTATTTGTGGATGAATCAAAATTGAACATGTCTGGGGTCTGATGGGCGAATAAAAGCCCAACGAAGAGCTCAATCTGAAACATCTATTGCCAACTGTCCAACATGGAGGTGGAGGCATACTAATTTGGGGGTGTTTTGCTGCTTCTTGTATGGGAAATTTAGTTTTACGACATCCATGGTATAGACAAAGATGTATCGTTTTGGGAAAACGTCCTATTTGTGGATGAATCAAAATTGAACATGTCTGGGGTCTGATGGGTGAATAAAGAGCTCAATCTGAAACATCTATTGCCAACTGTCCAACATGGAGGTGGAGGCATACTAATTTGGGGATGTTTTGCTGCTTCTTGTATGGGAAATTTAGTTTTACGACATCCATGGTATAGACAAAGATGTATCGTTTTGGGAAAACGTCCTATTTGTGGATGAATCAAAATTGAACATGTCTGGGGTCTGATGGGTGAATAAAGAGCTCAATCTGAAACATCTATTGCCAACTGTCCAACATGGAGGTGGAGGCATACTAATTTGGGGATGTTTTGCTGCTTCTTGTATGGGAAATTTAGTTTTACGACATCCATGGTATAGACAAAGATGTATCGTTTTGGGAAAACGTCCTATTTGTGGATGAATCAAAATTGAACATGTCTGGGGTCTGATGGGCGAATAAAAGCCCAACGAAGAGCTCAATCTGAAACATCTATTGCCAACTGTCCAACATGGAGGTGGAGGCATACTAATTTGGGGATGTTTTGTTGCTTCTTGTATGGGAAATTTAGTTTTACGACATCCATGTATCGTTCCATGTTGGTTCCATGTATCGTTACGACATCCATGTATCGTTCCATGTTGGTTCCATGTATCGTTCCATGGTTCCATGTTGTCCAAACGACAAAGATGTATCGTTTTGGGAAAACGTCCTATTTGTGGATGAATCAAAATTGAACATGTCTGGGGTCTGATGGGCGAATAAAAGCCCAACGAAGAGCTCAATCTGAAACATCTATTGCCAACTGTCCAACATGGAGGTGGAGGCATACTAATTTGGGGATGTTTTGCTGCTTCTTGTATGGGAAATTTAGTTTTACGACATCCATGGTATAGACAAAGATGTATCGTTTTGGGAAAACGTCCTATTTGTTTATGAATCAAAATTGAACCTGTCTGGGGTCTGATGGGCGAATAAAGAGCTCAATCTGAAACATCTATTGCCAACTGTCCAACATGGAGGTGGAGGCATACTAATTTGGGGATGTTTTGCTGCTTCTTGTATGGAAAATTTAGTTTTCATTGCATATAATATGGACCCGTATAAGTATATTACCAAAAAAGTATTAAAACGTTTGATTATTTGCCTATTTTTGTTTACATTTGTTGAATGTTCAAAGTGTCCAATGGCTTATGTGAGATTGTCTGTAGCACGTTCTCGGTAAATTAATTTTTTTTTAAAATATTTAAAATATTTTAAAAGATTTTAAAGTGTCTAAAAACAAATGTGATATACAAATCTGTAGATTCTATACAAAAGAATTCGGATATATTTCCGACTATACAGATACTATATATACTATATATATATATAAGGGTTTATCAAACGGGTTGTGCGTTTTCGATAATTTTTTATTAGGGTTTCGCTCATCTCACGAAACCCTATTACTCCCACTTCGTTGTCTGTCCATCACAGAGCCGGTTCTTAGAAACTATGCAACTTACATTCATGAAATTTTGTGTACTTATAGCTAAATATCTACTGTTTGTGTAATTATCGTCTGCAGCTAGCTAAAGCTGCATGTTCCTTGATTTCATGTGCTCCAAATTTATGTAAGTTTCTTTTTCTTACTTTCCGCGTTTGGCAACACTCAGTGTTCTGTTTTTCTTGTTGTTTTTAGAATGTGAAAGAGAATGTTGTGGAATAAGCCGTGTGATGGCTCGCATTTTGTTGCTTGTGAATAAAACGCATTTATACAGTCCATTGCATTTGTGTTTTAGTTAAGAACCAGCAGTGTGTATGTGTATAGTTTAAAACGCAATAACACCTACTATGAAGCTTAAAATCATAAAATTTGAAAAAATCGTATTAAAATAATACATTTTTTTTAAAAGGGTTACGATTTTTTTTTCCTTAAAATAATATAAAGAGGTAAAAAACCAAAAATCTAACCGCCTTTTCGTATTTAATTCAAACATTTTTCGTTATAGCAGTTCCCAACCCTTAAAAATCCACACTAAAATTCTTTCTACAATCATTCATTTTCTATCGAAAGATTTCCACGTGAAAAATGAAAATGAAATAAAAAGTTTCACCCATTGAAAAAAAGATGAATAGGACCTCCTATTGGTAAAAAAACGGAAATTTTCAAACATTTCTCAATAATACAAGGAGTATGAGTATGTGTGTCAATACAGAAAGCAGATTCATAGGACGTCATTTGAGAATTAAAAAGAAAATTAATCTGACGTCGAACATTTTGAAAGTCTCTATACAACATCTTTAATTTTGAAATTGATTTTTTTTTTAAATATCGCATTTAGTCCACCTGACAGATATTATTATTTATGACCGAGTATAATAGCGGACTTCGCCCGCTATCGGACTGGTTCAGATTTTCGAAAAAACGAGAAAATAGACCGGTAAATTTTTACTTTATAAAAAACGACTTTTTTTTCGGGGGGGGGGGGACGAAATTAAATTTATTTGTATTTGTTAAAGGAAGGATAAAGTGTTTGGAAAGGAATATTAAACGAAACCCTTTGTGCGATTTTCGATCACACTTACCTACCCACTTTTTAGACTTATTATGTCTCAGTGATTTTATGTGTCTCGTTATTATTATTATAATGTTTAGCAATAGAATAATCTTGAATCATTTTTGTAAAAATGTATTTCGAGTATCAAATCAAAATCTATATCTCAGTAAACAGCAATCTCTATCACGAACTTACCTTTTCCATCTCACGTGTTAATTCGTTAACTTTTATGCTAAATATCATATTATATAGCTTTATTATATATCGTCCTATAGGTTATTTCTATTATATTTCGTTAAAACATTTGTTTTGACTACAAAATTAAATCGGCATTTTTTTCATAAATGAAATGAAAGGTTTTTCTCCATTCAATGTTGCCAGAAAAATAAAATACCTCATTCAATCGTCCTCAGCAATGAATAAAATAATAATAAAGTACAAAAAAGATAAAGTTTTTATTTTATATTTATGATTAAAAAGCAAAATTCAAATCCAAAAGACATCCTCGATCGATCCAGAACAAAGTAGTGTCATTTCACGTGCAGTGTAAAATCGATGCTTAAATTAAACTATATTTACATGTATTCAATTTTATTTTTTCTTTGTCCCGTATTTCGCCCGAGGCGGATGACGTACTCTTCTATGGCAGTTAAAATAGATTGTTATCCCCCCGCCTTCCTTTTGCTATCTTCGATCAGTTCTTGACTGTAAGTTTGATGGAATCAATGAGATGCTATTCTGACTTGATTCATATGTTGTTGGCATATATTTTTCCTTCAGCAGTTTAAAACTGCATCTAAAAAACAGTAGACTAGCAGTGGGAACGGCTGTATATGTATTCCTGAATTACCTAAACTATTGATGCTCGCCCAAAAGAATGTGTAACCCTTTCTATCAAGGTAAGTGTATCGAAGTAAACCTATTTCAACTTCTTTACTTACAAGGAAGGTCTCCTTAACCCCTTCGCGACGAGAGTCTTTTACAGAATTTTTAATCTTTTACCACCGGTTTTTCAAAACAGAAAATTTCGCCTCACTGAATCGCAGTCATGCTAAGATTTAATAAGGCAATAAAAAATAAGGGGTGGGAATAATCGAGGATTCTGTTTTAAAATGCTAATGAAGCTATCCACGTACCCCCCAAAGGATCAGGTAAATTGAGCTGCGAAATCCCAGTAGAAAGTCTGTAAAATAAATAAAACACTTTCGAGTACTATTGAGGGCGCTATAAGACGCGATGGGGCAGGCAACATTTTCTCTTCGCCCCATGCGAGCGATGTGGAAATGGCTCGTTCGATGAGCGTTTAAATAGGCTCAATTCTTAATGAATTTAAACGTAAACGATGAAATCTATAAACTTACATACTATATACAAGTTGTAGGTTGATACACATTGAATTTTACACGGCTAGATAAATTTGAAGTGTTATTTAAAACTAACTGTGTGATTAAGAACGCTTTCGTTATAAGCATTTCATATTGAATAAGTCGTTGTTTCCATGGCAACACTCATGTTTCAAAGCTATCGAAGTTTAATTGAAAAGGCTCCAAATCGGATCTTCATTTTGAGTCGGAAGCAAGTTCAATCCATTTCAATTTTGTTCTAAGCCTTTATACAATCGTTCAATTTAATGGTATAGGCACATAAATATAGGTAGGATCGTTGTCATTATTTAATTTAAACTCACTCCAGTAGGAAGAGGAGAAAAAAAACTTTCCTTAAAGATCAGAAAAGCGTATTTTTTAAAATTTCATTGTGTCGCCAGCCGACGATCCATCGCCAATAGAACGAAATTTTCATTATTTTTTTACGGACGTTCTATCTCATGTGAAGACGTAATATTTTTTTAAAAATTTTGAGCATGCGCTTAGGCACTTTCCCGTCTAATACAATGTGAAGTTTTTGTTTTTACAGTATTGTGAATGGGTTAGAAAGCGTTTCATAGCGTATGTTGGACGCACGATTCTTCTCTCTTGTCTGTCCAAAAGAAGAAATCCAATGGTTCATTTCAAGAAGTAACGCAGCTTCCCATTTCATAACGAAGCATAGAGCAGCCACAGGCCTTCTCGTTAAAAGTTTCTAATTTTATCGAATAGGTACTAAAATCAACATGGAATCTGTCTGTCTGAGTTTCAGATTCAAGGTCCTCCTATTTCCACACGTGTGCTTGCCCAACGCTGCTCTCAAAATAGTCTATAACGTAATTGCGTAAAACTTTAAACCTATATATCTTTTTAACACTTTCCAAAATAGTTGAAAAAGGTTTATGAATTCGCTTTGTCTGTCCGTCTGGTTCGTCTCTCCGTGATCTAATTCTCGCCAATAGGTTCGGATTACCGTGTCCTCTTTTAACACTTTCCAACGTAGTTGAAAAGTGTTTAGGAATTCCGTCTGTGCTCTGACTCGCGTCCATATACAGTTGAAATCCCATGTCATTCGCAGGCTCATTGTCATGGCACGTTCGATATTGAAAATGAAAAATATTCCGAATTTGAATACTCTTCAATGATAACAAAACGTCAGTGAGGAGTGCAGAATAAGTAGCCATTATAATGTGTTGACAAGGACACTCAAAAGTATTCTGTTACAGGCAAAAGTATTCTGTTACAGTTTGCAGACCCTTTCAATGGATGTTGCACTGTTTCAAGCATCAGGACATGGATTTGCGTCCCTGAGGTGGCTGGCAACACGATTTAGCGAGAGTATCGTTGACAGGAACGCGCAAAAGTATTCCATGGCATGAATATCAAATAATCGTTTATGGGATATTTTAATGAAATGGATATATTTTCATTACTGTAGGTGCACGAGAGTGCGTAGACTATTTCGTTTATTGACACAGACACTGGAAAGGTTTCTGTAACGGAACGGGCTAGGAGCCCTCACTGCTGGATAGGCATTTAAGACGTTTATTTTTAGAGTAGGATGAGGTCTGTGTGGCTTGCACTCCATAGAAATTCGCACCCATGACCGGTTATGGTCAGCCATTCCTGAAAATGAAGGCGTGCTTACTTTTTGAATGTTTATTGTCTCTCATTTCATTGGATGTACGAAATGTACACTCGTATTCCGATAGTGTTTCACACTACTATGTGGCCGTGGGGCATGATTTATCGTTCTTCTTATATGTTGTTAAAGTTTGTTCCGAATCCTGTTCGGTATTAAAAACGATGTGTGAGCAATTCTAGTTTTGTTGACAGGGGGCGCTCGAAAGAGTTCTGCTACATTAGTATCCATTGGAAAAAATCGTTTGCAGTTTATTTTAGGGTAATTCCTTAAAGGGTAGCTCCTTAAAGTGCATACTCGCACTATTTTGAAGAAAAAATGCTTATGAAACTAACTACTCATGTACGTCATAAACGATCCGTCCAATTGAACTGCGGAATTCCAGTAGAAAATCTGTAAAAGAAATCAAATACTGTCGAGTATTTTGGGTATACAAAAAGACGCGAGCAACACTTTTTCCTCGCCCCATGAAAGCGATTTGAATGCATTTTGGAAATTGTTTTTTTTAAATGCGTAGTACTTTATGAATTTAAACTTAAACGATTCAATAGTGTATTATTGCCGAAGTTATTTATTTTTACACGGTTTCGGCGGCTGGATAAGTTTTAACAGTGAATGCCTGATTAAGAAAGAACATTTCGATATCGAATAAGTCGTCGTATCCATGACAACAGTACTTTTCTCTTGTTTTCGCCGACACTAACACTATCGAAGTCAAGTGGACAGTGCCAGAATCAGAGTTTGAAGACTTTTTAATCCATTTAAATTTTGTTCTAAACCGTAGAATACGGAATACGATCGTTCATTTTCTTTATAAAGAATATACCATAGTTATAATACCCTGTTCGCATCGGACCTTTAAGATATCTTAGACCGCCATTTTTGAGGTGGTACTCTCCCGGAATGGAATAGGTCCACACCGCAAAACTCATCTAAGATAACTCACTGAGCATCACCGTGTCCGATATCTGTGTGCATGCGCATAGGTTAAAGGCAACCTCAACAGCCAATCAGAGTGAGTGGTACTGACTGTATCTAGCAATAGAAAGTTCGAACTCACTGAGTGAGTTCGGCGGTCTAAGATGTCTTAAACATCCGATCTGAGCCGGGAGGAATTGAATGAAAATTTCAGAGTGTTATAACAGTGTATTCATTTAAATTAACTTACTTAAAATAGTTCAGTATGAAAAATTTTCCCTAAAAGAGCATTTATCATAAAAGCGCTTCTTTTTTCATTCTGTCGCCAACCAGCGATCCATCCACAAAAACACGAAATTTTCATTCTTTTTTTTACGGACGTTCCATCGAAGTTCCGCAGCAATTTTTTTCTATAAACGTATCTATCCTCATGAGAAGACTATTCTGTAATTGTTTTCAAATTTTTCTGGAGACCTTCCACCACAGAATGCTTATATAGTATAAGAATAGGTGTAGTGACGAAATAATTCTGCTTACAGTACTGTCTTGGAGCAATAATATGGCTGTCTGTCCGTGCCCTAACTCTCGTCCAGACAGTCGGATGGCTTTTTTTTTGTGAATTTTCAAAACGCACAACAACGGATGGAGGTATCTTTTGAAATGCTTTCTGACACTCCCATTTCGTTAAAACATGGCTTTTGGATTAAAAAATAAATCGTCATTCTTTTAGTTTTCCTCCCAATAAAAATAAAATTTTATCACGCTCAACAGTGATTATAAAAAAATAAATAGTACAAAAAATATAGTTTATTTTATATTTAGTGTTAGAAAGCACAAAACTGAAATTGCAATGGTTGGAAGAGAAAGATTACCACCAATCGATCGAAGCGGTGCTCTATTCACGTGTGGCATAAAGGTTGTATTTGAAATGCGCATTCAATTTATTTTTCTCTGTTTCATGTTTGTCAAGAAGTAGATGACGTCCTCTTCTAATGCAGTTAAAATACAATTGTTTTTTTTCTTGCGCGTGCCTTTGGCTCTCTTCGATCCGTTTTTACTCCAACTTGGATGGAACCCATGAGACGATACTCTGGCTTGATATTTTTAATCCTTCTTTAGAAGTTTAAACCTGCCTCTATAAAAACATTAGATATTGCTATAAAAAATATTAGGATGCACTGGTTTGCTACTGGTTATTGAGGTTTACTACGGCATGTTCGATATTGAAAGGGAAGTGTGTAGTATTCGTAGTTCGTTTACAGAGACACTCAAAAGTAGTCCGTTCCATTAGGGGGTGCATGGGGAAATGTATTTTAATAATGTTATACTATATACAATATATTGAAATAGATATGAGATGCATAACAAGATGCTTACTAATAATATAATAAAATCACTTGTTAACTTTAAATTAAAGTGTAAAGTGATAAAAACATAACACAAAACATTTAAAAATACCTTCTGATATAGATTACATACACTGTAAAAAAAAATTCCTGAAAATAACGGAAATTGTACTGGTAATCAAGACGCCAGTACTATTTCCGTATTTTAACGGAAAAAAAATTCCGTAAATTCCAGGAGATTTTCCGTGATTTCTGAAATATCCGTTTTATAACAGATATCTTCCGTATTTTTTAGAAATTTTTATGTCGTTAAAATTAATTTTATAGGACCAAAAAAGAAAAAAGTTATCTCTCAAGTAACATCTTATAAGGAAGGGACAGACACACTTATTTTTTCCCGTTAATTTCTGAGCGAGTTTTCTGTCAACAACCATCACTTGCTACGAAGAGTATCGAACCCAGGACCTCCCCTTCACTAAACCAGCGGGTTAGACAACTACGCTATGGTTGGACACAACAATTACTCAAATGTTGTTATTTATTTTAGATGCTTTTAATGATGCAAAAACTTGAAGGTTTCATAGTTAGATGGATATTTTCAGAGTTCCAATGTTTTTAATATTTTCTTTTCATAATTTTCTTATTTTGCTTTATTATTTGATGCGTTATAAAAGATAAATTTTATTTTTTATGTATTATATGCGTAAAATATTGTATTAACAGTAATGATTGCTTCTTTTTGCAATAGTACTTTTTTAAATAATTTGTCTGTTGATTTATTTATCAATTCCAATAAAAACAATAATTATCTCAAGCAGACGTATTTATTACATGCTATTAAAGTAAATTTTCTTTATCTCTTAGTTTAAAAACTTATGTGAATAAACAATTTTATAATAAATTAAATTATTATATTTAAGCGTTGCTGCGAGCTTTTGTGTATGGTTCTGTTAAAATGAATAATTTTTAAAATATCAAAACGAAAAAATAGACTTTTAGAGAAAATTTTGAAATTAATAATTTTTGGATAGGTAAGTTTAAATTTGGACTTAATAATTTAGTTTAATTTATAAAAATTATAAACTAACGAAATAAAACTTTTATAAAAATGAAGTTTATAATTTTATAAAGTAAACAAAAAGTTATTAATTATTTTTCTATAAGTTTAAAGAGAAAATTATGAACTTTGTAAAATTATAATTTATAAAATAATAAATTTTAGTTTAATTCACAAATTTATAAGACAAATCAGTTTAGTTTAATACTCACTTACCGATAATTTGCAAAGATATTATTTTATGAAACCTTAAAAATATTAAAATAAAAAAATAGATTTTTAGAGAAAATTTTGAAATTAACGACTTTGGGATAGGTAAGTTTAAATTTGGACTTATTAATTTAGCCTAAATTAATTTAGTTTAATTTATAAAATTAGAAACTAACGAAATTTTCGACAAACAGAAAATTTCTTTTATAAACTTTATAAAATCATAAACTTCATTTTTATGAAAATAAAGAAAAAATGACTAATTACTTTTATAAATTTAAAGAAAAAAATATAAACTTTGTAAAAAAGTATAGTTTATAAATTAATAAATTTTAGTTTAATTCACAAATTTATAAGACAAATCAGTTTTGTTCAATACAATATACATATCGATAACTTGCAAAGATATTATTTTATGAAACCTTTCATAACCTAATATTGCCTCACGTTAATAAAATTAAAATAAAATTTTAAAAAGTCAGTGAAAAAATTCACAATTTAAAGCACTATAAAGAAAAAAAAAAGTAGATTTTAAAAAATGTTTTCTGTAATTTATGAAAATAAAATAAATTTCTAAAGATTTCACTAAAAAATAAAAATATCACTATTTTCACAAAAAACCCAGACACAACCCCGGTTAGAATGAGTTCCAGGATTGGCCCGAGTCTAATGACAGAAAATAGGCCCACGGGTAGGACTGGTTCAGACCTGGATCCTAGAAGAACTCTAGTAAATACAACAATCTTAATTCGTATATTTCAAACAAGGCGATTTCTGTACGCAAACCTCTGAACGCCATTTACGGAAATGGCACTGTTTTGAAGAAATACGGAAATTGTACTGTTTTGTAAGAAATACGAAAAAATCCATTAAATTTACGGAAAACTTTCTGCATATTTACCGATTTGAAATCTCCTTTACGGAACTAATGTCATTTACGGAAATTGTACTGCTGTTTTGGAAAAATGAAACTTCTCCGTAAAATTTAACGGAAAATCGCTTGTATTTTCACGGATTTTTTTAGAGTGTATGTTTCCTCCGCTTTAACGACGACATCTTCATATCAAAATGATAAATAAAATATTCTCGCAAAGTTTTTGAAAATGGTAAACATAAATCATCCAGTTTATGGATAATAAAAGAAAAAAATTTTTAATGAACAAAACTCAAAGCTGTCAACTGGATTCTTTGAAAGATTAAAATATAAACTTAGAAAATTTAATATCTGCCTTATAGATCGCAAAACCTTCTACAAAATTTTAAAAAACATAGTATGTAGAAAAATAGATCCAATAGAACCTGTTCCATTTTCCGGTGTTTATGAAATCCCATTCACCAAGGCAGATGGAACAGTACAATACTATATAGGAATGACAAACAGAAAATTTAAAACGAGAATAAAAGAACATAGGGCAGAAGAACTACTGCTTTAGCCAGACACTATAGAAAGGGGCAGTTTCAGATTGATTTCAAGAATAGTAAAATAATTTTTCAATCAAGAGCTTATTTCCCATCCATTATCCGTGAATCAATAGAAATATATTTGCGAAACGATAAGATTTGCAACGAATCGGCTTATTCTTTTGAATGACCTAAAATTTGGCACGCGATGCTTTACAGATTGAAAACGCAATAAAAATAAAAATAAGTTATAATTTTCACGTTTTCCAGTTTCAGCCATTTAAATTTAAGCAAGTTTTTTTCCTTGAACATGTGATCTTGTGATATCATTTTAATCTGAAGATGTCGCCGTTAGAGCAAAGGAAACATATGTCATCTCTATTAAAAGGTATTTTTAAACGTTTCGTGTTATGTTTTTGTCATTTTAATTTAAAGAAGCTCACTGTTGAATAGGATGTACATAGCATTGACCGTTCCTATACAGGGGCGCACGAAAATATTCGATTACAGTACCGTGTATGAGCGATCATGGCTGGAACCCATTTCTTGCGTATTACTTGGTGTGTATAAATTATTCAGATACAGATAGAGAGATTCACAAAATCAGTGGACCCGTGCGAAGATTTCCCATGGGTCTAATATCAATTATCTCTTAGATGCTGGTTTCATTTTCTTAAGAAAAACTAAAAATATCTGCAGAGGGAAATAAATAAAAAAAATACCTGCTGGAGGTGGAACAAACAGAATAGTATCTCATTTCTTCCATCAGAGTTCCATTAAAAACTGACCGAAGATAGCAAACGCAATGCATATATATCAATCGTATTTTAATTGCATTAGAGGGTGACATCCTCTGTTTCGGAAAAAAACAACAACATGGAATAACTAAAAACAAATGGATGATTTGAATTTGAATTTTACTTTTTAATCCTCAATAGAAAACAAACCACTTTATTATTATTGAATATATATTTTGTATACTATAGAATCATTGTCGTGGCAACAGTCATTTGAGGAAAACCTTTCCTATCATGTATAAAACAAGGTCGATTTCATATTTAATGGCCAGCCATTTTTAATCCCTAAAACACGTTTTAACGAAAGGGGGGGGGGGGGGTGTGGATCGCTCTGCGTTTTGTATTTGCTTCGAGAAAGGGATGTTGAGAAGATGGTAATGACCAAATTGTGTTTAGTCTATTTAAGATATCCTCTTTCACTTTCTTACTAAACGGTGAAGTATTCTGGAACAGTGTTCTTCTTTTCCCCAAAACAATTCGAGTCCATTTCCTCTTGCCGGAGAAATTTTCTAACTCAATTTTGTGCATGGAGTATGCACAACATACAAATCTATATGTACTTATGTGCATAAGAGAATTCGGACATCTTATGGAACGGAGAAGTTTATGGAAAGTTGCTTCCTATAATAATAACAGGCTTCTTTCTCCTGTGGTCATCATACAATCTTTAAAATATTCAGCTCACGAATGATGGAAAGGAATTCAAAAACACTCTGTATAGGTAAGGGTACACCACTTAAAATGCTAGTCTAAAGTGTTTTGTTGGTTCCTGCGATCCTTTAAAAAACCGCAAAGTAGACCCCCGTACAGAGGACCGGGGCCCAGCTCTTCTAGGGGGCCCGGTTTCGGTCCTGGCTTTTAAATAAAATACCGGAAAAAGTAGAGCCGTACTAAAAAATAAATAACTAAAAAATAATAAAATCGAAATTTGCTAGAACCTCTTTACGGGACACGGCAGGAGCATGTATCCAATATTTGACTGTTGGGCGTTTTAGTTAGAAAAAAAAAAAAAAAAACTCCAACATAATATTGCAAAGCTCCGTCATTTATTTCATAAACACGAGCTGGTTGATAATAGGGTATCTCTCTTTTTTTTTTTTTTTTTTTTATCATACTTTAAGCATTTTACATCTGTGTTTGAATGATTTTATTATGTAATAATTCTTATTTCTTCCTTTTATGAAATCGGAGTGAAAATTTTTGATAAGGAATGAATTTGAATAAAACACAAATTAAAATCATATTAAAATAAATACATTTTAAAAACGAAATAATAGAAGAAACAAAATTCATTATTTCTGCTGTAACAGTAAGAGGTAAAATAGACCCGAAAATGAGTCATAGACTACAAGTTTACGAAAATTTGGGAAATACTTCGTTTTGGCAATAGAAATGAAGATCCCCCAAAAAAGAGTTGTTTTACTCTTTTTTGGGGGGAGGGGGAAGCAAAGGGGCAAAAGGGGTCTTTTATCACAGGATGGGGGAGGTGGAACTCAAATTTTTAAGTAGGTCAAGTGAAGTATTTTTTAATTCTGAATCTCCGCACGCAAGTCGATCCAACCACTTGTTAAAAAGTTACGTCAGGTTTCATGAATAAAAAGTCAAAAATTCTATTTTAGTATAGAGGGTTTTATTACACTAGGTTTTTACAGCAACAACGGGCGGTGTGGTGGCCATTCACAAATATTTGGAAGATTGGACCAAAATAAAGTTGTTTTACTATGGTTTGGGGTCCAAAAGGGGGCAGTCGAAGGGAGATGCACTTTTCGTCATATAGAAGAGCGCAAAAACTACCCAAGCGATTGATTGGAAATTTATTCTACATACAATCCTTTCAGAAAAGTGTTCTTCACTCCATTCAATCCTATCGTACGCAATGAATTCAATGATATCCCATCACAGGTCATGATTCTAGGTGATCAAGTCCTGTTTAAGATGGAGTCCTGTTATTTCCGTATGCTAAAATTGTTTTATGATAGAATTTACCGACAGTTTTTTTGGATAGATGTTTTTGGAGAAGTAGATATTTAATGTAAAAGGAGTCACAATAAGGGATTTCAAGTTCTGAAATTTTCAAAGCGTTTGCCATCGGAATTTTTAGTCCATGTCGACAAAAGATAAAAAGTTGCCAACTTAAAATGTTCTTATTTTATGAATCCTATTCTAATAACAGAATTCATTTATTTCACTGAAATAATAACGAGGATTTTTTTTTTTTTACATTATCTTGTATTAAATATTTGCGCATAGCATCGTTTTAATGCAATTGTAATGATTTGTTTGTAAACGTGCATTGAAAACTTAATTTCATAAAATGAAATGAATATGTATAAGGTGAAAATCTGCATCCCGTAAAATAAATTTTCAATTCATACCTTTTTGCATAAGAGTGCCTAACAGCTATTGCACCCAGATCTAGTTATAGTACGAACGCACCTCATTTGTTACGTTTGACGTTACAATTTCCAATGACGCGCCCTTCACAAGTCGATACAACCGCTTGTTACAAAGTTATGGCAGGTTTCATGAATAATTATATTTTACGAGAGAGACACAACTTTTTTTTTTTTTTAAATCCTGTTTAAGCTTATTAAATGTCCTCCCAATCAGGTCAGGGTCATCTGAGTCTTTTTCCAGATCATCGAGATGGTGGACATGAAATAGGTGTCCTCTCTCATAAAATACAACTTTGGGCTCTTTATTCATAAAACCTGCCGTCACTTTGAAACAAGTGGTTGTAGTCATTTCAATTCAGAATGAAAAATCATGCGTTCAGCATGGATTATGAAACACATTCAGTATCAAAACTTGATGTCTAAGTAAAAAAGTTGGAAAACGCTTAACCTAGTTGAGAACTCTATTTCGTCATGATAGGAAAACTATCCGAATTCTTCTGTGCAGCCCTGTATATAGACTGCATAACAGGTTGAAATGAAGTTCATTGAGGAAACACATAACATCGTCCATTTCTGTCCATGAACTCGAGATCTTTTGTGCAGCCCTGTGGAATGAATACACAACCCAGCAATGGCTTCCATTTAAAAATTCCCACGCAGCAACGGAAAACGCATTTCCACCCATGATCGTTCCTATGAGTACGATAACCGAATTCTTTTGTGTGTCCCTGTAACGGAACATAACATCGAAAGCTATCTACTCCATAATCTAGAGTAAGCCTCTTGTAATGCCTCTCAGTGAAATTCAACATGTTTGAAATACAGTCACATCGTTCCCCTGTAAAAGAATTCTTTTGAGTGGCCCTGTCCATGAACTCTACTTCATTTCAACCTAGTCAACCCTCCATAACCGATTTCCATTGCATGACGCATTTGGACGCGAGTGAGAGCATGGACAGACAGACAAACCGAATTCATAAACACTTTCAACTACGTTGGAAAGTGTTAAAAATACCTAATAAACGATACCCCACTTGACCTACTTAAAAAAAGTTGAGTTCCCCTCCCCCCGGAGCTAAAATGCAGATCGGGGTCGGAGAGTGCCTCCCCAAACCACAGTAAAACAATTTTATTTATTTTATTTATTTATTTTTATTTATTTATTTTTATTTATTTATTTATTTATTTTTATTTATTTATTTTTTTTATTTATTTATTTTTTTTTATTTATTTATTTTATTTATTTATTTATTTTTTTATTTATTTTTATTTTATTTATTTTTTTTATTTTTTGGGAGGGGGGGGGGCTGCTTTGTCGGATCTTCATTTCTGATGAATTTCCCAGAGAATGTTCCATGGGGGGATTTGAAACTAACGAAATCGTTTCGGTCTCGGTCGCGTGCTTCCATGGAGGGGCCCAGCAGCAGGTCTCCTTCCAACGAGGTCACTTCGACTGCAGAAGAATGCGGCCACTTCCTCGTCGTGGAATGCGTCCACACACCTATGAGTTCGTGTTTAAAACCTGCAAAAAATATCGAAATGCTAACACATGATTTTCACTTTCTTTCTTCTACCTTTACCAAGAAGAAAGTTTTGGATGCGTGAAAAACGTCGACGCATGGATACGTTTCGGGAGGTCATGAGCATGATCGGACTGCTTTTAGCAAACGTCTGTCTGTCTCTGTGTGTTCGTATGTTAGAAAAAAAAAAATGTAGGCGCTCTATCTCAAGAAGTAACGCACGGAATTTAATAAAACTTCAGATTCAGTGACGCCGTGGGGGGTGATAAAGGGGGGGGGGGGTTGATTCGTCCTCTGAAATGACGAGACCCTTTGGGCGTCTGTCATTCCCGCGAGGCCGTACGCGCTGAATTCTCGGGACAACGCAGAAGAGTGTGTCGCACTTTCAGGTGAGGTGGAGGGTCGGCCCCAGAGCCGGATTAAGCATTTCTGGGGCCCGGGGCTACTGAAAATTTTTGCCCCCCTCTCCCCTTCTACTGGAACCCCCCCCCCCCCACTTCTACTGGAACCCCCCCCCACTTCTACTGGAACCCCCCCCCCTCCCAACACACAATTTTTTTTAAAAATTCTTAAACACAAATATTATCTACTAATCTCTATATATATTTGTCTTACGTGGCGCGAAAAAAGGGCCGAATTTGTAACTTATGATTTGGCAACAACTGTAGTTTCCAGAGCTCAGACCAATGAACAAACTAGATTGTGTTAGATCAGCTCCGCCTCCGTCCAATATGGCGGTCAGTGTGAGAGAAATGAAACCATAGAATGAAACTCAAACTTGCAATTATTAAAAATAAAATAACATGTACGTAATCCAAAGCGTCTGAGATGATTCCTCATTTTAATTATGAGCAATATCGTTAATTTCAAATGAATTCTCAACTCTGATTTAGAATTCATTTACGAATTTCAATCACTCAAAAGACGGAGAAAAAAAAAATCAACTGTCTAGATATCACCTGCCGCCATCTGTTGGTGTATTGATGAAATAAAACAAACTATCTTCCTATAACGTAGTTTTTTTCTAATGAATTTAAGTCGTGCTGTACAAAAAATCCTTTTTTCATAGTATTTAAATGATTTATATGCCCATTGGTAGCGCCAAATAAATGCATTTTCAGTTGTGTTTTCAATGGAGAATTACTTTTTTACATTAAAATAAATTGTCAATTTCATATGTTCAAATGTTTTCTGGTAGAACTTATTCCGGCTAGAATTGCTGAAAAAAAGGGGCGAGCGAGCGAGCGAGCTGTGACCGCGAAGCGGTCTCAATGTGAATTGCTTCGCAATTCACGGGGGGTTGGCGAGCGTTAGCGAGTAGGGGGCTGAGCCCCCTAGTATTATATAATAGTTTTAAAATTGATTATGTATATTGTTACTCACACTTTTGCTCTTAATGAATGCTTTTATTTAAATACCCGTTTATGTCCCAAATTATGAAATAATAAAAATTTCATCTACTAAAGTATTTTTGCTGATTTTTTGAAGATTTACAAAATCAATAAATTTTAAAAGGATATTGTCAATTAAAATTAAAGAACGAAATATTTATTTATAGGGATTTTGTAGAATATTTATAACTCCACTCAATTTTTAGGTAAATTTCGTTAGAAATGCTACCTATTACATTCTCCCCTAAGTTGGAATTTTTGAAAAATTTTTGCAGATCTACGCCGATCATGACTCCCAGAACCCCAAAACACCCCCAGTTCAAAACTTTATATCTATCTATCTATCTATGTCACTTTTTTATGGACACAATAACTCCAATAATTCTGCACAAATCTCTTCCAAATTGATACATAAAATCAAGGGGCATAAAATCTCGGTCAAGTTCGTTAACGGGCAAAATCAAACCAGGGGGGGGGGAGGCTTTTTATGAAAAAAAACCCATAATTTCTTAATTATGATACGTATCGAATCCGTTTAAAGGTATTATTACTTCTAGGATAAGTGCCGAAAATTTATATATGACAGATTTTTTATATCAATAAAAATTGCCCCAAGGGGGGGGGGAAAGGGGGGTTTTAGAAGAAAAAAATTCATAACTTCGTCAATTCCCAAGATATCAAATCCGATTAAATTTATTGTAAATCTGCTTAAAATTATTTACAACTTTTACATTGACAAGATTTTTATAGGACCAACTCTTACGGGAAAAAAAAAAATCCCTGCTGGCTCCGCCTACAGGCAGATGTGAAAACAGAAAAAACCCCATAACCTCTTAATTTTTATACATACCGAATCCGTTTAAAGTTATTATCACTTCTAGGAAAAGAGCCAAAAATTTATGTATGACAGATTTTTGATTTCATTAAAAACGCCCCCAAGGAGGAGGGGGGGGGAAATAGGGGTTTCAGAAGAAAAAAATTATAACTTCGTCAATTCTCAAGATCCACAAGATCAATCCGCTTACATTTATTATAAATCTTCTTAATATTATATACAACTTTCATACTGACAAGTTTATTATAGGACCAACTTTTACAATAATAATAAAAAAAGAATTGAAAACAAAAAAATCCCTGCTGGCTCCAGGAGAGAGAGACACAACTTTTTTTTTTTTTTAAATCCTGTTTAAGCTTATTAAATGTCCTCCCAATCAGGTCAGGGTCATCTGAGTCTTTTTCCAGATCATCGAGATGGTGGACATGAAATAGGTGTCCTCTCTCATAAAATACAACTTTGGGCTCTTTATTCATAAAACCTGCCGTCACTTTGAAACAAGTGGTTGTAGTCATTTCAATTCAGAATGAAAAATCATGCGTTCAGCATGGATTATGAAACACATTCAGTATCAAAACTTGATGTCTAAGTAAAAAAGTTGGAAAACGCTTAACCTAGTTGAGAACTCTATTTCGTCATGATAGGAAAACTATCCGAATTCTTCTGTGCAGCCCTGTATATAGACTGCATAACAGGTTGAAATGAAGTTCATTGAGGAAACACATAACATCGTCCATTTCTGTCCATGAACTCGAGATCTTTTGTGCAGCCCTGTGGAATGAATACACAACCCAGCAATGGCTTCCATTTAAAAATTCCCACGCAGCAACGGAAAACGCATTTCCACCCATGATCGTTCCTATGAGTACGATAACCGAATTCTTTTGTGTGTCCCTGTAACGGAACATAACATCGAAAGCTATCTACTCCATAATCTAGAGTAAGCCTCTTGTAATGCCTCTCAGTGAAATTCAACATGTTTGAAATACAGTCACATCGTTCCCCTGTAAAAGAATTCTTTTGAGTGGCCCTGTCCATGAACTCTACTTCATTTCAACCTAGTCAACCCTCCATAACCGATTTCCATTGCATGACGCATTTGGACGCGAGTGAGAGCATGGACAGACAGACAAACCGAATTCATAAACACTTTCAACTACGTTGGAAAGTGTTAAAAATACCTAATAAACGATACCCCACTTGACCTACTTAAAAAAAGTTGAGTTCCCCTCCCCCCGGAGCTAAAATGCAGATCGGGGTCGGAGAGTGCCTCCCCAAACCACAGTAAAACAATTTTATTTATTTTATTTATTTATTTTTATTTATTTATTTTTATTTATTTATTTATTTATTTTTATTTATTTATTTTTTTTATTTATTTATTTTTTTTTATTTATTTATTTTATTTATTTATTTATTTTTTTTATTTATTTTTATTTTATTTATTTTTTTTATTTTTTGGGAGGGGGGGGGCTGCTTTGTCGGATCTTCATTTCTGATGAATTTCCCAGAGAATGTTCCATGGGGGGATTTGAAACTAACGAAATCGTTTCGGTCTCGGTCGCGTGCTTCCATGGAGGGGCCCAGCAGCAGGTCTCCTTCCAACGAGGTCACTTCGACTGCAGAAGAATGCGGCCACTTCCTCGTCGTGGAATGCGTCCACACACCTATGAGTTCGTGTTTAAAACCTGCAAAAAATATCGAAATGCTAACACATGATTTTCACTTTCTTTCTTCTACCTTTACCAAGAAGAAAGTTTTGGATGCGTGAAAAACGTCGACGCATGGATACGTTTCGGGAGGTCATGAGCATGATCGGACTGCTTTTAGCAAACGTCTGTCTGTCTCTGTGTGTTCGTATGTTAGAAAAAAAAAAATGTAGGCGCTCTATCTCAAGAAGTAACGCACGGAATTTAATAAAACTTCAGATTCAGTGACGCCGTGGGGGGTGATAAAGGGGGGGGGGGGGGGGGTTGATTCGTCCTCTGAAATGACGAGACCCTTTGGGCGTCTGTCATTCCCGCGAGGCCGTACGCGCTGAATTCTCGGGACAACGCAGAAGAGTGTGTCGCACTTTCAGGTGAGGTGGAGGGTCGGCCCCAGAGCCGGATTAAGCATTTCTGGGGCCCGGGGCTACTGAAAATTTTTGCCCCCCTCTCCCCTTCTACTGGAACCCCCCCCCCCACTTCTACTGGAACCCCCCCCCCTCCCAACACACAATTTTTTTTAAAAATTCTTAAACACAAATATTATCTACTAATCTCTATATATATTTGTCTTACGTGGCGCGAAAAAAGGGCTGAATTTGTAACTTATGATTTGGCAACAACTGTAGTTTCCAGAGCTCAGACCAATGAACAAACTAGATTGTGTTAGATCAGCTCCGCCTCCGTCCAATATGGCGGTCAGTGTGAGAGAAATGAAACCATAGAATGAAACTCAAACTTGCAATTATTAAAAATAAAATAACATGTACGTAATCCAAAGCGTCTGAGATGATTCCTCATTTTAATTATGAGCAATATCGTTAATTTCAAATGAATTCTCAACTCTGATTTAGAATTCATTTACGAATTTCAATCACTCAAAAGACGGAGAAAAAAAAAATCAACTGTCTAGATATCACCTGCCGCCATCTGTTGGTGTATTGATGAAATAAAACAAACTATCTTCCTATAACGTAGTTTTTTTCTAATGAATTTAAGTCGTGCTGTACAAAAAATCCTTTTTTCATAGTATTTAAATGATTTATATGCCCATTGGTAGCGCCAAATAAATGCATTTTCAGTTGTGTTTTCAATGGAGAATTACTTTTTTACATTAAAATAAATTGTCAATTTCATATGTTCAAATGTTTTCTGGTAGAACTTATTCCGGCTAGAATTGCTGAAAAAAAGGGGCGAGCGAGCGAGCGAGCTGTGACCGCGAAGCGGTCTCAATGTGAATTGCTTCGCAATTCACGGGGGGTTGGCGAGCGTTAGCGAGTAGGGGGCTGAGCCCCCTAGTATTATATAATAGTTTTAAAATTGATTATGTATATTGTTACTCACACTTTTGCTCTTAATGAATGCTTTTATTTAAATACCCGTTTATGTCCCAAATTATGAAATAATAAAAATTTCATCTACTAAAGTATTTTTGCTGATTTTTTGAAGATTTACAAAATCAATAAATTTTAAAAGGATATTGTCAATTAAAATTAAAGAACGAAATATTTATTTATAGGGATTTTGTAGAATATTTATAACTCCACTCAATTTTTAGGTAAATTTCGTTAGAAATGCTACCTATTACATTCTCCCCTAAGTTGGAATTTTTGAAAAATTTTTGCAGATCTACGCCGATCATGACTCCCAGAACCCCAAAACACCCCCAGTTCAAAACTTTATATCTATCTATCTATCTATGTCACTTTTTTATGGACACAATAACTCCAATAATTCTGCACAAATCTCTTCCAAATTGATACATAAAATCAAGGGGCATAAAATCTCGGTCAAGTTCGTTAACGGGCAAAATCAAACCAGGGGGGGGGGAGGCTTTTTATGAAAAAAAACCCATAATTTCTTAATTATGATACGTATCGAATCCGTTTAAAGGTATTATTACTTCTAGGATAAGTGCCGAAAATTTATATATGACAGATTTTTTATATCAATAAAAATTGCCCCAAGGGGGGGGGGGGAAAGGGGGGTTTTAGAAGAAAAAAATTCATAACTTCGTCAATTCCCAAGATATCAAATCCGATTAAATTTATTGTAAATCTGCTTAAAATTATTTACAACTTTTACATTGACAAGATTTTTATAGGACCAACTCTTACGGGAAAAAAAAAAATCCCTGCTGGCTCCGCCTACAGGCAGATGTGAAAACAGAAAAAACCCCATAACCTCTTAATTTTTATACATACCGAATCCGTTTAAAGTTATTATCACTTCTAGGAAAAGAGCCAAAAATTTATGTATGACAGATTTTTGATTTCATTAAAAACGCCCCCAAGGAGGAGGGGGGGGGAAATAGGGGTTTCAGAAGAAAAAAATTATAACTTCGTCAATTCTCAAGATCCACAAGATCAATCCGCTTACATTTATTATAAATCTTCTTAATATTATATACAACTTTCATACTGACAAGTTTATTATAGGACCAACTTTTACAATAATAATAAAAAAAGAATTGAAAACAAAAAAATCCCTGCTGGCTCCACCTACAGGCAGAGGTATATTTCGAAGTGGGTGGTCCCAATTGCCACATCATGGCAAATAGGTCTTTCTTCTGCAATTCCCAATAAACAGGTGCCCCACGGTTGCGTCTTCAAAATCTACCTGTGCCTGTAGGCCGAGCCGTCAGGGATTTTTTTATATAAAAATTTTTTTAAGCATTTTATAGAACTAGGGCATGTACAAATATAATTCCCTTACAATAGAAATATGAAAATATTTAAGAACTGAAACCATCCACTTTCAACCTTCAGACATAAAAAAAAAAAACTAAACAGATGCGAATGAAAGATAAACCATCCTTTTAAAAACACGGTACTTTTCGGTTAGCCGGGCGCCAGTGATATATATACATGTACATATACACACTTATACATATACACATATATCTACACATATGCATATGTATAATATGTATACATAGACATATATATACACATACATGTATGAATATATATATGCATGTATATACATATATATTTATATATGTACATATATCACTGGCGCCCGGCTAACCGAAAAGTAACAAAAACACTTTTGTTTTATGCATCATCTTTTCGAAAAATATAAAGTAAAGTATATGTAACTCATTGTAAATTGTATTACTGCTAATCGATATATTAAAAGAATTTTATAACAAGCTTTTTTATGGTACATTAAAGTACCGTCAGGAGATAAAGGGTTAAGAGCGATTCAAAATAGTTGCAACCATTAAGGAGATCAAGCATTATATTTTAAAAGGATGCATCTACTTTGTCGAATCGCTCTAAAATATCGTATCAAAGTGTACACATTAATACACATTCAAATTTGGAAACCTTCATTAATAGGGATTTTTCCTCCCTTCACAGTTCTTATCTACGAGGGCATTTCGAAAAGTAAAGATACAATGGCTCGCATTCCTTAAAAAAAAAAAAAAAAACATTTATTTAGAAAACGTAAGTTACATCTTATTAACTGGATTATTTTTTTTTCGACATAATCACCCTCGTTATCCAAACATTTGTTAAGTCGGGGCACAAGCTTTTCTATCCCACAGTCATAGAAGGTTTCCGCCTGTTGTCGGAACCACATTTCAACTTCATCTTTGATCTCATCATCGTCGTGGAATTGTCATTGACACTTCCGGTATGATCTGATGCAATTCTTTCAATTTGAGACGTCTATTCGCACGAATTGCTTCCTCCATTCTCTGAAGAAGGGCATCAGAGATCACAGATGGCCGACCTGTTCTTTGTTCGTCATGAACATCGGCCCTACCTTCAGAGAAATGACGACACCATTTCGTTACATTTTGTCGATTCATAATGTTCCCATAAACAGAAACAATTTCTTTGTGAATATCCGCTGGTTGCTGACCTCTTGCATGAAGAAAACGTATGACGGAGCGCACTTCGCCTTTGGCGGGATTCTGAATCGGCGGAACCATTTTAAACACGACCTACTCCAACCAGAATCAACGTTGAAATGCCGAACGACCGCGATGAGAAAGCTAACGGTTCAAGGTTAACACCTGTGTTGCCAACTTGCTTGCCAAAACTTTTCTTTTCCTCCGACGTACGGTGTATCTTTACTTTTCGAAATGCCATCGTATACGACTTATACGTTCTAAACCACACAAAACTTTGTCATAATTTAAATAATCTAAATAATTCTCATTGGTAACGGCAGCATCATCGTGTTCTGCACAAATTTTTTAGGTTTACGAGTTTCTCATTGAGATTTGGTTCTAAGTGCTGTGAGAGTGTGCCCAATTTACCTGACGAATTACAGAGATACACGGACAGTTTTTGCAAATATGAAAAGAAATTATTTAATATAAAAAATTACTTCTGTATGTTGACAATGAAGAAAAAGTTCTAAATGTGTATGCAAGAAGTTTTTAGTTTAGATGAAATAAGTCAATTTTTGTACAAAATATGAGACATTTTAATAAATAAATTCTTCGTAATCAAACTTCCGCAATCAGGCAACCTTTTCAAATGAGAACAAATAAGCGTATTCTTAGCGGAGTCTGCGCAGAAGTTAGCGAGCGTAACTTGTAATTGTGCAGGCCGTCAAATTTTGTTACAAAATGCAATTGTGAGATAAGTTTTTATTACGAAAAAACATTTTTTTCTGATTTAAAAAAATTTAACACTTCAAACTTTTTAGAAAATTTACTTTCCTAGTTCAATCCGTATCTTGACAGTGAAATAAAAGTTTTAAATATATATGCTAGAATTTTTCGCTTTTAATGAAATAAGTTAATTTTGTGCAAAATATGATACATCTAATTAAGACTGTTCTTAAATACAAAGGAACTACTTTCTGACAATTTTTTTAATTCAATTTTGTTTAAAATAGCCAGGTGTTCTTATTCAAAAAGTATGTAATCGAATGGCGTTTTTCCCTTTTTGATAAGCAGAAAATCTTTCAGAAAATATTGTCAAAGTAAGTGTTTTGAACCAAATTTCAGGATGCGGCAGCAAGAAAGGGGTAAAACTGGTCGTCACTTGACAATAACAGCTTATTACTCAATGAGTATTTTTTTTTTCAAAAATGGAAAACTATTCGATTCGAAATCGCTTCAACAGTCAGGACTGTCATTGTTAAGCTCGTTTGAAAATTTGTCAGAAAATGCACAGAAAGTTTGGCGTTGTTGAACTGGGAATTTGAGAACCATTTTAAATAAATTAATGTGAGCATTTTAAACAATTTAATCCATACGCATAGAGTTTTAGTAAAAGGTACAAAAGAAAAATGCATGGATAAGGAAAAAAAAAAGAAAAGTGTGTAAAGCTATTTAAATAATGAAATTCATAATAAATCAACTAAATTAAACTACAGTTAAAAAATGGTTTTCTTCAAGTCAAATCTTCTCATTCTCAAGCACAAGCTGAAATAAAAGCATTTATTAACACTTTGGGTCACGTATACATGCTGCTTAATGTGCTGAGAATCCTCGATTATTCTCCCCAGCTATTTTTAATTGTAGATATACTTTACCTCATTTAATGTTAGCATTTCTGCGATTCAATTAGGTGAAAAATTCTGTTTTGATAAACAGATGGCAAAAGATTAAAAATTCTGTAAAAGGACTCTCGTCAAAGAGGGGTTAAAGATAAAGGAAAAATAAAACAATTGCATTTCCTAAAATCTTCCTATGACAAGAACGAAAAATCATGCGTCAAGCATAGATTATGTAACACTTTCCGACGCTTCCAAAAAAATTTCACAAATCATTACCGTTTAATAAGCTGAAAGATAACATCTAAGTAAACAATTTGAAAAACGCATAACATATTTAAAAACCTAATTTCAGGAATTTCAAAACATATATTTCCAACATATACAATATTCGGAAAAATATCCGAATACTTTTATTCACCCCTTTATAGGATCTATAGATTTGTATATATACTACATAGGATGCTAAATTTTAGTTTAGTTAGGAAACGCGTAGCACAGTTTACAATTCTCCTTCTGGAGTTTCTGTCAATAAACGGAAATCTGTTCGCGAACTTTTGTTCTGCCTTGTATAGGATCTACAGAATTTATACACACCAAATAATAGACAAAAAGTGAGTTAAATTTAAAATCGCGTTCAGCAACTTAAAACGCACTTCCAGGAATTATTGTTAACAGACAGTCGAGAATTCTTTTGTGTGTCCCTGTAAATGAACGAGGACTGCTATACACACAATATTCTGTAGTAAACCTTTTGTAATGCACCTTAGTGATATATATAAATGTCAATGCGTTTAAAATAGTGAAACATTATTTAATTAAACCGTAAACGATTTTTCTCCGTAGACGTAATGTAACGGATTTCTTTTGACTGTCCCTGTAAAGTAACTATAAGTGCTAGGCACAGCATATTCCATATTAAGCTTCTTGTAATGCACTTTAGTGATATATATCAATTACAATGTGTCTGAAATTGTGTAACATCATTAAAATAAACCGCAAATGATTTTTCCCCATAGACCGTAATGTAACGGAATTCTTTTGAGTGTCCCTGTAAGAAAACTATAAGTGCTACACACTTCAGTTGAAATAGGGAACATGCTATAGATAACGACAATAACATATAAAAATTGCAGTGCAATCCGAGCCTATTTACGGGAGTTAGAGCTCGGGCAGATGGCCATACGGCAGACAAACCGAAGTCATAAACACTTTTCAACTAAGTTGGAAAGTGTTAAAAAGAAAGTTTCGCTCTGGTTATGTGTGCGTGTATGTGTGTCTCTGTCTGTGTGCGATGGCTAGTGAAATCTATCACACGTAGAAGTCTGAAAATTCGGGCGAGAATAGTCCAAGACAGATCTTTGTGTACCTGGGGCTCAGATTTTTAATTTTTTAAGGTCCGATCTCCCTGGGCCCTTCTATGCCGTAAATTGGTAATAACTTTTCCCCTTTTAGTCCGATTTTCTTCGTTTTTGAGACCCATTTCAGTTAATACACTGGCGCCCTAGGGTCCGGTCCCTTGGACTTTTTAGACGCCATGCATTTTTCAGACCCTAATTATGTATCCTCTCACTGCTTAACTTTTAAAAAGTTGAGCCTAGGACTCCTCTCCCTGTATCAACAACCTCATATTTTTATTGGTACCGTAGCATCCTTTTTTAAGCATCCCCCCTTTTTTTTGCTAATTAAAAAAAATTAATTCTAATGATTAATTCCCACCCTATGCTTAATTCCGACTAATTGAAGATGTAAAGCACTAAATACCAAGACCTTTTAACATGCTTTCATGTTAGGGCCCTGCTCTCAACTATCAGATGGATCTGTTTGGGCCCCGTATTATAGCTCTCTTAAAAATGGCCTAATTCACTTTTTTTTCCTAACAACTTCTTAAGTCCTTCGACTTTTTGCACAAATATATTCTATTGAATACATATTTTGCATTAATTTTGGAATTTTGAAAGGTTTAATTTTAACAACTAAATATTATATGTAGAGATATATATAATCTCTAAAAGAATAATATTATATATCGAGAATGTTGTATTTATATTTTGGCAAAGGAGGTCTGGAAAACGGATCTGGAAAAAAAAATGTACAGTAGGTGATCGGTTAACGAACTTAATCCGTTCCAAAACAATGTTCGCTAACCGAATTGTTCGTTAACCGATCATAGATTTAGCATAGAGTTGTATGGGAATTCAATTAATTCGTTCTTAAAAGCTAAATAAAATAAAACAATTAATATAAATTCTTCCTAAATTTATTTAAATGTAATAATAATAAAACATACATTACATACATATAGACTTGTCCTTCCTTGAATCATGCTTTTTTTGAGTTTGTGGGGCATTAAATATTTGGCAAAAGCTTATTTTTTCTTTCTGGAGTTTTCAATCTCCACATTTTAATAGGGTTAATATACGTCCGCATATAATATGGATAGATAGCAGTTTCATGGCTTTGTCCGTGTCGTGCCGTAATTAAAAAATATATTGTAAAAAAATTAACGATCACATTCATTGACAATGAATTCCGTTACATTAAATCATATCACTTTGACATGTCAAAAACTTTATTAGTTCTCTAAAAGATCGTGTTTACTGCAGAGCCGGTAAAGCTCAAGTGGAGCTTAGAGCCTGGTAATTATTTAGGAACTAAATTTCAGTTAAAATAATTACCTTCCAATTAAAAATATTTCTTTAAAAAGGGGACGCAAAATATAAAAATTAATGTTTTTCTACTGTTCAGTCTAATTTGAGGGCCTTAAAATGTAGGGCCCGAACCCCCGGTAGCCCTTGAATTAATTAGGCTATAAGTATACAACTATTAAAATGTTGTCAAATCCGAAAAGAATAGATGAAATTAAATACAGCTCTGAAAATTTTAAACAAAGCATTGCTTCTTCTTAGCTTTGTTTTGTGAGGTGTTCGTTAACCGAACATGTGTTCGTTATCCGAACATAAAAATCTCTCGCAAAAGTGTTCGTTAACCGATCTGTTCGTAAACCGAACAGTTCGTTAACCGATCACCCACTGTATCTAATAGTACAATATAATACCTTGCAACCGCTTTTTAAATCCAAAACACAAGCCACATGCTATTTTGAGAATGTATTTTTTCGTCACAAAAATTTTCAATATGTGTATACATAATTTTTTTACAAAACAGAAGAAAGAAACGTGGTTGATTGTATAAATGTGGCGCCCCCTCAATTTCCGCGCCTGGGGCATTCACACCCTTTGTCCCCCGTTTCGCACGGCTCTGATAACGGGTCCAAGAAAAACATACCCTTCTATTCTATGTTTTTTTTTTTTTTTTTTTTTTTTTTTTTTTTCTGCATGGATTTTGTGCAGGAGAGGAAACGATATAAAGTCGATTTCACTATGGTCACTTGCGATTATGTCCTCTTTCGCCGAACGAATTCCCCAGGTACCCTGTTGTTTCCTCTAACAGCCCCTACGAGCGAATGGAGATGACAGGGAAGCAAAATAAAACGTGTTTGAAGAAACACGAAAAACTGAACTTCAAAAATGGGACATTTCCGAACCCTTTTCAGAAAAAATATCTTCCCCTTAAAAACGATTAGGCCACTAATTACAAGATTTCGTCCAAAGATGTTCGAGGTGACTATTAATTTCAAGATGACACTTCTCAAACCATTAAGTAAGAAAAGCAATAAACTAAACCATTAAGATAAATCCTTTCTTGTTGATTATCTTTCTTATCAGTTCAACTTGGAAAATTACATGAAATTGTATTTCTTCAGCAAAGAGGAAAGTGGTCTTTTACGTTAAAAACATATTTATTTTATATAAGTACAATTTTTCTCAATTTTAATGCTTGTATTTTATATGCGTCTGAAAGAAAAGTCAAAAATTGGTATAGTTTTCTGACAATTAATGATGAATTTGCAACAATCTTCTTTGCTAAAATAATTAAGAAATATTTTATCTCGCATATTTAATGCATTGATGATAATAATAATAATGATAACTACAATAATAATTATACTACTACTAATAATAATAATTATACTAACAATAATTATATAGCATTATTATAGAGAAATCTTTGATAAACACGCTGAAATAGACAGTTTTTAAATCGAAGAATTATTTAAAGAGATTTTTAATATTAAAGTCGGCCAGAATCGTTCCATTAAAAAAAATTTTAAGAACAAAACAATGCATATTTTTTTTTTTTTTTTTTTTTTTTTTTGGTAGGGATATACTTCTCAAGCTACACTGAGAAAAATGACACTTTCAAATCTGAGCAAATCGATGTTTTCATTTTGTTATGAAACTTTTTGTTTCAAATAGGACGACCCAATGATTTCAATTCTGAAATACCAGAAATTCTCAGAATATTTAAACATGGACATATTCAAAACTGAAAACATAGAGGTCAGTTTACACTCATAATCATTTTTGAAACATGGACATACTCAAAAATGATTAGAATCAGTTCAAACACATTTTTGAAACATGGAAATATTAAAAATTAAAGACATAGATGTCAATTTATATTCATTTTTGAAAGATGGATATACTCAAATATGAGTACATTATGTTTTATTCTTATGTGTGTGCATGTTTACAGAAATGAATATATACATGTTTCAAACTTGAGTCATTTTGATTCAAAGCTATTTTGACTATGTAACATACTCAGATTTGAGTACTTTTTGATCAGTTTTGAAAATGTCGTTTATAGAGTGTAGCTGTGTGCAAACTGCGCTTATTTTTTAAATTTAATTCTTTAGAGCTCTTTTTTTTCAATTTTTTATTCAAATTTTCATTATTTCAATATTTTTTTTTCATATTTAGAAAAGGTCATTTTTTTTATGCTGTTACCAATTTGTAAAACTGCGCAAAGAATTATATTTCCTCTCAAATAAAAAATGTATTTACACGTAATTATTAAAAAAAATCCCTGACGGTTTGGCCTACAGGCACAGGTAGATTTCGAAGACGCAGACCGTGGGGCGCCTGTTTGTTGGGAATTGCGGAGCAAATGACCTTTTTGCCATGATGCGGCAGTTGGAACCGCCTACTTCGAAACCTAACTTGTTTGCAGGCGAAGCCAGCAGGGATTTTTTTTTTTTTTTTTTTGCTATAAGAGTTGGTTCTATAAAAAACTTGTCAATATAAAAGTTTTAGATAATATTAAGAGGATTTATATTATAAATTTAAGCGGATTTGAAGTCTTGGGAATTGACGAAGTTATCAATTTTTTTCTTCTAAACCCCCCCTCGCGCCCCCACCCTTGGAGCCATTTTTAATTATATCAAAAATCTGCCATACATAAATTTTCGGCCCTTCTCCTAGAAGTAATAATAACTTCAAACGGATTCGATACGTATCATAATTAAGAAATTATGGGGTTTTTTCTACTTTCGCAAAAAGCCTCCCCCTTGGTTCGATTTTGCCCATTAACGAACTTGACCGAGATTTTATGACCCTTGATTTCATGTATCAGTTTCAAAAAGATGCGGGAGTTGGAACCGCCTACTTCGAAAAATAACTTGTTTGCAGGCGGAGCCGACATTTTTTTTTTTTTTTTTCTAATTTTATTTTGCTATAAGGGTTGGTCATATAAAAACTTGTCAATATAAAAGTTTTAGATAATATTAAGAGGATTTATAATAAATTTAAGCGGATTTGATATGTTGGGAATTGACGAGGTTATAAATTTTTTTCTTCTAAAACACACCCTCCCCCCCCCCCTTGGGGCCATTTTTAATTATATCAAAAATCTATCATACATAAATTTTCGGCCCTTCTCCTAGAAGTAATAATAATTTCAAACGGATTCGATACATATCATAATTAAGAAATTATTTAATAAAGGACTAGATGGAACCCGTCAAAATTTGACGGCAAACAACTTGATAATACCATAAAAGTAAAATTTATAGTTGCTTTAACTTGACAAATTTCATAGTGGGGAGCATAATATGATTAAGTGGTCACAGACTTTTCCATCGATAAATCACATGAGGGGTGTATGCAAAATTTAGAAAAGTACACCCTTGGGGGGTCAAAGTGGGGGCATGGACATGGGAGATGCATAATATGATTAAGTGGTGACAGACCTTTCCAATGATATATAACATGAGGTTGTGTGCAAAATTTAGAAAGTACCCCTTGGGGGGGGGGGGCAAAGTGAGGAGATGGACACCGGAGATGCATAATATGATTAAGTGGTCACAGACCTTTCCAATGATATATAACATGAGGGTTGTGTGCAAAATTTAGAAAGTACGGGGGGGGGGCAAAGTGGGGAGATGGACATCGGAGATGCATAATATGATTAAGTGGTCAAAGACCTTTCTAATGATATATAACATGAGGGTAATGTGCAAAATTTAGAAAGTACCCTTTGGGGGGGGCAAAGTGGGGAGATGTACATCGGAGATGCATAATATGATTAAGCAGTTACAGACCTTTCCAACAATATATGACATGAGGGGTGTCAACAAAATTTAGAAAAGTATCTCTTGGGGGGGGGCAAAGTAGGGAGATGGACATCGGAGATGCATAATATGATTAAGTGGTCACAGACCTTTCCAATGATATATAACATGAGGGTAATGTGCAAAATTTAGAAAGTACCCCTTCGGGGGGGGGGGGGGGGGGAAGTGGGGAGATGGGCATCGGAGATGCATAATATAATTAAGTGGTCACAGACCTTTCAATGATATATGACATGAGGGTTGTCAACAAAATTTAGAAAAGTATCCCTTAGGGGGGTGGGGGAGCAAAGTGGGGAGATGGACATTGGAGATGCATAATATGATTAAGTGGTCACAGACCTTTCCAATGATATATAACATGAGGGTAATGGGCAAAATTTAGAAAGTACCCTTTGGGGGGGGGGGGGGCAAAGTGGGGAGATGGACATCGGAGATGCATAATATGATTAAGCAGTTACAGACCTTTCCAACAATATATGACATGAGGGGTGTCAACAAAATTTAGAAAAGTATCCCTTGGGGGGGGGGGGAAGTGGGGAGATGGGCATCGGAGATGAATAATATGATTAAGTGGTCACAGACCTTTCCAATGATATATGACATGAGGGGTGTCAACAAAATTTAGAAAAGTATCCCTTAGGGGGGTGGGGGGGCAAAGTGGGGAGATGGACATTGGAGATGCATAAAATGTTTAAGTGGTCACAGACCTTTCCAATGATATATAACATGAGGGTAATGTGCAAAATTTAGAAAGTACCCTTTGGGGGGGGGGGGCAAAGTGAGGAGATGGACACCGAAGATGCATAATATGATTAAGCAGTCACAGACCTTTCCAACAATGTATGACATGAGGGGTGTCAACAAAATTTTGAAAAGTATTCCTTGGGGGGGGGGGGGAAAGTGGGGAGATGGGCATCGGAGATGCATAATATGATTAAGTGGTCACAGACCTTTCCAATGATATATGACATGAGGGGTGTAAACAAAATTTAGAAAAGTATCCCTTAGGGGGGTGGGGGGGCAAAGTGGGGAGATGGACATTGGAGATGCATAAAATGATTAAGTGGTCACAGACCTTTCCAATGATATATAACATGAGGGTAATGTGCAAAATTTAGAAAGTACCCTTTGGGGGGGGGGGGGGGCAAAGTGAGGAGATGGACACCGGAGATGCATAATATGATTAAGCAGTCACAGACCTTTCCAACAATGTATGACATGAGGGGTGTCAACAAAATTTTGAAAAGTATCCCTTGGGGGGGGGGGAAAGTGGGGAGATGGGCATCGGAGATGCATAATATGATTAAGTGGTCACAGACCTTTCCAATGATATATGACATGAGGGGTGTCAACAAAATTTAGAAAAGTATCCCTTAGGGGGGTGGGGGGGCAAAGTGGGGAGATGGACATTGGAGATGCATAAAATGATTAAGTGGTCACAGACCTTTCCAATGATATATAACATGAGGGTAATGTGCAAAATTTAGAAAGTACCCTTTGGGGGGGGGGGGGGCAAAGTGAGGAGACGGACACCGGAGATGCATAATATGATTAAGCAGTCACAGACCTTTCCAACAATGTATGACATGAGGGGTGTCAACAAAATTTTGAAAAGTGCCCCCCTTAGAGGGGGGGGGGGCGGGATGGACCCCGGAGATGCATAACATGAATAAGTGGTCAAAGACTTTTCCACCGATATATCACATGAGGGGTATGTGCAAAATTTAGAAAAGTGTCCCACTTGGGGGGGGGGGGGGATGGACACCGGAGATGCATAACATGAAAAAGAAGTCACAGCCGTTTCAACTTGCAACCTTTTTCTCGAAGGCATTTGACAATATTAAATTTTTTTTTACCCAAGACAATTTAACGATATTCTTATTTTTTTTTGCGTAATTCGTCAAACGTTCATGGAAAAAATCAGGAAATTCGCTAATCAATAGTTGATAAATTATAAAATTCAACAATCGATAGCAGTAAAATTGGTCAATCGATAACGGAAAAATCACGAAATTCATCAAATGGTCTCCCGTAAAAAAAATTGCCCTGCACACTGATGTGATGATCAAAAGGGTTTTGAAGTATAGGACAAAATTAGCACTTGCCAAACAGCGAGTAATACTGAAAATTTGGCAATGGACTTTATTGCCACCACTGGTCAAACATAATAGTCACACTCACCAATTGCGATGATTGAATGGAAAAAGATTTTTTTTCTCTTCTGTCGCGCGACAAATTTTGAAACCATTTGGTAAATTTCATCCCCGAAATTGGCAGATTGTGAATTTTTTTCTCGAAGAAATTCGACGATATTCGAAAAATTTTTCTCCCGAAACCAGTTGATGAATTTTGCGATTTTTCCACTGTGTAGATTAATGAATTTTGCACTTTTTCCGCTATCGATTGACGAATTTCGAATTTTATCGACTATCGGTTAACGAATTTCACGATTTTTTCCATGAACGAACAAATTGCGCACTTTCTGCTAATTGACACATTTCGCCCTTTACAATTCAGTCAATGAGTTGAACGTTGTTTCTTTCGAGAAATGTCAGGAATGAAACAATGATTCTTTAGGTTGAATTTACTTCGTTCGATGCCCCATGGAAGAATGTGTGCGATGCAGCAACGGGCGTCACAGACTTTTTAGGGCACCTGCAGACTAAAAACATCTAACCAATCTTCGCGGGGGGAAAAATAACAGATTTTGTCAAATGATTGAGGAAAAAACACTACTTTATCAAAGGATAATGGGAAAACATGACTTTTGTTAAAAGACCACAGAAAAAACGTAATTATGCAAAAGGATCGCGAAAGATAAGCAAATTTTGTCAAAGAATCGCAAAAAAGGAAATTTCACCAAAAGATCACGCTTTTTTACTAAATTTCGTCTAAAAATTGCGGAATAAAATGTATTTTATCAAAGAATTGCTGGAAAATGCGAATTTCGTAAAGGATCGTGAGAAAAATGCGAAATTCTTCAAAGGATCGCTGAAAAAACACTAATTTCGTCAAAGAATTGCTGAAAAAACATGAATCTCGCCCAATAACAGAAAAATCATGGTTCATAATCATTATATCTAGTAGTATATGTAAATACAGTTTGTGATATAAGACAAAATTAACATTCACCAATCGCCGAGTAATACTGGAAATTGTTGATTGATGTTATTGCCACCACTGGCTAAACTTAGTCACACTCGCCAATTGCGATGATTGAATGTAAAATGAAATTTTTTTTCCCGCTGTCACTCAAAGAATTTTGAAACCATTTGGTGAAGTTTTTTCCGAAACCATTTTGTGAATTTCCCGATTTTTTCTTCAAAATCATTTGACAAAGAGACTTTTTTCTCGATGGCATTTGACAATATTCAAAATTTTTTTACCCAAGACAATTTGACGATATTCTTAATTTTTTTTGTGCAATTCGACAAATGTTCATGGAAAAAATCATGAAATTCGTTAATCAATAGTCGATAAATTGTGAAATTCAGCAATCGTTAGCGGTAAAATCGTAAAATTTGTCAATCGATAACGGAAAAATAATGAAATTCATCAAACGGTTTCCGGTAAAAAAATTGTCTTGCACGCTGATGTGATGATCAAAAGGGTTTTGAAGGCATTTATTTTATTTGTTGTATTGTGTATAAATACCTAGGTGGAAACAGTTTGCTTATTTTGTCAAATGTTTCAACAATATTCGACCCAATACGCATGCATAAAAAAAATCTTCCGGTAGGACCGGCCAATGAGGTGAAGGTCTATTACGGTCTCTAGAAACGTGTTTGGGATCATCTCCTGTTGTTTTTTTCTTGCACTTTGCGTTAAACCTAGGAAGGTATTTATATAGGACTCACTGTGGAGTGTTTAGAAGGTATTTATTTATTTCATTTATTATAATTTGTATGAATACTTAGGTGTCCATTTCGGATTTACTGTTTAAAAATTAATTTAGGCTCTTTTAACGTTCGCGAAATCAATCCCGATGGAAATTGTCTTTTTAGATCTCTATCATTTTGTTTATATAGTACAGAAAATGATTATTTAAATGTATGTAAAAATATCGTAGAACACGTAATACAAAATTGGACCACTTATAGTCCGTTTATTATCGGGGATGAATCTTATGGTGTTCCGATTGCTAATGAAGACAATTATGTAAATATATGGTTCTTCATAGAGGTATATGGTTCTTCACACTTCAATAGAAGCATTGTTTAAATTAATATAATTCTACAAATATGATGCAGTTTTAAAATATCGAGTAATGATTAATACTGTCAAAGAATATACTCATATACGTAATTAAGTTTTGGTACTTCTCTATTATCTCATCGACCACTTTTCATAAAAAAAAAACTATCGCCAAATAAATGGGAGAACGTTGTCATTGGAATATCAAAATAAATAAATAAAATATAAGAATTTAAGGATACAATTGTTATTTTAATTAATGAAATAACTAATAAATCAAATAAACATAATGAAAAATACATGCAAATGTTGAATTAAAAACCACTTGATGACATAAAAAACACGTATAATGTTTTCGACATCAAGTAAATGGGACTGCAATTTTGGCATTTAATCATACAGTTTGGCGATAGTATTTTGTTATGAAAAGTGGTCGATGGGATAATAGAGAAGTACTCAAGTTTTTTATACCAAGTTTGAAAATTTATCTTTTTTTGACATTTAAAAAAAATAACATAAAAAAACATTACAAATTTGCCCATTTAAAACATTCAAGATTTGTATATATACAAACAATACAATGTAAATATTAATATTGTTACATGATACATTATATACATTGTTTGCATATATACTTCTTTGTATACATATATTGTTTGTATACATACAAACAAATATAATGTAAACATTATTCAAATATTAAGAGTTTGCAAATCAAAACATTCTAAAGATTTGTATACATACAAACAATATAATGCATACATACTCTTTACAAATAAAATAGCCCACTTATATAATGACAAAACTTTTAAATCGAATAGAGATAATATATTTCTGTTTTGTTATGAAAAGTGGTCAATGGTATAATAGAGAAAAGTACCTAAGTTATTTATACCAAGTTTGAAAATTTATCTTTTTTTGACATTTAAAAAAAATAACAGAAAAAACATTACAAATTTGCCCATTTAAAACATTCAAGATTTGTATACATACAAACAATACAATGTAAATATTAATATTGTTACATGATACATTATACATTGTTTGTATATATACTTCTTTGTATACATATATTGTTTGTATACATACAAACAAATATAATGTAAACATTATTCAAATATTAAGAGTTTGCAAATCAAAACATTATAAAGATTTGTATACATACAAACAATATAATGCATACATACTCTTTACAAATAAAATAGCCCACTTATGTAATGACAAAACTTTTAAATCGAATAGAGATAATATATTTCTGTTTATTTTATAACTTATATTCAGATGCTCAGATTCTGCTTTTTTCGAACACATAATAATAAAAATATTACTACCGTGCGTACTGTCTTTTGACATTATATTTACATAATCGAATTCATTATCAATCGGAACACCATAAGATTCATTCCCGATAATAAACAGACCATAAGTGGTCCAATTTTGTATTACGTGTTCTACACGTTTGAATAATTATTTTCTGTACTATATAAACAAAATGATAGAGATCTAAAAAAAAATTTCCATCGGGATTTCGCCAACTTATGAGCCTAAATTCATTTTTAAACAGTAAATCCGAAATGGACATCTAAGTATTCATACAAATTACAATAAATAAAATAAATAAATAAAATAAATACCTTCTAAACACTCCACAGTGAGTTCTAGATAAATATCTTCCTAGGTTTAACGCAACGTGACAACAGAAAAAAACAACAGATGATACGATCCCAAACACGTTTGTAGAGACAGTCATAGACCCTCACCTCATTGGCCGGTGATTTTTTGACGCATGCGTATTCGATCGAATTTCGATGGAATAGATTTGACAGAATTACCAAACAGCTTTAAATATATGGATGTGCAACAAGAGAAAGAGGCAACTATGCGAATGCTCAGAGTAGGGAGCTCAAGAGCACCAGCATCGAAAACTAAATACAGAGAATTAAATGAAAAGATTGCAAGTTTAAAACGTAGTTTGATAAATGGCACCATTGATTTACATAATTATATTAATTCAATATCCTATTTAATACATTTGGTTGACTAGTCCTGTTTTGTTTTTCGAAATAAATACATTCTGTCTGATTTTCTGTCTATTTGATATGTACTATATTTATGAAATGATTATTTTGAAGCTAAGTGAAGATTTTATACATAACTAATAAGATAATTAACGATATATATATATATTTTTATATAGCAGTTTTTATTATGAGTATCTACCTTGTGAGAAGTTTAAATTAGTGCTTATTTTCAAGTAAACATTTTAGTAAAATTTATCATTTATATTATATCACATAACAATAAGAAACGCATAAAATAAATTAAAAGTACACAATTTCGAAGCAAATCGTGATGTCCTATCTAAATGATATCTATCATCTACCTACGTATTCGTCAGAAATTGACCGGTGGCCAATGATTTTTTAATTCTACAATGGAAAATAAATGCGCAGTTGCTGACGAAATTTCATTTTGCAACCATTACCGTAAATATAAATAATGTAGAAAATGAATAAGGAAAAAGTTTCCGAATTACTAAACTCATACCTCTTATATATATATATATATATATATATATATAGTCTATTAAACTGTTAATAGCAGTGAAAATATTGTACTAAAAATATGAAATTAGCCTCGCATTATTTGAAACACAACATCCAGAAAAATGCACGAAAATTACAGTAATTAAACTAGTGGTACCACATAATACTAGCCATATCCAATGTCCAGTGCCCGTTTTGGCACGAAAAATGGCAATTTCTAGAACTTGTTTTGTATCTTCTAGAACTTGTCTGTATTTAATTTCTCATGAAGCTAGATAAGTCTCTTCAATATTTTATTGCAATATTTTCCCTTTTCTAAGGTTATTAAAAGAGAGGAGAGGGAGAAAACATATTTTATAAGAAACAAATTATTTAAAAAAATATATAAATTACTGAAGCATTGAAATCCAAACTGGCTTCTTTCTGACATATTCACAAAGTTATTGTTCATGCACAAAATAAGCAGTTATTCTTCTTCATGGACTGAGGAATCGGAAAGCATTTTTCATATTTTTATAAAGACAAAATACCATTCAGAATATGCCGTCCAAATTGGCGTTTTAAGCCGAGTTTCTGGATTCTACAACCCGGGAAATGTTGTTTTGAGACAGCAATTAATTAGAACTCAATATGATATACAATTATAGAAAATGTAAAATACTGTTCGATTTCAAATTACCCCAATAGTCATGCCTGAAAATTCCTTACATTTATGTATAAAATGAGTCGGTGAATATATATTTTGAGTTACTGAGTGAGGGAAAATATTTAAAAAACCACCTTAAGTGTTATAGAAACTTTCTAATTCGCATTTCAGAGAAAGAAAAATATCAAGTGAATGAAAATTAGAATTGTCTAATAGTAAATTGGTACAGCGCACTCGGAAAATGGCACGAAACAGTTTTGTACTAATTACGTCTAAATAAAACTCAAACTGTATTTCTCATATAATGCGAGCACTTTTTAATCAGTTTAATATTTAGAAATACACACAAATTTTGATCTGAAGATATTTGTTTTAAATGGAACATTTTTATTTTAATCACACGTTTTATTTCAAGGAATCATCGTATATGATAAGATTAAAATCTTGAAATTTTATTACTTTACTAATTCGATTCATTCATACTTATAAATTATCATTAAAATAAAGAGAAATTTTCATCTTTTAATAACATATCATTGATATATCGCTGCATAAATATGGTACTACCAAAATTGTTTCGCCCATACTAATAGTATTGCAAAGAGTAATTTTTCAATATAATCATAATCCAGCATAACATTTGTATTTTAATTCATATGCTGCTAATTATTATGCTCGATACAAGTATTGTGTTAAATCAACCGTGGTTTAAATCAACTGGTTCCTCCCCCCCCCCCTTTTTTTTAAAAAAAAAGAACAATTCTTATACAATGTTTCTCCCCTTTTTTGTAATTTAATTTTCCATTTTTAGGGTTAAAATAATCTTTTTTCTACAACCAACACTATATATAGTAAGTCTAAGGTCATGCTTGTATGTATATTAGTATGAAATTTAACATGCATTAATGAACCTATCGGGTTCAAAGAGTTATCTTAAAACATTGTCAACGCGTATAAACATATGCACACAACATGATACAACTGACAGAAAATAATATAGATAAAAAATATTCAACATTTAGCATAAAATGTTTTCTCTCTCTCTTTTTTTTCCCTTTTTTTAATGGGATTATTTACAGCAATTAGTAACATAAGATGCTCTTAAAGTATTTGGTCATATTAAAAGAAAATTTTCTCGATTGGGAAGATTATCCTTTAACAATTCGAAAAAGAATACGCAAGATATGAAATTGAATAAAATGATATTCAAAAATTGGGTGCCAGTTACAGCATTTTAGTAACACCAGTGTATTTTTTTTTTTGTTACTTACTGAATTTAAAGGCCAAAAATGTTGACTTACAGTTGTCTTTAAAAAAAAAAAAAAAAAAAAAAAAAAAAAAATCGCATTTTTTTTAAAAAATTAAGTTCAGATACTGAGATTTATACAAAATAGTTAGCCAATCGGGTGATACTGTCTTGAAGAAGAATTAGTTTATAATTTTAAAGTATTGTTTAGGTCAAGAAGAAAATATTAACATGTTCAGTGAACTGATTTTTGCTTTAAAAAGTTACTGCGTGGCCAATGTATCCAAAATCTATTATTGGTGGGAGTTTGTATAAATAAAATCGCAACAAGAGATTGCTTAATAAAAAAACGTTTATATCTTTTTTTTTAATTTTAAATAAAAATTCTGTTGAATAATATGTAAATATTTACTTCTAAGTAAAATAATAATAAGATATATTTAAAGGCTCTTTAACACAACAAATCCCATTATCTTGAACGAAAGAGGAAAATAAGGGAAAATCAGGCTTGCTTGAGACATCAAGGTTTCCTAAAAAATAATGACTAAAAATATATAATTGTATTAATGCTTAATTTTGTCATGTAAAATAAATGTGTATTACAAGAAAGCCCAACGTAGAAAGCATTAGTATGAAATAAGTTTAAATTTCAGCATATTTAGGTGCATATGACTTATTTTATAGAATATTAAAGTCATAAAAATGTAATCAGAAGATCGTGAAGATTCCTATGTTCAATAATTCGCAAAATTTGGGGTTGGGGGGGGGGGGGAGATTCGGGTCGTACCCGACCCAAACACGAAATACTTCAACCGGCAATCCGACCCGAGCCCGACATAAAATGAAAGTAAATCATGTTTTAATGCAATGAAAAGTAATCTACAATTATATCTCTAATACCAATTTTATGTTTTATACAATAAAATGGACTAATCTATATTTTTAATATTCAATTATAGTAAAACCTCTGAATAGAAACTTCGGCATATCCCTAACTTTCTTTTTCGGGTCAGGATGACTTTAATTTTCTTTCTGTGGGTAAGAATAATTCTTGCGTGTCATAGTAAGTTTTTTTGCAAGTTGGATTGTTGGGCTTTTCACAAAAAGTTTCAGCAGAATTATGTTTCAGATGAAAATAAATACCTATTTCAATCTAAATAAGCATATATTTAATTTACTGCATGAGAGTACTTTATAAAAAAAATGTGATCACAAATTATTCCTTCTTTAAGAACCATTTATTCTTCTCGGAATATGAAAATTATTACCAACAATTCGTCTATCAAACAAACAAAAATACATGTATCGTATTTGTGATAATTTATGCACACATACACTCGCACATGTGTGTGTAGATTAGGAAGTGCCCACTAATCAGAGATATATTTAAGCGTACGAGTCTTTAGGAATTGAAAAAGTATTCGTTGAATAAAGGTGTCCGCTTTTCGGGAGTTTTATTGTATATAGATTTTTAACCTGAAAAAATATCGTGAAAATTACTTTGAAAAATCTCGTCAACCCGAACCCAACTCGCAAGAGTCAAAATCCGAAAAAGACCCGAACTCGAAACAATGAAAGTCAACCCAAACCCGGATCCAACCATTGACTAGAAATATAATTTATTTATTATTTTATTATTTATTTATTATTTTATTATTTATTTAATATTTATATTTCTAGTCAATGGATCCAACCCGCGACGAAAATATGTAGCGACAATCCGACCCGAACCACGAGTTCGGCCAGGTGCGGGTAACCCGACGCAGTTGAGAATTCTAATCCAAACCGCTGAATTTTATTTACCGTTTCTTTTCATTTGAGGGGGAGGGGGGGGGGAGGAGAAAATGTTTGAAGAAGTTTCCTTTTTTTTTTTATCCAGTTTTACGATTCTCCAAAAATAATAAATTATTTGTAAAACACCTTAATACAATCAAAGAAGTTATATTTATTCGTAAATTTACGAAATTAGTCGAAACTAGATGGAACCCGTCAAAATTTGACGGCAAACAACTTGATAATACCATAAAAGTAAAATTTATAGTTGCTTTAACTTGACAAATTTCATAGTGGGGAGCATAATATGATTAAGTGGTCACAGACTTTTCCATCGATAAATCACATGAGGGGTGTATGCAAAATTTAGAAAAGTACACCCTTGGGGGGTCAAAGTGGGGGCATGGACATGGGAGATGCATAATATGATTAAGTGGTGACAGACCTTTCCAATGATATATAACATGAGGTTGTGTGCAAAATTTAGAAAGTACCCCTTGGGGGGGGGGGCAAAGTGAGGAGATGGACACCGGAGATGCATAATATGATTAAGTGGTCACAGACCTTTCCAATGATATATAACATGAGGGTTGTGTGCAAAATTTAGAAAGTACGGGGGGGGGGGCAAAGTGGGGAGATGGACATCGGAGATGCATAATATGATTAAGTGGTCAAAGACCTTTCTAATGATATATAACATGAGGGTAATGTGCAAAATTTAGAAAGTACCCTTTGGGGGGGGCAAAGTGGGGAGATGTACATCGGAGATGCATAATATGATTAAGCAGTTACAGACCTTTCCAACAATATATGACATGAGGGGTGTCAACAAAATTTAGAAAAGTATCTCTTGGGGGGGGGCAAAGTAGGGAGATGGACATCGGAGATGCATAATATGATTAAGTGGTCACAGACCTTTCCAATGATATATAACATGAGGGTAATGTGCAAAATTTAGAAAGTACCCCTTCGGGGGGGGGGGGGGGGGAAGTGGGGAGATGGGCATCGGAGATGCATAATATAATTAAGTGGTCACAGACCTTTCAATGATATATGACATGAGGGTTGTCAACAAAATTTAGAAAAGTATCCCTTAGGGGGGTGGGGGAGCAAAGTGGGGAGATGGACATTGGAGATGCATAATATGATTAAGTGGTCACAGACCTTTCCAATGATATATAACATGAGGGTAATGGGCAAAATTTAGAAAGTACCCTTTGGGGGGGGGGGGGGCAAAGTGGGGAGATGGACATCGGAGATGCATAATATGATTAAGCAGTTACAGACCTTTCCAACAATATATGACATGAGGGGTGTCAACAAAATTTAGAAAAGTATCCCTTGGGGGGGGGGGGGGAAGTGGGGAGATGGGCATCGGAGATGAATAATATGATTAAGTGGTCACAGACCTTTCCAATGATATATGACATGAGGGGTGTCAACAAAATTTAGAAAAGTATCCCTTAGGGGGGTGGGGGGGCAAAGTGGGGAGATGGACATTGGAGATGCATAAAATGTTTAAGTGGTCACAGACCTTTCCAATGATATATAACATGAGGGTAATGTGCAAAATTTAGAAAGTACCCTTTGGGGGGGGGGGGGCAAAGTGAGGAGATGGACACCGAAGATGCATAATATGATTAAGCAGTCACAGACCTTTCCAACAATGTATGACATGAGGGGTGTCAACAAAATTTTGAAAAGTATTCCTTGGGGGGGGGGGGGGAAAGTGGGGAGATGGGCATCGGAGATGCATAATATGATTAAGTGGTCACAGACCTTTCCAATGATATATGACATGAGGGGTGTAAACAAAATTTAGAAAAGTATCCCTTAGGGGGGTGGGGGGGCAAAGTGGGGAGATGGACATTGGAGATGCATAAAATGATTAAGTGGTCACAGACCTTTCCAATGATATATAACATGAGGGTAATGTGCAAAATTTAGAAAGTACCCTTTGGGGGGGGGGGGGGGCAAAGTGAGGAGATGGACACCGGAGATGCATAATATGATTAAGCAGTCACAGACCTTTCCAACAATGTATGACATGAGGGGTGTCAACAAAATTTTGAAAAGTATCCCTTGGGGGGGGGGGGGAAAGTGGGGAGATGGGCATCGGAGATGCATAATATGATTAAGTGGTCACAGACCTTTCCAATGATATATGACATGAGGGGTGTCAACAAAATTTAGAAAAGTATCCCTTAGGGGGGTGGGGGGGCAAAGTGGGGAGATGGACATTGGAGATGCATAAAATGATTAAGTGGTCACAGACCTTTCCAATGATATATAACATGAGGGTAATGTGCAAAATTTAGAAAGTACCCTTTGGGGGGGGGGGGCAAAGTGAGGAGACGGACACCGGAGATGCATAATATGATTAAGCAGTCACAGACCTTTCCAACAATGTATGACATGAGGGGTGTCAACAAAATTTTGAAAAGTGCCCCCCTTAGGGGGGGGGGGGGGGCGGGATGGACCCCGGAGATGCATAACATGAATAAGTGGTCAAAGACTTTTCCACCGATATATCACATGAGGGGTATGTGCAAAATTTAGAAAAGTGTCCCACTTGGGGGGGGGGGGGGGGATGGACACCGGAGATGCATAACATGAAAAAGAAGTCACAGCCGTTTCAACTTGCAACCTTTTTCTCGAAGGCATTTGACAATATTAAATTTTTTTTTACCCAAGACAATTTAACGATATTCTTATTTTTTTTTGCGTAATTCGTCAAACGTTCATGGAAAAAATCAGGAAATTCGCTAATCAATAGTTGATAAATTATAAAATTCAACAATCGATAGCAGTAAAATTGGTCAATCGATAACGGAAAAATCACGAAATTCATCAAATGGTCTCCCGTAAAAAAAATTGCCCTGCACACTGATGTGATGATCAAAAGGGTTTTGAAGTATAGGACAAAATTAGCACTTGCCAAACAGCGAGTAATACTGAAAATTTGGCAATGGACTTTATTGCCACCACTGGTCAAACATAATAGTCACACTCACCAATTGCGATGATTGAATGGAAAAAGATTTTTTTTCTCTTCTGTCGCGCGACAAATTTTGAAACCATTTGGTAAATTTCATCCCCGAAATTGGCAGATTGTGAATTTTTTTCTCGAAGAAATTCGACGATATTCGAAAAATTTTTCTCCCGAAACCAGTTGATGAATTTTGCGATTTTTCCACTGTGTAGATTAATGAATTTTGCACTTTTTCCGCTATCGATTGACGAATTTCGAATTTTATCGACTATCGGTTAACGAATTTCACGATTTTTTCCATGAACGAACAAATTGCGCACTTTCTGCTAATTGACACATTTCGCCCTTTACAATTCAGTCAATGAGTTGAACGTTGTTTCTTTCGAGAAATGTCAGGAATGAAACAATGATTCTTTAGGTTGAATTTACTTCGTTCGATGCCCCATGGAAGAATGTGTGCGATGCAGCAACGGGCGTCACAGACTTTTTAGGGCACCTGCAGACTAAAAACATCTAACCAATCTTCGCGGGGGGAAAAATAACAGATTTTGTCAAATGATTGAGGAAAAAACACTACTTTATCAAAGGATAATGGGAAAACATGACTTTTGTTAAAAGACCACAGAAAAAACGTAATTATGCAAAAGGATCGCGAAAGATAAGCAAATTTTGTCAAAGAATCGCAAAAAAGGAAATTTCACCAAAAGATCACGCTTTTTTACTAAATTTCGTCTAAAAATTGCGGAATAAAATGTATTTTATCAAAGAATTGCTGGAAAATGCGAATTTCGTAAAGGATCGTGAGAAAAATGCGAAATTCTTCAAAGGATCGCTGAAAAAACACTAATTTCGTCAAAGAATTGCTGAAAAAACATGAATCTCGCCCAATAACAGAAAAATCATGGTTCATAATCATTATATCTAGTAGTATATGTAAATACAGTTTGTGATATAAGACAAAATTAACATTCACCAATCGCCGAGTAATACTGGAAATTGTTGATTGATGTTATTGCCACCACTGGCTAAACTTAGTCACACTCGCCAATTGCGATGATTGAATGTAAAATGAAATTTTTTTTCCCGCTGTCACTCAAAGAATTTTGAAACCATTTGGTGAAGTTTTTTCCGAAACCATTTTGTGAATTTCCCGATTTTTTCTTCAAAATCATTTGACAAAGAGACTTTTTTCTCGATGGCATTTGACAATATTCAAAATTTTTTTACCCAAGACAATTTGACGATATTCTTAATTTTTTTTGTGCAATTCGACAAATGTTCATGGAAAAAATCATGAAATTCGTTAATCAATAGTCGATAAATTGTGAAATTCAGCAATCGTTAGCGGTAAAATCGTAAAATTTGTCAATCGATAACGGAAAAATAATGAAATTCATCAAACGGTTTCCGGTAAAAAAATTGTCTTGCACGCTGATGTGATGATCAAAAGGGTTTTGAAGGCATTTATTTTATTTGTTGTATTGTGTATAAATACCTAGGTGGAAACAGTTTGCTTATTTTGTCAAATGTTTCAACAATATTCGACCCAATACGCATGCATAAAAAAAATCTTCCGGTAGGACCGGCCAATGAGGTGAAGGTCTATTACGGTCTCTAGAAACGTGTTTGGGATCATCTCCTGTTGTTTTTTTCTTGCACTTTGCGTTAAACCTAGGAAGGTATTTATATAGAACTCACTGTGGAGTGTTTAGAAGGTATTTATTTATTTCATTTATTATAATTTGTATGAATACTTAGGTGTCCATTTCGGATTTACTGTTTAAAAATTAATTTAGGCTCTTTTAACGTTCGCGAAATCAATCCCGATGGAAATTGTCTTTTTAGATCTCTATCATTTTGTTTATATAGTACAGAAAATGATTATTTAAATGTATGTAAAAATATCGTAGAACACGTAATACAAAATTGGACCACTTATAGTCCGTTTATTATCGGGGATGAATCTTATGGTGTTCCGATTGCTAATGAAGACAATTATGTAAATATATGGTTCTTCATAGAGGTATATGGTTCTTCACACTTCAATAGAAGCATCGTTTAAATTAATATAATTCTACAAATATGATGCAGTTTTAAAATATCGAGTAATGATTAATACTGTCAAAGAATATACTCATATACGTAATTAAGTTTTGGTACTTCTCTATTATCTCATCGACCACTTTTCATAAAAAAAAAACTATCGCCAAATAAATGGGAGAACGTTGTCATTGGAATATCAAAATAAATAAATAAAATATAAGAATTTAAGGATACAATTGTTATTTTAATTAATGAAATAACTAATAAATCAAATAAACATAATGAAAAATACATGCAAATGTTGAATTAAAAACCACTTGATGACATAAAAAACACGTATAATGTTTTCGACATCAAGTAAATGGGACTGCAATTTTGGCATTTAATCATACAGTTTGGCGATAGTATTTTGTTATGAAAAGTGGTCGATGGGATAATAGAGAAGTACTCAAGTTTTTTATACCAAGTTTGAAAATTTATCTTTTTTTGACATTTAAAAAAAATAACATAAAAAAACATTACAAATTTGCCCATTTAAAACATTCAAGATTTGTATATATACAAACAATACAATGTAAATATTAATATTGTTACATGATACATTATATACATTGTTTGCATATATACTTCTTTGTATACATATATTGTTTGTATACATACAAACAAATATAATGTAAACATTATTCAAATATTAAGAGTTTGCAAATCAAAACATTCTAAAGATTTGTATACATACAAACAATATAATGCATACATACTCTTTACAAATAAAATAGCCCACTTATATAATGACAAAACTTTTAAATCGAATAGAGATAATATATTTCTGTTTTGTTATGAAAAGTGGTCAATGGTATAATAGAGAAAAGTACCTAAGTTATTTATACCAAGTTTGAAAATTTATCTTTTTTTGACATTTAAAAAAAATAACAGAAAAAACATTACAAATTTGCCCATTTAAAACATTCAAGATTTGTATACATACAAACAATACAATGTAAATATTAATATTGTTACATGATACATTATACATTGTTTGTATATATACTTCTTTGTATACATATATTGTTTGTATACATACAAACAAATATAATGTAAACATTATTCAAATATTAAGAGTTTGCAAATCAAAACATTATAAAGATTTGTATACATACAAACAATATAATGCATACATACTCTTTACAAATAAAATAGCCCACTTATGTAATGACAAAACTTTTAAATCGAATAGAGATAATATATTTCTGTTTATTTTATAACTTATATTCAGATGCTCAGATTCTGCTTTTTTCGAACACATAATAATAAAAATATTACTACCGTGCGTACTGTCTTTTGACATTATATTTACATAATCGAATTCATTATCAATCGGAACACCATAAGATTCATTCCCGATAATAAACAGACCATAAGTGGTCCAATTTTGTATTACGTGTTCTACACGTTTGAATAATTATTTTCTGTACTATATAAACAAAATGATAGAGATCTAAAAAAAAATTTCCATCGGGATTTCGCCAACTTATGAGCCTAAATTCATTTTTAAACAGTAAATCCGAAATGGACATCTAAGTATTCATACAAATTACAATAAATAAAATAAATAAATAAAATAAATACCTTCTAAACACTCCACAGTGAGTTCTAGATAAATATCTTCCTAGGTTTAACGCAACGTGACAACAGAAAAAAACAACAGATGATACGATCCCAAACACGTTTGTAGAGACAGTCATAGACCCTCACCTCATTGGCCGGTGATTTTTTGACGCATGCGTATTCGATCGAATTTCGATGGAATAGATTTGACAGAATTACCAAACAGCTTTAAATATATGGATTCTTATTTGGATATCAAGAAATCCAGTATATATTTTTCCTCTATAAAGACAAGAAATTACCTTCGATAAAATAGTGTCAAAGTCTATTTTCAATCGATTATAACTCAATATGTAATAAATTCATCAATAACTTAAAATCGCTGTTTGATTCCAAATCATTGGCATATAGTTATGGCTGCAATTTTAAGCATTTAATAATAAAAAAAATACATAAATAAATGAATAAATAAAAGACTACGGAACGGATATGTATTGACATATGTGGATACGTATATATGTGATAAATATTTATATGTATATGTAATAAAAATGTTTAAAAATCTGAATTGTATTTTATTTCAAAAACAATAAAAACGTAAAAGATGCTTCCGAAAAATTTTCAACAGGAAAAAAGGTAATGTGAGAATATAGATTGAATATATACGCGGAGAAAGATAGATTGGTACTTCGGTGATTTGAAACATTATACGTATCAAGTAAAGTTACCCCCTAATGACAATTATTCAACTAATCGATTACAGTTTTGGAGGAAGTTTGGAGCGACCCGACGGAATCAGTTTAGAGGCGAATCAAAATGGCCAGCTTGGTTTTTTTTTTAGGATAAAACAAGAACGAAAAATCATGCGTCAAGCATAGATTATGTAGCACTTTCCAACGCTTCCAAAATAATTTTACAAATCATACCGTTTAATAAGCTAAAAGATAACTTCTAAGTAAACAATTTGGAAAACGCATAACATATTTAAAAACATAATTTCAGGAATTTCCAAGATATACAATATTCGGAAAAATATCCGAATACTTTTATTCAGCCCTGTATAGGATATATAGAATTGTATATATACTACATAGGATGCTAAATTTTAGTTCAGTTAGGAAACGTGTAGCACATTTTAAAATTCTCCGTCTGGAGTTTGTCAATAAACAGAAATGTGTTCGCGAACTTTTGTGCTACCCTGTATAGGATCTACAGAATTTATACACACCACGTAATAGACAAAAAGCAAGTTAACATTAAAATCGCGTTCAGTAACTTAAAACGCACTTCCAGGAATTATTGTTAACAGACAGTAGATAATTCTTTTGCGTGTCCCTGTAAATGAACGATGACTGCTATACACACAATATTCCGTAGTAAGTCTCTTGTAATGCACCTTAGTGATCTATATAAATTTCAATGCGTTTAAAATAGTGAAACATTATTTAAATAAACCGCAGACGATTTTTCTCCATAGACGTAATGTAACGGAATTATTTTTACTGTCCCTGTAAAGTAACTATAAGTGCTATGCACACCCTGTTCCATATTAAGCTTCTTCTAATGCACCTTAGTGATATATATAAATTTCAATGCGTTTAAAATAGTGAAACATTATTTAAATAAACAGCAAAAGATTTTTCCCCATAGACCGCAATGTAACGGAATTCTTTTGAGTGTCCCTGTAAAAAAACTATAAGTGCTACACACTTCCGTTGAAATAGGGAACATGCTATAGATAACGATAATAACATATAAAAATTGCAGAGCAATCCGAGCATATTTACGGGAGTTAGAGCACGGACAGACGGCAGACGGCCAGACGGCCAGACGGCAGACGGCCAGACAAACCGAAGTCATAAGCACTTTTCAACTAGGTTGGAAAGTGCTAAAAAAGAGTCTCTCTCAAGAACTTTCGTCAGGTATTTTCCTACCGGAAGTATTTGATTGATAGAGACGTATTACTGCTTCGGCGAGTCCGGACTTTACCTGTTGAAAGGTACTTACTGGTCAATGTCCTTTGGAAGTGTAGATGTCACCCAGTAGGGAGTCGGTCCTGAGCTCGTTAGTAATTTCTTGGAAAACTTATGCTAAGCACATGTGTTTTTGAGATTGCAAAGTAGAAGAAGGAAATAGAATAAAGCTGTTTTTCTTTGTTTGTCTTGGGGAAATACGAAAAGGATAGCAACAGTTATATCGGATTTTCAAAGCTTTAGAATTAGAAAAAGGAAAAAGACTTGGAGGACTAAGTGAACTTTTTCTCGCCATTTCTATGTACTATTACCTTTTTTTTTTTTTTTTTTTGTAAATTAAGTCATTTTAAAAACGAAACTTTGATACAACTTAAGCCACTACTGAGGGCCCCCTGGCAGGTTGGGGCCCGGGGCTGCAGCCCCCGTAGCCCCCCCCCCTTAATCCGGTTATGGTCGGCCCTCCCTCTGTACGTTATCCTGGACAGTGACACTGCTGTACTACAGCCAGGTTATGGAAACATGCAACCTCAAAAGTAAGTTAGTTTTGCAACACCTGCTTCACATGTCTATCTTAGAGAGGAATACAATTTCAATCACTTTTCAGACACACTCTTGAGGAGGGATTGAAAATGGAGGACGTTTAAATCTTTCAAGAAAGTAGAAACATGTTTAAAAAAACTTTATAACTTTTATAAATGACATTTATTTTTTTATTATGTTTGTAACTCTGAAATTTCATTCGAAAGAAGATAGATCCAAGATCCTCTTTTCCAACGGAGTGGTCATTCAAGATAAAAAAAAAAAAAAAAAAAAAAAAAAAAAAAATTAAACAAAAATCTACTTTCTTTTTTTTTAGAATTCTCTAAAGTGATTTATTGTTATTATTCATTGTGATGAACAGGAATAGGTGGCAACAGTTCGGTATTCTCCATTCCAATATTATTTTAAAAACAGATATTTAATTTAAAAAATAATATCTAATAAGTAACTTTCCGTCTTGTGTTAGGCAGTACGCCCTAATTGAGTGAAAAACTGGCATGGCACCTAAAAAGAGGCTTTAAAAAAATTAAAAATTAAAGTGAATCCTTTTCGAAAACTTATTGGGTCCTTCAGAAAATCTAAATTTCTCAGTTTTCCAGATGGAGAAATCTGTTTAGACCTCGTGTACAAAAGAGGATCTCCCCCCCCCCCACCCCCCCTAAGGAATTTAAAATTTCAGAAAATTTATCAGTTATCACAGGTTAGACCAAAATATATATATATATATATATATATCAAAATATGATCAAAAGCTAAAATAACGTTAGATTTCACGGATTTGATTAAAAAAAAAACTAGCCAATCCCAAAACTTTCTGGTTTCACAAAGACCAAAAACAAATCAGCACCCATTTATATTGAGGTCTAACTGAATCTAAAGTTTTATTAAATTCCGAGCATTAGTTCTTGAGATATAGCTATCGTAAAAATCACGAAAATGTAGCATAGCAGTGCCATCTGTTGGGCCATTTACACCAAAAATGAATCACCACCCATTTATATCAATGTCTAACTGAATATAAAGTTTTATCCAATTCTTGAGATACAGCGCCCACAAAATTTTTGTCACATACAGACACTGAGACACACAGACAGACTCGCAGACTGACATTTTCTAAAAATAGTCCAATCAATTGTGTTGAGAAGCTTCTAAAACGTATAAATCCGTGGAAAACCGGAAGTGGTAAATTTTCATAAATCCAATACCTTTTTTTTGTAAAGATAGAAGAAAGTAATAAACATTTCATAAACACTTTAAACATTGAAATGTTTTCTAAAGTCTTGCTACTGCAACATTCTATAAGAGGGATATTTATCATTAATGAGTATTTAGGCTAGTTTTAGAAATATATGAGAGAAAAAACTCTATGAATGGCTTCTGAGCTGTGTAGAGCATGATTAAAAGAAAACTCGTCACCCCCACAAGGCTAGAATTTTAGAGATAAATTCTCTCTTTAGCCAAAAATTTAAGGGGAATTTTTTTTTTTCGGGGGTGGAGGAATGGGGGAGGTGCATTCAATTTCCTAATTATTTGATTTGTTAATTTTGTTTTATTAGTGTCACATTATATTTACTCTAATCGTTATAATGCTATTAAATCATTTGCTTTATTAAATGATATTATACAGGGTGATTATAAAAAAAAACTCCCTAACTATCATACCATTCACAGAAACTGAATGAAATTTTGGCTAAAGGGATTTTGATGTATGCGCTCAAGAATGATATGGAAAACAACAGTGTCACTAAAACAGTTACGGTTACAGAGCGGAATTTTCGAAAAATCAAATGGCAACACATTTTTTGTATTGGAATGTGATCTCCATTGTGAAAAACCCTAAATAGCGTTGGAACGGCAACTGTAGCATGAAAATCACCGGAACTAGGTAAGGGAAAAGTAAAAAGGACTTGGCCGTGCACCAGAGCATTAATTTTCGTTTCATTTACGTCACACGTCATACAATTTCTTTGGCTGATATCCCAGCCTGATTAGTTCTCCACAAAACAAGAAGAAGAAACCAAGAAACGCAAATTTCGGGTTCTACGTAAGATACACGTCGTCACGCTAGGTGAAAGAAAAGGCACTGCGAAATGCGAGCCGCGTATGTTCCTTTCTGCCATTCCGAACAAGATGCCGCTTTCAGGGAAAGAACGTAGGGAAATCGTAAAGATTTATTATCTGAATGGACAAAATGCCGCAGAGACATTGCGTGTTTACCGCAGAAACCATGGATTACGGCGAGGCCCGTGCACTGTCAAAGCTGTACGGGACTTGATTCATAAATTTGAAGAAACTGGTTGCACATGCGATCGACCTCGGTCTGGACGACCTTCCGTTCCTGTGGAAGCTGTTGCAGAAGTCCATCAGACGATAAACACAGTTCGTCCCGCAACTGCACGCAGTGTTTCACGTGTTCTGGATCTGCCGAATTCAACTGTACGCAAGATTCTGCGCTCTGTTCTAAACATGTTTCCGCATCGATTCCAGCGTGTCCAGATGTTGGAAGCGGGAGACGGCTGGATTTTTCAAATCAATTCCTTATCCGGTACGATGAAGATAGCAGCTGGCCTTTACGCATTCAGTGGACAGATGAGGCGCATTTCTCGTCAACTGGTAACGTGAATTCGAAAAATTGTGTGCACTGGGCAGAGAATAATCCACATGATGTGCATGCACGTCCATTACACGAGGAAAAAGTGACTGTGTGGTGTGGTATAAGGAGTACGTTCATCCTCGGCCCTTACTTTTTAGGGTTTCGTTCATCTCACGAAACCCTATTACTTCCGCTCCGTTGTCTGTCCGTCACAAAGCCATTCTCAAATACTATTTAACTTACAGAGTTGAAACTTTGTGTATATAGATGAATAACAGCTATAGAGCTCAAAATATTAAAATTTGAAAAATTCGTATTATTTTAATAATTAGAGATAAAAAAAAACTAAAATTCTAACATTTTCCTATTAAATTTAAACATTTTTCGTTATAGCAGATGCTAAAAATTAAAAATCCACGATGAAATTCTTTCTACAATAATTAATTTTCTATCAGACGATTTCCACGTGAAAAATGAAAATGAAATAAAAAGTTTCACCCATTGAAAAAAAGATTAATAGGAAATAAAATTGATTGACATCATAGTGGTAATAAAAAGGAAACATTTCTCAATAATACAAGGAGTATGAGTATGTGTATGTACACAAAGCAGATTAATATCACGTCATTGGAGAATTAAAAAAAATCTGACGTCCTATCGGAAGTTTAACGGATTTTTCAAAATGTTTCAGAATAATACAAAGCGAGTATCAATATGAGTAATAGATAATAGTAAATATATGAGTTTGAGGAACATATTGAATCATGATAAAAACCCGATTATGGAAATATTCGCATATTTTAACATTTTGAAGGTGTACAACATGTTTAATTTTGAAATTAATTTTTTTTTAAATATCGCATTTAGTTCACATGACAGATATTATTATGACAGAATATAATAGCGGTATCGCGCTGGTTTAGATATTAAAAACAAAAAAAAAAAAAAAAAAAAAAAAAAAAAAAACGAAAAAATAGACCGGTAAATTTTTACTTTATAAAAAGCATGACTTTTTTTTTTCTTTTGCTAAATGAAATTTATTTGGATTTATTAAAGAAAGGATAAAGTGTCTTGAAAGGAATATTAAACGAAACCCTTTGAGCGATCTTCGATCACACTTACCCACTTTTTTGAAGAGGTTATTGCCGGTGATCTACAAACGTGTACAGTAACGAGTGCTCGCTATCTGGACATGTTAACTCATTACGAGATTCTCGCATTGCAACGGCAAAATGCTCTATCTGAAGTTGTGTGGATGCAAGATGGCGCTCCTCCACATGTCGGGTCTTCAGTCAAACTCAACAGTTTGGTGACAGAGTTATCTCCCGTCATTTCCCGTTTCCGTGGCCACCAAGGTCTCCTGATCTGACACCAATGGATTTCTGGCTGTGGGAATATCTGAAATCCAAAGTGTATCAGTTTCGTCCTCAAACTGCATCTGATTTGAAAGATGCCACCAGAACTGCGATTCAAGAGATTCCTATTGCCATGATACTTGCTGTAGTGCTATCCACCATCAGCCGCATGCAAAGCGTCATCGTGTGTGAAGGAGGTCATGTGGAAAATTTGTGAAACACAATAAAATGCTTTATTTTATGCTGCTTCTCTGTCCTTATTGGTTGTCCTCACTTTTAGCCCATCTACCGCCGGTGATTTTCATGCTACATTTGCCGTTCTAACGCTATTTAGGGTTTTTCACAATGGAGATCACATTCCAATACAAAAAACTGGGTGTTGCCATTTGATTTTTTCGAAATTTTCTCACTGCAACCGTAACTGTTTGAGTGACACTGTTGCTTTCCATATCATTCTTGAACGCATACCTCAAAATACCTTTTGCCAAAATTTCATTCAGTTTCTGTGAATGGTATGATAGAAGGGGCCCAAATGTCGGGGTAGTTTTTTTATAACCACACTGTATATACAGTATGCTCTTAAAAATCTTCACAGTCTGACACTAGAGTCCTGTCCAGATTTGGTTGTAACCGACCTGAATCCTGACTTTAACCCGACAGACTTCAAGCCGAATCCGAAATATTCAAACCTGAACCCGAAGTGAAAGAAAATGAATGTATATTTTAATACATTTATGGAAAAGTTTACCGCTTATTTACAAAAAATAACACATATATACACCCATTAATATCTACCCTATATATATAAAATCCTAATGAAACGAATTTATGAAACGATTTTATGAAACGACTGATTAAACGACTGATTATGTTTCAGGGCTATTTTTAATACAATATTAAACGCTTGATGGTGAAATTAATACCAATTGTCCATAAAAATCCGCGGATGTCAAAACTGGTAATAGAATTTCGAAATTGGAATTAGTTTTCGAGATATTAATTTTTTTCTAATTTTAATGACATTTCTGTAATGATGACAACTAATTACTTAGTTTTTTTGTAACAAAAAAGGGAAAAAAATCAAAAAGGATCCCGATAGGGATTATTGATTTCTTTTTATTAGTCATTTTCAAATTGAAATTGAATTTATCTTTTATTTCAATTGATAATGAAGACAAGATTGTGATTAAATTATGTTTTTCCGGAAATTTTGAAAAAAAAAATCACATTTCTATCGTCAGGATTCAATCGTCTGTCAGCATTTAATTTAATTTATAAACTGAAAATATTTTGAATAAATTCGTCCAAATGACGTCATTTATGTAAATACGTCATTTATGTTTATACAATTTGTTTAATATAAAGAAGCCATTTATCTATTTTTATGTACAAAAAGAGGTAAATTGAAAGACAATTATAAATAAACTAGCCGCCACTGGCGACCAGTTTGGTCGCCCTTAAATGTATGTTAAGCATTGTAACAAATTATTTTTATTCATAATTTATTTTTTTCCTTAATCCCTCGCATAACTGGAAAAATCTAATAGATAAATCAAGAACTTTTGCGATCGCGGTAGCATTTCGCATATTTTTTGTTGTTATGTATTTCATCTTTCTTGACAAAAACCGCTTAACCCACTTAAGAATTTATGCTTCATGTCCGTTTGCTTATCACTTGCAATATGGTCGCTAATGCGGAGATTCTTAAACATATTTGGCGCAAAACAAAAATCGCGCCTGCCCCGGTGCGTCCGTGACAGCTGTTTCAATTTAAAATACATGACGTTCACATTTTTCATTTAAAATAGAAAATAGAAAAATAATAATTATCATAAATCAAAACATTTGATTTCAAATTAAAGTATCGTTTCTAATTTGCACGCGCAAAAAATAAAAGCTGACAATTATTTTCGAAATTTGATCCATTAAATATTATTACATGAGTTCAACTTACGTCAAAAAAGATCCGGAAGTTGAGTTGTATGGAACAGAATTAAGGTAAACTTTGACTGTCTCACTGGTGCGGATTATTTTTTTTACGCCAGGCAGCGATCCAAAAATTCATGGTTTAATATTTTAAACATTCACAACGAATGAATCTTTTTTCTTTGTTTACTTTCATAGATAGAGAATTTTAACTGCGAACCTAATTTAAACTGAAGTTATTGCAGAATGTATACATAATTGAACGTAAGTCATCTCTCAAATATTAATTTATTTTGAACGATCTTTCTAAAAATGTAATTTTTATGCAGTTTTATTTGCAAAAATAATTTTGAATAAAAATGGCCGCCTGGCATATGAAAAAGTGAAACGGACATCCCTGAACTGTTGATGACAGTCACATGACTTACGGTTTTATTATATTAATTATATAGATTGTATTGTATTGTATTGTATATCTCATCAAAAAGTCACCTGTAAAAAATGCAGCCAAGTCTCGTAACTCATTTACCGTAAAAAGTACTGAGATCGTATAAAGCCAAGTTTAACTATCTTATTAACTCTGAAATTTTCATTCACAAATCACTCCTAGTCTCTACATCTTTAGTTAATTATTATTTTGTGACTTGGCAATTACTTAGCACGAGAATGTGATGTATATAGTTAGTCTTAATCAAATAATACTATAACATATTAAGGTGTAATAACTTCCCTGTGCGTATACAGTGTCTCACAAAAGTGATGGGACACTTGTGCTTTATAAAAAGAAACTGCAATAAAATAAATAAACAAACATGTGCAAAAATTTTTTGGGTGTGTTTCATATTTAAAGTTAGTAACAATTAATACATAACATACATTTTGTCAAAATATTAAAATATTAATTTAGTAAAAATACAATTGTTCAGAACGGAGCAAAAAATGGCTCACATAAGTGATGGGACACTTACTTTTCCATCAAATATTTATCCACAAATTTTACTTTTTAAAAGGTTTTAATATTTTGTTGGATTTCCTTTTACTTTTAAAACATGATTTAATCTTTTTGGGATGGATTCGACTATTTTTTTTGTGATTTCTGGAGTGATTTTACCCCATTCTTCTTGAAGCACCGATTTTAGTTGTTGTTTTGAAGAAATGGTGTGTTTGCGAATTCTTGATTCCAATTCTTGCCAAATATTCTCTATGGGATTTAAGTCTGGAGATTGTGGTGGTGTTTTTATTATTTCAGGACAGTTATATAGCAGCCAGAGTCTAACGTTCAGAGCAGTGTGCTTGGGGTCATTGTCCTGGTAGAATTTAAAATCGTTATGAAGGTTCAATTTTCGTGCTGAAGATTTCAAATTTTGCTTTAAAATATCAATATACTTGTACTGATCCATTATACTGTCAATAAAAACAAAATTACCAACTCCAGCGGACGACATACACCCCCATACCATAACTCCTCCTCCACCATGTTTTACTGTTGGTACCAAGTTCTGTTTGCGAAGTTCTTCCCTGGGTTTTCTCCACACCAAGATTCTACCGTCAGAACCAAATATATTAAATTTACTCTCATCAGCAAATATAACTTTATTCCAGTAATCAGAATTCTTATTTATGTTGGATTTTGCGAAAGCTAGTCTGAGTTTTCTATTCTTTTCACTTACGAAGAATTTTTTCCTGGCTACTCTACCGTGATATCCAGCAGATCGAATTACCCTTCTAATAGTTTCAGGATTAACAATTATTCCATATAATGCTTGTAAATCAGCAGCAACTTTTGAAGCACTAATTCTTGGATTTTTTTTAATATTTCGAACGATAATTCGCTTTATTCCATTGGATAGCTTTGATGGTCAGCCAGGTCTTCTTTTATCCTGAATCATATGATTCTTTTTATATCGTTTAATGATATTGAAAACTGTTGAACGACTCAAGTTAACTGTTTCAGCAGTTTTTCTAATAGATTTTCCACGTTCAATATGCAAATTAATAACTAATTTTCGAATTTCAGGCGAAGTTTCTTTTCGTTTAGCATTCATGACTACACAGAGCTAAAAAACACAAAAATTCCAAAACAAACTGGAGAGAAATACTGCAGACGATTTTATAAATTATTGCCAATTGCTTTTAAGTAAAAATAAAACCCCAAAAAATATTTTTATTGCTTATTTCAGGCGATTTTTGTTGCATATATAATGGTGTCCCATCACTTATGTGAGCTATTTTTTGCTCCGTTCTAAACATTTGTATTTTTATTAAATTAATATTTTAATATTTTGACAAAATGTATGTTATGTAATAATCTTTACTAAATTTAAGTATGAAACACACCCACAAAAAAAATGTGTACATGTTTTTTTAATTTATTTGATTAGTTTCCTTTTGTAAAGCACAAGTGTCCCATCACTTATGTGAGACACTGTATAATTTGCTTTAGTTAAATTATCCCATCCCATAACATAGTAAGGTGTAATAACTTCCCTGTGCTGCGTAATTGCCAAGTCACAAAATAATAATTAACTAAAGATGTAGAGACTAGGAGTGATTTTGTGAATGAAAATTTCAGAGTTAATAAGATAGTTAAACTTGGCTTTATACGATCTCAGTACTTTTTACGGTAAATGAGTTACGAGACTTGGCTGCATTTTTTACAGGTGACTTTTTGATGAGATTTCACTTCTTTTTGTAAGTAACCCTGCTTTTCTTGATTTTGGGTTCTTTATGGAGATCATCCACTGATTTTCGCTAAGCCCACACTCTGTCCCTATTATTTACAGGTATCAAAAAATTGAAGCTTTAGTTTCGTTTGCAAAGTACTGTAGATAAAGAGATTTCAGGTTCCTAGGCAAGCACTAAATTATGGGAGGGGGAGTGTCAAAAGTACTCTCAATTGCTTCCAGGATAGGCGCTATGCATCTGAGATATAACTCGCAGCCCTAGATACTTGATATTTAACATAAAAGAACTTTTTAGTATAAAAAGAAAGCCAAAATTAAAATTTCCGGAAATTTCCAATAAATCAAACTATATTCCTTTTTTCGATGGTTTTTTTTTTTCGTTTTTTTTAGACTTTTTTTTATTATTTACGGATTTTTTAATTTTTCCTTACTTTGTGTACAAAACCCTGCCTTTCTGCCAAATGTCAATCTTCTAGGACTACAAAATTGAATTATTTTCAAATTTTCGACTTTTTATGAATTTATTGATTTTTCGATTTTAATTCTAAGTTACCTGATTGTCATGCTTATATAGTAATTATTTGATCCGTCTTCTTAGGATCATTTAGGTTCAATTTAGAGATAAATCAAGTGAATCTTAGAGTCACCATGATTTTATTTAGAAAGGACTATCAAGCCATAACCAGCCTGTAATGTCGGGAGGGTAGGGGGAGCTGTGAAAAATTTTGTGGGGCTAACATCATTTAACAATCCATATTTCATATGTGAAGTAAATAGAGTACAACATGTGAAAGAAAACAAACCTGTCTATAAAGAAATCGCCTATATCGTAGCCAGTCTATAGCGGAACTTTTCTATAACGAAATTCGTAAACGAAAGAAAAGAAAACCATAATCCGGAGGAAATAACATAAAACAATTAGGGGCGTTGTACTAGCTAATAGGATAATTATCTTATAACTAATATTTCTAGCAGTACAAAATCAAATTGTTTTCGAATTTTCGATTTCTTAAACATATTTCCGATTTTATTTTCGAATTTTTTAATTGTTCCTTTTATTGAATAGTAAATACTACCTTTACACCAAGTTTTAAGTTTCTAAGATTACAAGATAAAAATATTTTCAATTTTTGATTTTTTCGCATTTTTTTTTTTTTTTATAATTTTCTGGATTTTATAATTTTTTCTTATTTTGTATCCTTTATTACAAATTTTAAGTTTCTAGACCTACAAAATCGAATTATTTTAAAATTTCCGATCTTTTTCGATTTTTTTATTTTATTTTCGAATTTTATTGCGTTTTTATTTTAACTTGTTCTGAATCCCAAACACTATCTTTACAGCGAATTTTAAGTTTCTAAGGCCAAAAGATCAAATTATGTAATTTTTTTCGAATTTTTCGAATTTTTGATTTTTTTTTCGAGTTTTCTGGATTTTTTAATTTTTATTTATTTTACATCCTAAATACTACCTTTATTCCGAATTCCAAGATTCTAGCGCAACAAAATTGGATTATTTGAAATTTTTCGATTTTTTTCGATTTTTCGATTTTATTTTCAATTTTTTTTTGTGTGTTTTTGATGTTTTCTTTTTCTGAATTCTAAACACTACCTTCACACCAAATTTTAAGTTTTTAAGACTACAATATCGTGTTATTTTCAATTTTCAATTTTGTTCGATTTTTTTTAATTTTCGAATGTTTTTAATTTTCCGGATTTTATCATTTTTCCTTTCTTTGTATCCGAAACACTAGATTTATTTTAAGTTTCTGTGGCTGCGGGATCTACCCAATCTTTTTGGTGACGCGAGAGTGAGTGAGTGTGTGAGTGACAAAAAATCGAATGTTTGAGTTCATATATCGTCTGCACTAATTTATGGGTATTTTTTGAATTATCCATATTTTTGAATTTTTCCTTATTTAGTATCTTAAATATTACCTTTATTCCAAATTTCAAGTTTCTAGTGTTATGAAATCGAATTATTTTCAAATTTTCCTTATTTTTCGATTTTTCCGAGTTTTTCGATTTTTTTATTTTATTTTCGAATTTTATTGCGTTTTTTATTTTAACTTATTCTGAATCCTAAACACTATCTTTATTGCGAATTTTAAGTTTCTAAGGCTAAAAGATCAAATTATTTTAATTTTTTCAATTTTTTTCGAATTTTTCGAATTTTTGAATTTTTTTTTTCAAATTTTCCAGAATTTTTAATTTTTCCTTATTTTGCATCCTAAATACTACCTTTATTCCGAATTCCAAGTTTCTAGCGCAACAAAATCGGATTATTTGAAATTTTTCGATTTTTTTCGATTTTTGATTTTTTTAATTTTGCTTTCGATTTTTTTGGTGTTTTTGATGTTTTCTTTTTCTGGATGATAAACACTACCTTCACACCGAATCTTAAGTTCCTAAGACTACAAAATCGTATTATTTTCAATTTTCAATTTTGATGGAATTTGTTGAATTTTCGAATGTTTTTTTTTCGAATTTTCCGGATTTTATAATTTTTCCTTTCTTTGTATCCTAGACACTACCTTTTTTCGAAATGTCAAGTTTCTAGGGCTACGGGATCTACCTAATCTTTTTGATGACGCGTGAACGAGTGAGTGAGTGAATGACAAAAAATCGAATGTTTGAGTTCATATATCGTCTGAAATAGAAAAGATAGAAAGTTTTAATTTTAAATTTTGGTCCTGTGTGCCAAATACTCTAGAAAAACGAAGTTTCAAATTTTTGGGATACTCCAGCGCGGAGATATGAGGGGGTCAAAAGTGCCCTGAGTTGCTTCCAGAAAAGTATGCTTACGGCTGTCCTCTCTCGACTTGGCGAAGGCACTGCCGTGCCTCCAGATCTAAAACAAACTATCCCCATCCTGTGGGATTTGTTTCTCAATGTTTTACTTTATTTAATGCAAAACATAGATTGCATCCGACAACTCATAAAAAAGTCCTCCGGCCTGTACCGGCAGGAAAAGGTAGCTATCCTATATCTTCGTTTTAAAATTTTAGCTAATGTTACTCGAAAACAGCAAGTTAAAATGCAAAGAAACCGTTTACAAAAGATTCGTTTACACTGAATTTGAATAAGAAATTCGCCAAATTATTGAGCTATAGCCAAGTTGGCTTCATTTATGAAGACTTATTTTTGTCGCCAAATTTGGCGAGATTTCGCCAATTGTCGCCAAGTTTGGCGAGAATTTGGCGCTAATGGATATGTATATATAAAGTTTTATGCGTATGATTGGGAAAATGATTACAACAATGAAAGAAAGTAATTTGCGAGAAATCGCGTTCACTAAAACTTATAAATTTATATTAAAATTATTAAAATTACAGACATTACAATACACTTTCATAAAACATTAAAAACATATTAAAATTGGACGTTTCGGATTTACATGGAAAATCCCTCTTCAACAACAACATTTCACTTAGCGTAAATCATAGTTCAAAAATATCAACAAATAGAAAATGCAACGTATCAAAATTTCGAAGTCAAAGTTACAGTTATAATAACACGGAGTATTCATTCGGGATTGCACCTGCTTGACCATTATTGACCATAAATTTATCGTTGGTTTTTTGTAATGTGCTGTTTTGTTTCAAAATGTCAGCCACCCTAGAATTTCAAACTGCTCTATCTCAGCCAATTTTTAAGATAGAGGTAAAACAAAAAATGCTCTGGAATCCTTGTATCAAGTCCTAACACCTAATTAAAAAATAAACTTGATTTTTTAACTTTTTTGTATATTTATTTTAGTTTAAAAATTTTCCGTGGTCACCATCTCGAAACAAGATGGCGGACCAAGCTGGCCAACGAACTCGGTCGAGGCATTGGTGAGCTTAATACACACAATTAGTTTCATCCAAATTAATTTATAAATACGAGCGTTATCGTATCAAATTATTTTCATTTTTTCAATTTTTTTCGAATTTTTTTATTTTTTTTTCGAATTTTCTGGATTTTTTTAATTTTTCTTTTTCTGTATCCTAAATACTACCTTTATTCCTAATTTGAATTTTCTAGCGCAACAAAATCGGATTGTCTTCAAATTTTCGTTTTTTTTTAATTTCTTCGATTTTTTCAATTTTGCTTTCGATTTTTTTGGTGTTTTTGATGTTTTCTTTTTCTGGATGTTAAACACTACCTTCACACCAAATCTTAAGTTTCCAAGACTACAAGATCGTATTATTTTCAATTTTCAATTTTGATGGAATTTGTTGAATTTTCGAATGTTTTTTTTTCGAATTTTCTGGATTTTATAATTTTTCCTTTCTTTGTATCCTAAACACTACCTTTTTTCCAAATGTCAAGTTTCTGGGGCTACGGGATCTACCCAATCTTTTTGATGACGCGTGAACGAGTGAGTAAAAAGTGACAAAAAATCGAATGTTTGAGTTCATATATCGCCTGAACTAGAAAAGACAGAAAGTTGTAATTTTAAATTTTGGTCCTGTGGGCCAAATACTCTCTATAATTGAAGTTTAAAATTTTTGGGATACTCCAGCGCGGAGATATGGGGGGGTCAAAAGTGCCCTGAGTTGCTTCCAGAAAAGTATGCTTACGGCTGTCCTCTCTCGACTTGGCGGTGGCACTGCCGTGCCTCCAGATATATACATATAAATACATGTATAAACAAGCATAAAAGTTCGGTGCTTTTCCAGTATATGGGGCTTTGACGAAACAGAGAAAATAGCCTTGGCGGAAAAGGAAATTTGGCAACATACTTTCTGTCAACCTATTCACTTTGTCATTTCGTATACAGAAGCATTTTTCAATATTTATACAATTTGTTTAGCGTAAAATGTCATTTATCCTATTTTATATATAATCAGAAGTAATTTGTATAGAAAAAAACAATGATAATATACGTATAATTAAAATACGCATATAAACAAAAAAAATCGTCGAATTTGTTTCCATGGCTGTTTATGTCATTTGGCACCAAATCTCACTTTCTGATGCCCGAATGCGCCAAGCTTTTTTAAAAAGCGTCAAGACCCCTATAATAGAAAAGAACCAACAGTTCATTGGGTTTGCTTTCATAACTTTTGGCAACAAATATATGTATATTAACGAATCTATCCCTTTTTGAAACTGGAATTACGACAAACCTAAAAGCAAAGGATCCTTTACTGGAAAAGTACCCGATTTTCTTATGGACAATATTCAAGTGACATAACATGGTGTAAAATTATCGCGGATAGCAAATTTGTTTAAATATCTCATCAATTGATGCCGAATAAATGCAGGCATGCATGCACAAAATATTTAATTAATTTTGTATGATAAATAATTATTAGAAAATTCTGGGTCTACATATTAATTAAAATAAATAATTTACATATTTAAAATAACATGAAAATATGCATGATGGTGCACTAAAATAGAGAGAAAATTAAAACCTGTTACTGAAAATGTCTATAACATAGTACTTTTCAATACCGTGGTTCTTAATGTTATTCACAAGCAGATGGAATTTTTCTCATCCTTAAACGCAAAGGAAGAATAGAATACAGATCGTTGTTATAAAAGTCCGAAAGGTAGCCACAATTTGAACCTAACCATTTTATACAAGCTGGTTTTCAAGGTGTAATTGATTTTACTTATCAATCCCTAAAACAGTCGCCAGTTGTCGCAACAGCTGTGTATGAGGCCATGATAATAAAAAAAATGCCCCATTAAAACGTTAAAAGCATGGTAACCCAATTACAGATTTACCAATATTTTTAAAACGAAGCACGCTGTCATGCTTTTAGAGGCCTCGAAGTCTGAGCGGGGGTTGGTGAGCGTAGCTCGCAGGGGGTAGGCCCCCTAGTTCAAATATACAATAATTTTTTTTCATTTGAAAATTATGAAAGAACCTCCTTTTGTATAATCGGTTCATCTCGAACCGATTCGAAAGAGTTAAAGCATAACCCGAAGCGTATGAAGTTTACTCGACCCGCAAAAACAAAAACAAAAAAAAAAATTGAATCAACCAAACCCAAAACGAAATGCATTTCGTGTAGCCGATGCAGGACTGTAATTTCCAGTAAACCCGGAAACGTCGAAAAAGTTTTCATTGACCGCAACCCCACCCGAAATGAAAGAAAATTAATTCATATTTCAATATGATTTGGAAAAGTAGACTACAATTATATCTCTAATAACAATTTTATTTTTTTATGTAGAAAAAATATATTTTTTCTCATCTAAAAATATTTAGGATTTCTTTGAATACTCGAGCAACACGAACCCGACTCAAAATAGTGAAAATCCAACTTGAACCCGAAATAATTAACCCTTTGATAACGATCGAGGATATTGACTACTAATTTTGCATTCAATCGTTCTACAATTTCCAAAACAATTCCTTGTGAAAGATTTCTCTTGAAAATATCCTAATATAAGTGTATGACAGATTTCAAAAAGTCGTACTAATAGAATAAAAAATAGTCCACTGGGACATATATGTCCCAACCATAGTCAAATGTTCAAAGTCAACCTGACCCGCAACGAAAATAAGCCGCGTCAATCGGGGCCTCCGAGTTGACGCTGTGTGTTTTCTGAACACAGCGTCATCTCGGAGGCCCCGCGTCAACCCGGCTCGATAGACGCTTTCAGCGTGACGTCAGTCATGACGTTTTGCTTGGTTACTGACTCCAAACAAACGGTTGCTATGTTTGATTTCTTATTAAATATAAATCGTAGAAAATGTTACCACTGCATATAAAGTATTAAAACACCCAACTGCGAAATATAGCTATAAGATATAGCTATAATATACAAACAAAATAGAAAATACCACATAGCAACCGTTTGTTTGGAGTCAGTAACCAAGCAAAACGTCATGATTGACGTCACGACTGAAAGCGTCTATTCCCAACTTGATTTTTTTTGCCCGTCTGAGAAAGAATTATGTTATAGACAGGTTTCGCTTAGAGACGTTTTACTGTAATACACCTATGCTCTTCAGAAGTGCTTTATAGAAAGGAGGTTTTAACAGTCTTAAAAAATACCTGAAAAAAACGGTACCTGTCTGTAACTGAAAACTTTCATAATATTTCAAAATTCTACTTCCATAGCCGAAAACCTGTCTGTAACGACTCTTCTGAATGTGGGAGTGTTCTCATGGAATACAGGCTATTCTAATGACGAACACAAGTTTAATAAAACGACATAAAGATGACAGATACAGACACATCACACTACGTTAAATAAATATAAAGGATTAATCATATTTTTCAATATTCATGACCAATAACATTTGCGGCCATTTTCATAATATATTCTGGTTTCTCATATGACAGACGACGTTCTTAGCCGCTGACATTTCAAGTTCTACTGCCGCGCTCTTTCTGTTTCTCCAGAAGGGGGCGCTACTAGAGCAAGAAAAGGCATGCGTAGTCCTCACACCTCCCCCTTTCGAGAATTTGATTGAGTCTTTTGAGACAAATCAATATCTAGTAAATATCTAAATAAACAAGTAAAACATATTAATACTAAAATTCAAACACTTAAAGAATATCAAAGAAAATAAACAAAATAGAATACACACTGTAACACTAACTAATAGTTTAAAGTTCTAGAATAAAGTTAAAGTTCTTAAAGTGCAGACTTGAAACACAGAAGAAAGAAAAGAATGTTCAAAGTTTAAGTTTTTAAGTCCAATGTGAGGCATGTAGCCTACTTAGAGAGTCAGCATTCGCGTGGAGTTTCCCACGTCGGTACGTTATTTGGGCTTGAAAACGCTGCAGTGCAAGGGCCCATCTTTGAAGGCGCGCACTTTGAGGTGCACAGTCCGTGAGAAATTTTAAAGGATTATGGTCGCTCACCACAGTTACTTGCGAACCATAAATATAGTGTTCGAACTTTTTCAAGGCGAAGATAACCGCATAGGCTTCCTTTTCGATAGTAGCATAACCCTCTTGGCATTTGGAGAGCTTTTTACTTGTAAAAGCAATGGGGTGATCTTGTTCATTTTCATCTTTTTGAAATAGACAAGCGCCTATCGCATGCGAAGAAGCATTTGCATGTATAATGAAAGGTTTCTGAAAGTTCGGGGAAGAACAGATGGGCGATTTACTGATCGCCTGTTTCAACTCAAACAAGAACAAAAAATCATGCGTCAAGCATACATTATGTAGCACTTCCCAACGTTTCCAAAATAATTTTACAAAACATACCGTTTAATAAGCTAAAAGATAACATCTAAGTAAACAATTTGGAAAACGCATAACATATTTAAAAACATAATTTCAGGAATTTCCAACAGATACAATATTCGGAAAAATATCCGAATACTTTTATTCAGCCCTGTATATGATCTATAGAGTTGTATATATACTATATAGGATGCTAAATTTTAGTTTAGTTAGGAAACGCGTAGCACAGTTTAAAATTCTCCTTCTGGAGTTTCTGTCAATAAACGGAGGGTTCGCGAACTTTTGTGCTGCTCTGTATAGGATCTACAGAATTTATGCACACCATGTAATAGACAAAAAGCGAGTTAAAATTAAAATCGCGTTTGGTAACTTAAAACGCACTTCCAGGAATTATTGTTAACAGACAGTAGAGAATTCTTTTGTGTGTCCCTGTAAATGAACGATGACTGCTCTACACACACTATTCTGTAGTAAGCCTCTTGTAATGCACCTTAGTAATATATATAAATTTCAATGCGTTTAAAATAGTGAAACATTATTTAAATAAACCGCAGACGATTTTTCTCCATAGACGTAATGTAACGGAATTCTTTTGACTGTCCCTGTAAAGTAACTATAAGTGCTATGCACACCCTATTCCATATTAAGCTTTTTCTAATGCACCTTAGTGATATATATAAATTTCAATGCGTTTAAAATAGGGAAACATTATTTAAATAAACGGCAAATGATTTTTCCCCATAGACCGCAATGTAACGGAATATTTTGAGTAAAAAAAAAAACTATAAGTGCTACACACTTCCGTTGAAATAGGGAACATGCTATAGATAACGACAATAACATATAAAAATTGCAGAGCAATCCGAGCCTATTTACGGGAGTTAGAGCACGGCCAGACGGCCAGACAAACCGAAGTCATAAGCACTTTTCAACTAGGTTGGAAAGTGCTAAAAAGGCTTTGTCGCAATCCTCAAGCGGCTGTTATCAGGGTGACTCAGGTCTTCGTCATTAGAGGCACATTTCTTGGTAAGTTCAATCAATGGACGAGCTATGTCGGAGAATGAAGGAATGTAGGATCGGTAATAAGATAAAAGACCCAATATGCTTCTGACATCTTTCTTTGACTTTGGAACTTAGTTTTGTATCGCTGATACTTTGTCGGAATCGGGTGCATGCATACCGAATCCTACTATATGACCTAGAAATTTTATTTTTTCTCGTTTTCGCCGTCTTCCTGTACTAAATGTATTGTTCATTCGGTGAAAGCCATCACGTGTATACTGTTTCTTCCTCACAGTTTCCTTTATTTTCACTTTATCATAATTTTTAGGAAGTTCAGTTTCATTTTGATTTTCGTTGATCGTCACTTCCTTAGTCTCTGTAAACTCATCAATCTTCTCAGATTTCTTCTGGCATTTTTCTAACATCATGTTGTCAGGATGATTTAACTTAAGGAATACATCGGGTTCTTTGTTTGCTATTTCATGTAATTTCACACAACCGTTGACTATAATGTAATCAGAATTTTCATCATAAACAAAAGGTTGTTTCTCGCTGAACTCAATCGTGCTGGATTCGGAACTTCCATCAAGTGTTCCTGGCATTGTATTATTGAAAATAGAGTAAGATTCTTCTGTTGTCGTGACATCAACTTTTGAATCTTTATTCTCAGAAATTATGCTTCGTCTTATATTTTCTTCCTTCATGTCTGCTGATGCAATCAAATATTTATCCGAAGCACTTACATTCTTTTTAGCATAATTTGCGGTTTCGTATTCGGTTTCTTCATCAGACGTGACTGCATAGTTTGAGGATTCGAAAATTGAACTTACATAGTTAACTATGGGAGTATCCTTCATAATATTGTGTTCACTCTGTAAATAATTTTGAACTTTTAAATCTTTTGAATTATGTAAAATTTCTTCTGCTTGCCTAATTTGGGGATCTTCTTCCTTATAATGAATTTCCGTTTCGATTTGATCTCCACTCTCTATTACGATTAAATCGGCAACAGTACATTTGTCATTTTCATTATTATTGTCTGAGTGCAACGAAGACTCATACACAGCGCAGTATTACTTTGCCCCATATATAGCTACGATGGATATTAAAACCTTTCGTCAAGCATAACTCAAAAAATATTTAACGGATTTCGTTCAAATTTTTACAGCAGGTACCTATAAAGGTGACAACGACGTCTATTTATTACCAAGAATAAATGTCAAACCGTTTGGAAATTATATTTAAAAAATAGATAAAAAAGCACAATTAAAGTACATACGTCACTAAAATTTAGTACATACGTCATTTTGACCGGCGGGAGATTTTCGTAGACAATCGGAATTGAAAAGTTCATGGAGTACATGGAGCAAAAAAATATGCACGCACTAATATTCAGCACAATAAAATATATTTCAATTTAGTAGAAATCGAAAATTAATCTGGATTTTTTTCCTGTTTGAAAGAAAAACCCCGCAATAACTTTGGTAGACTTGGTATAGACAGAGGTCGCAACCGCCGAAGGCGGCCACGCGTCACCGCCGATTCCAGGCTCTTGAAGAACCCATGCGAGTCACGACCAGGGAAGATCCGGTTTACCCGGGGACTTCCTAGGTGGTGCTCTTCGGCCGGGGGGAGAAGCGGGGGCATACGCCTACCTGCACTTCTACGACCCTTTCCCAAGTGAGATTGATGACATATAGGTCGAAGCAACATTAGTGGAACCTTCCCTCTAAGGCCCACTAACTTTTCACTTGGGCGGATAGCGAGAGTGAACCCCAGCCTCGTTGCCGAAATCCCATAAGGGAAAACGGGTCCTCAGCCTATTGGTGAACACTCCCACTTCCCATTAATTTACCGCCCCTTCCGAATATCAAATCCTAGGGAAGGAGGAAGCGACTAGTTCATTTGGGGCGGCTAGCAGGAGGTGCTTCTCGCCAACCCGGAACCTCGAAGAAACTCGGTCCCTAGCGCATAGACACGCCTGGCTGGGTTGTCACCGCCGAATGGCGAACCATTCAGCGGGTCATGCACATATCATATCACTACAAAAGAGCGGGAGGTGCTTCTCGCCAACCCGAGACCTCGAAGAAAACTGGTCTCAACGTATAGACACGTCTGGCTGGGCTGTCCCTCACCAAGGAGCACCCGCGAGGCATCGAGATCCAAGCGACGTGGTACTCCTGGGAGATCACGCACATATAATGCACTAATAACGGAAGAATGGGAGGACCACTACCGGACTCTGAGGGACGCGGAAAATCCCCTCAAGTGCGCCAAAGAGACGGACCCGGTTGGAGTTTAGTAACGAGAAGGTATTGTTATGAGAGTTCTGCTAGTCCCAACCGTCAGGCACAGAAAGCTCTGACTACGCATAGACGCGCTGGACTGGTTTCGGCCCCAGGTTCGATAGGATGTTCGGTCGCCGTCAGAGACGAGCCACCGGCCCGGTTCCTCGCAGTCGAGCAGTTCCGAGAATGGTTCAGACCCCTCCCAGAGAAGGCGCTTGAGTCATGTTGGGCATGGGGCACCTCGACGACCGCCGGCGCTCTTGGTACTAACGGGCACTCTCTTTCCTGAACGACCCTGAGGGCGGCACACAACTACTCCAGCTACAAGATAGAACACAGTGGGCACATGGGGTGCAGAGACTCCTATGGCTCGCAAAAAGTACGAGCCACAACTACACCTTTCGCCTACGTTCCGCCGCCTGCACAGTACCGAGGGTTGCTGCATGCCGCCTCGCGCACTGACAAGCGTCACTACGAAACCTCCTGCATTCCCTTGTCATACAGAGTCCGACCTCCCCTCCATCTTGCCCTAGACAATGGTGGTGACTGTCCTATCTCCGTTCGCTAGCCTTTGCTCTCACATCACCATCCAAGTCGGCAACACACAGTCAACCGACTAGGTGCGAGAATTCAGCCTATGTGGTGGTTTTTCACCGCTCGAAGGCCTCAAGCCCCTGCAGCCGAGAACCGGCCCAAAGGGGGAACAACCCAGGTTCTGTGAGCCCCGACAACTCACCACCCGGCGAAGTTGGCTAATCCGCCACCACGGTACCACCCGCTCACCAACGTTGAGGTGGAGATTCGTCAGTCACCGGCTCCCGTCGTGTCGACGCTACTGCGCGCAATGCCGAGCTCCGGGTCTTCTCCCCTACCAAAAAAGGGTCGATTCCAGAACACTCGGAGGAGCGAGCGGGGGTAGACTTGGTATTAGAGATTTGGCGCAAATCTCAGCAATAGCAGCTTTTTTTATTTCGCGTGTGTAAAAAAAAAAAAAAAAAAAAAAAAAAAATTGGTGTTTAAATAAAAGGTTTCGATTTATGGCATTATTTCTTTTTTTTTTTCTCTTTTTAGCATTTTAAATGGGATTAATGAAAGGCATGTATTTTAAATTAAATGAGTGAAAGGTTTATATTTAAATGAAATGAATTCAATATGAAAATGTTATAGGAACAATATTTGGCGATTTATCAACTGCGGTAGGATAACATAAAAGTACCAATATATCAAACGGTATGTAGCATGTGAAATGAAACAATTATATTATAATCATCCATCGTACAAGAAAAAAAAACTAATATTCTGCATTCAGAGGGAAAAATCCATCTCCTGTGCCGTAAGATTTGGCGAGTTCTTTTTTGGTGATAAGTTTTTCTATGTGATTGGTGGGATCTGCAGGATTTGGCTTACTTTTTCTAAATCTTATTTTTTTGCAGATGTAGTATTATGTAAATATATTTTTTTGCAGATATTTTTCTATTTTGTATATTTGGCATTCTATTTTGTATATTTTCTATTTGGCATTTGGAAAAGAGATTTTTACCTTTTTATCTGTGCCTTCGGAAATATTAAAAAATAAAAAAAAGATTTACATATATCAAGTGTATAATGTTATGTTTTGCATGTTTATACGGACCACTTCTCCATTTTTTGATTTTAAATGCTATTTATTATTTACTAGCCGTTTATTAATTGTTTACAATTTACCCCCTGACAATAACAATTATTTATCACAAAAATGCCTTTTAGGTTTGTTAAATAAGTTTGTTTGTGTATTTTCATTACTTATTAAAATATCGAATATGGCGATAAAATTTTATTTTAGCATCGTACTTAAATTTTTAAGATGGTGCAAAAACATGCTTTAATAAACGTATGTTTGTAAATATTTGAAAAACATGTTTTACCGCTCTCTTGAAAAATTTTGTAAGATGCTAAAACTACCTTTTGGCACCATTTAAAAATTTTTTCGCCAACCGACATAGGATACGAAACTTTTCCCCATTCAGATACACAGGCAAGGCTGGTCTCAAACAAGAGTAAAGCTAGCAACAATATTGTTTTAACTCTATAAAAGTTACAATAATGATATTAAATGCTCCGATTGGCTTTGGGCCCAATTACGAAAGTTTCTCCTAAAAAAAACTGTAGAAGTCTTTTACATTTGTTTCAAATGAAGCTCGGTCTACAAGGTATAGTTAATAATACAAACAACACTAATGGCATGGAGGCAAAAGTTTTAATTTAAATGTATATATTTGAAACCCTTCCCCCTTCCCCCCAAAAAAATAAAAGAAAGTTACAGTAATGAATTTAAAATAGCGTTATGCCACGCTTTCTGACATAAGCAATTGGCTGCAAACGCGATAACGAAACTTTCATTTAACTTAATAACATGTAGCTAATATAGCCCTCAGGGTACTTTGCAGTTATACCGACCTTGTGGTTTTTTTAAAAAGCTTGAGACAATTCAGGTTTAAGAAGTTGAGATTTACTGTCAAATGATATAAACAACTATGAACACAAAACTGATGAATTATTATTCAGGTTTCTGTATGTATTTAAAAAAAATAGCATCTGATTACACTTATTAGATAAATTACTTCCGTTTGCATTTAATAACTGATAAACGGCTTCTGTATATTAAAAGAATTGTTTAAATATTGGGAAGAGGTGGCGAGAAGTAGAAAGACGTAATTCTAAACAAACGGGTAGACAGACGGGTAGCGAGATGGGTCACGAGACGGGTAGCGACACCGGTAGACAGGAATGTAGCGAGAAAGGTTGCGAGACGCGTAGCGTGGTAGATAAAGAGACGAGTAGAGAGATGAGTACAGAGACGAGTTGACTGACGGGTAATGAGATTGGTAGTGAGTTGGGTACAAAAACAGACGGATAGTGAGACGGGTATACAGACGAGTAGAGAGACAGCAGATGGGCACGGAGATGGGTAAGAAGATGGGTAGAGAGGCGTATAGCCAGACGGGTAGAGAGACAGATAGACAAGTTGTGAGACAGATAGACAAATGAATAGCGAAGTGGATAGAGACACGGCTGGACATACAAGTAGTTAGACGGATAGACAGACGGTTAGAGAAATAGATTGGCGGGTAGCGAGACCGGTAGAGAAATATAGAGACAGGTAGCGAGACGTGTAGTGAGATAGACAATCGGTTAGAGAGACGGGCAGAAGAACGGATAGGGAAACAGACAGATTGTGGAGAGACAGACAGACAGGCAAAAGAAAAATCTGCGGATTGGCGCAGTAAAGGCGCAGGGGGCAGAGCCTCCTAGAGAATAATCATGAAGTATCTGTTAAGCTTAACTTTGAAATATATATAATTTTTCAATTTTGCCGATACGGAGATTTAATGTAAAAGTTATTTTACAGAAGATTTTTTGTATACTTTAATAGTAATTTAGACTATACTTTTGCAATCTGGTTTGTAGCAAAGCATGCTATCAATGTGGTTTAAAGTGTAAGAGTTTCTATAAACAGTTATACAAATAATAGATATATAATCAAGGAAGAAAAATTTTAAATTCACATACAAAAAAAGGTGCAACAATGAAATTAAATTTGCGTTAAGCCACGCTTGATAGAATAATCTATTGGCTGCAAATCCAATTACGTAACTTTAGAAAGCTTGGCGTTTTAAAAGATCCGGCGTTTTTTTTTTTTTTTTTTTTTTTTTTTTTTTTTTTTTCAAGTTTTGCGCAATACGCGCTTAAGAAAATGAGATTCTTTCCCACATGTTAAAAAAAATTATGACAACACATCTGATGAACGGTACTTCTTTTCTATTATTTTTAACAGTGTATATGAATTTATATATGATATTTTGTAATTCTATCATTTAATTTGCTCTTTTTCTTTATATTGTAATTGTTAACCCTATGTTCTCAGCAATATCACTCAGACTAATCCCTTTGAGGGAAGTCCTAGTTAGTTTCTTTCGTGATCGATTGTGTACTACTAGTACGCGGGTGAGGGTTATTTTTCGTCTCATCGAATAATTTATCCAAGGGATATAAGAAATTCTCATGAATTAAAAAGCTATTAAATTCATTTTTGTTAGCTGTCGAACACTGATTTAAGGAAGGGTCGTTTTTCTGTTGCCATTTAAATTTCTCTGAATCATTTATAAAAGTATCAGGGTCGTCGCCAGATGTGTGATCAATATTCTCGTTTGCATTCGCGTTTTCAACTGACACATGGTCTAAAATTGAAGCAGACATATCTACAGTGTTGGTTTCTTTCGTATTGTCACTTATCGCTTCAACATAACAATTTAATGCCTTTTCATTTTCATCATATTTATTTAAATTATTTAATTCATTGTATGTATGGAAGGAAAGTAATAAATCATTGATTAAATTATCAACTACGGCACATGTCATCATAATATTAGGATATATCTTGGGGTTTAATTTATCAACTGCAATATTCAATGGAATATTTATTAAAGGAGCTTTCAATTGGTGTCCGAATGCAGATTGCAGTATTATAGTACCACAAGGATTTTTAAAGTATTCGGGTACACAATCAGTCTTTATTACAGAAATTTGAGTTCCACTATCGACTACGCCATGTAATATTTTATTACCACATATTCGATATCTACTGTCGGTAATGTTTCAATTAATTTCGTTTCTTTTCGCGGTGTTTTCAAATTAAATAACTCATCCGACCTCACTCTAGCAGTGAGTGCTTTTTCATTTGCAACCGAATTAACTTCCCTATCAAATTTATTGGCATTGCCAAATAAATAACTACATATCGTAACATTATGGTATCTGCCGCAATTAGTTTATTTTTTATGGTACAATCTTTAGCGACGTGTTTACCTCTTTTCAGGCAAATAAAACAACGCCCATCATTTCTTAATTTAGCTATTTTCTGCTCAACGGGTCATTACATTCCTCAGTCGAATGACTATTACAAGGACAAAATATACAAAAGGTTTTACCGGTAACTAAAATATGAGATACTTCAGAATTCTATCACTAGCGAATATTTGTCTACGAAATGCAGGCGAATCATTATTATACGACTGTTTTGACCTTGGGTTATCTAAATTGCCAGTTAAATAATTTTGTTTTTCTCTCGACTCTATTTCGGTACGAATAAATAATAACAAATCATCAATGCTTGATTGCGAGTCACTAGAATTTTTTATACATTGCTTATTATATTCTAACGAAAGATCAAACCAACCAGATAAAGAACCAAACCAACCAGATGGATAATATAATCCTTATAAAATATTAATTATTTTTGCATTAAAAAAAATCATCTAAAATCTTAACTAATTTGTTTCGCTTGCCAAGATTTCCAACCAACACACACTTTTAAAATCTTTACCACTAGTTAAAAAAATTATTACTTGTTGTAATCTTATAGTATCTGCTAACAGCCGTTATATAAAAAATGAAAAAGGTTTTTTTCGTCTACATGTTTCAACCCCCACTGAAGACCTAAAAACAACATTCAATTTTTGTGCACAACAATGCATACTCTACAGCTGCGAAACATATTTTCAGTTGTATCGAAATAGGGGGCCGAAACATACAGACGATAAAAGAAAAAAGTTTTAACTTTTCAACTTTTTATAGAACACCCTAATCAACACAATTTTGATTTAAAATTATACTAACATTTGTATTAAAAATTTATTTAACTTGGCTCTGTGCAGGTTTTAATGAACCGGTTCGAAACGTTATAAAATGAAAAATAGGAACGGATCGATTCTACCCAATCGGCATAGGAGAGTGAAGTAGGTTTGAGGGGGCTTCCTAGTTGAGACCCAGTCTATGGATAGTATATCTTATTATTAAGTATTGAGCCAATGGGGAAAGGATGTTTTAAACATACAAGTAGATAAGAAAGGCCGGTTCTACGCCAGCGCAGTTCGCGCAGTCGACCTCTGAAGGTGAAGTTCAAGGTTACCGGAAGTGGCAGGTGTGGACACCGGAAGTCGCAGGTAGGGATAACAGGCATGTTGAGACAGGAAGTGAACAGGAAGTACGATCGGAAACGCGAAAGGAAGTTTAACCGGAAACACCACAGGAAGTGAATGCGATAAGGAGAGAGGGGGAGGGCTTATTTTTGTGGGGGGCTTATGCTAACCTGAAATAAAAATGGAATTATTTCTTACTTTGTAAAAATTTAACATAAAATGTATCTTTTTTTTTTTTTTTTTTTTTTTTCCACCTGAAATAAAAATTTTATTTGCTAACTAACATCTAATAGAAAAATGGAAATCTTTCTGACTTTGTTTTACTTTCTAAAAGTTTTACATGAAATTTATTTTAAGACTGGAAACGCGACAGGAAATAAGATCGGAAACGGGATTAGACATGCTTTTTCCAAAAAGGGTTTTCAGGAAGCAGTAAACATGTTTTAGGAACATGTTTGGGAGCTTGTTGGAACAGGACAGGCGGTTTGTGAGACCGGAAGTAATTAAGATGAGAGAGATAAAGAAGGTGCATGATTAGACATATAGATTTTGTTCTTTGTAGAGGGTGAAATTTTGTTTTATTTTTTATTTAAAGTGTTTTCATTTTTTTTTTAATTTATTTAAAGCGTTTCAAATTATTTTTTATATTATTTTTTTTTTTGTAGTGTTTTACGTATTATTTTAATTTTTAGTGACATTAGAACCTGCAATTTCTGTATCACACATGTCTTATCTTAGCTTACCAAGGATGTGTGTGTGTTGTTATCTCTTTAAATGCGAGAGATGGTTACTTCAGACCTGCGTTGAGATATCTTTATCATAGTTTTAATGAACTGCAGGAAATTGTCTTTAGCTATTGAGTAATTCGCGAGTTTTGGTTTAATATGAATGCTATTACATCTGTTTGTTTAATTTACAAGCACATTTCTCTTACAACATTCTGTCAACAGATCATTTCCATATTCGAAATAATAATTTAGAAGGAAAATTTTTATATGAAAATACTATGAAATGTCATTTATAGAGATTGACAAAAATAGCATGCTTGTTTCTTTCTCGTATTAACCTTATAATCATTTATTTTAGAAATATAGATTTATAGTTTTGTTACGAAAAATAACGTGTTTACATATTTTAAAAACGAAAGCAAAGTGATTTTTACAAATGTAACTATAAGCTATACACCCACGCATTTGTGTTAGTGAATTAAATTACAATGCTTAAAATTGTATTCACCGTACTATTTTCCTGCAAAAGCCGTTTCGCAAACTTGTGTACTGAAATTAATGTGGCATTTTTAGGGAAAAAGTTAATTCAAGTCTTTGAGACTAATCTTTCAAAGGAAAAAAAAGATTTGTCATACTTTCCCTTACATTATATCTTCCGTTTTTTAAGTTTACAAATTTGTGGAGTAACTTAAATAATCGTTTTTATGCTAATTAAACAATATATTTTTTAATTATATGTTTTTAAAATTAACTTGTAATAGCTTCTTTTTTTTTTTTTCTTTTTCTTAAAAGGGTACTGTAGAATAACTTATGTCACAAATACTACATCCTTCTTTAGTTAAATATGTTTCACTTAAGACATGACAAAGTGTCTTAGAAACATTTCATTTTGGAGTTAAGTGATTAAACAAGAAAAATATTATTTATAAAAACACAACACATAAGACTAGCGGCTGAGAGGTTCTACTCTCAAAGTTGATAGATGGAAGGTGTTAGGTTTAAACCTCTCTCAAGGTCGTCGACCTAACCGTTCGGAGTTTTCTTCGAACCTTGTCAATACGAGTTAGGAGCCCTTAGAATGACCCCTAGAGTGACCTATATCCCTAACGCAGATAATCAACCCTATATTTAACCAACCAGTCACAACACATAAGACATTTTAGATCATTACATTCAGTTAAGAAGTGATTTGACGTGCAAGATTTGATTTATAAAAACATACAATAAGAGAATTTTAAAGATTTTTTCCTTTTAAATGAACAATTTTTAGTAACTATTTAACTTATTAAAGAGAGCGGGTATTTTGTTTAGAGTTATACGATTAAAATAAATTTTCAATAGATTTGACTTTATACAACCAACATTTTAAAAAAAGGGAATGGAATCTAGTTTTTATAAATTAACGTATTTCAATTTTACAAATACTTTACACCCCCTCTTTTTCCCCTCTTTGTTAGACTCCATACACATAAGACATAAAAGGCGTTTTAGAATACATCATTTAGAAATTAAGCGACTTGATAAGTAAAATATTATTTATAAAAGTAATAAAGATTTTTACTTACAAATGTATGAACTTCTGATAGGTAAGACTTTCTAAATCATTGTGCAAGAATTAAGTGGTGATTGAGCTTATAACATTATAGGATGAAATAATCACGTGACGTATTTTTAAACCAATAAAATATTAGTATTTTAAACCAATAAAATGTTAGTATTTTTACACGAGCGCCCTCTATCATTATATAAATTTCAATGAAATGAGTTCATAACATTATACTGTCCCTTCTCATCGGTGTAATAGAATATTATACTGTCCCTTCTCATCGGTGTAATAGGTTGCATTTTTCGTTTAAGTTAGTTTTTTTTTTTTTCATTTAAGCTAGTTTTTTTTTCATTTATATGGAACGAGTTATGAATTCTTATGTTGATGATCTAACCAACTTGAAGTGTCAACCCTCATAACCAGAATTAAATAATCAAGAGATGGATTCTACAATTTTATCCAAAGAAGGACCCGTTTCGAAGTATGGAGTGAAACCCACCTCATCAGGACTAAAGAAACAGTTTGTGTGTTTTACTTGCAACAAAGATTTTTTCCGAAAGGATCATTTAAAACAACATTTGATGACCCATTCAGGAGAAAAACCTTTTGTGTGTGTCATCTGTCGAAAAGCTTTCTCTAGAAAAGCTCTTTTGAATCGCCATAAATTGTCTCATTTAAAAGAACCTACACAACATAAGTGTGGTGATTGCAACGAACTGTTTTCAAGAAAGTACGACTTATTGAAACATGAAAAGATTCACAAATCACCCAAACAATATAAGTGTATTAAATGCAATGAACTGTTTTCGAGAAAGTACGACTTATTGAAACATAAGAAGATCCATAAGCCCCGAAAGCAGTATAAATGCATCCAGTGTAGTGAAATATTTAATCGGAAATATGATTTATCACGTCATATAGACACCGCGCACAAAGTACTACCCAAAGTTGTCAAATCGACATCTTTAAAAGATCCGTTATATGAAAAAGTGAAGCATTTTAAAAGACAAAATGCTTTAAATGTATTTACTAAAACTGTAATAAATTCTAATGAGGAGAATGATCAAGATTTTCACACGTTTTTTAACAGTATTCGGTCGGACGTTTTGAATGAATTAAATTATCAGATAGAAGTAAAAAGGTCAATGAAATGGTATGCAACTGCAAAAGTTGTTGTAAGCCGCCAAACACCGGACGGTGATATAGATACTATCACCCCATATTTTCATTCAAGAACTGTACTGGAATTGACGAATCAAAACATACCTGGACATGTTGAGGATGCCTTTACGAAAATTATTAACTCTTTTGAGAAATTCACTCAACAAGGATCTAATTGGGCATTGCAACAAATATTAAATCTAGAACTGTCTACAGCTAAATATAGAATGGTTTAAAATGTGTGGACTAGTTTTGAAACATGTATATTCATGTTTTTGCTATTGTAGTTATTGAAAATGATAAATAAATAGTCTTTGACTAAAAAATCATAAGTTTTTTATTATTTTCATGGTAACTATTTTATATAAATTACTTATAACAGTTTGTCAATGCTACATAAACTACTGTTTAACATTTTGAATGTCTTAAACAAAATGGGAATGAATTTGTTGAAATTATGTAAAACATGATGAAATAAATGTGATGTATTTATTATATGTTACTTAAACTACAAGAGAATAATTGGAAATGTGTTATTTTAAATCTATGATACTTTTAATCACTAACAAGGTAAGACGTGACGTTATGAATCATCGATGGGTTTTCCTTTGAATATGTATTAATCTTACTTATTGATAAGAAAGTTGGAAAAATAGACTTAACACATTGTTAAAGGTTTTGGAAAAATGTATAGTTGGTTAAAAATTTTAGAAAATTTAACATAAAGTAACAAATTTTAGAAAATAAACATTTCGATAAATAAAAAAATTACATTTTGGTAAACTTTACACTTAGACAATATTTTAAACTAAGGAAAAATTAGACTTAACGCATTGTTACAGTTTCTTTGAAAAATATCTAGTTGGTTATAAATTTTAGAAAATTCGACCTAACGAAATTAACACACTTAAAAATATCTAGGTTATACATTTTATAAAATAAGCAACAAATACACATTTCGATACATTGACAAAAGAAAATAATTAAGTTTAAGTAAACTTTACACTTAGACAATATTTCAAACTAAGAAAAATAATAAATTTACACTTATACAATATTTTAAACTAAGAAAAATAATAATTTTACACTTATACAATATTTTAAACTAAGGAAAATTAATAACTTTAAACATCAGACTTAACACATTGTTAAAGTTTTTTGAAAATAACACGACATTTTCAAAGCAGTGGAAATAGTATACCTGTAAAAAAATTCAACTTAGTGGAATTTAATATTGAAATTTTTTAACCGCACTCATTTAAAAAATAAAACTTTATAAAATATTCACTTTTTTTAAATAAGCAACTGTTAAACATTTTGAATGTCTTAGACAAAGTGTGAATAAATTTGTTGAAATTATATAAAACATGAAAAATTTCATAACTTTTAAAGGAAATTTTATTTTTGGTGAAATAAACTCGAGCTATTTATTGTATGTAACTTAAACTACTATAGAGAATCGATTGAAAATGTGTTACTTTTAAGCACTCACAAGATAAGACACTATGTTAGGAATTATAGATGTGTTTTTCCCCCACAATTGACGTCACTTGTAGCATATTTACTGATCAAGTCATAAAATCATAGTTCAGGGTATGTTTATGAGCACGGCGTTTAGTTGAGATTTAAGATATTTGAGAAATATAAACTACAACTTTGACTACTTTTTGAAATTTCCCCCTACATAAGAAAAAGGACATAGGAAAATAAAATGAAAAGTTGTCTTTGAATGGAATCGAACCATTATCTTTTCACCTAACAGCTGAATGCGTTGACAATTACATCACAAAGGCACTGATAACAACTGGTTGAATATATTGGGTTTCTTTTTTAAGGTTAAATTCATTTAATATTCAAGTTATTTCTTAATGATACACTTAAAAACAATAAATTAAATTAGCATTCAAAAAACAAACGATCACATTATTGTGTAAAAAAATCAAATGTTTTGAAAGTCACGAGTTAAAATTGTGGAGGGTGCGATAACTTGGAAGTGCATTGCAGAAGGGGAGTTAAATTTTTGAAGAAGTTTAATCTTAGAAGACTAGAGTAAAATTTGAAATGACTTAGAATTTAATTAGAATTTAGATGTGAACCTTTTAAAATGAAATAATAGTTTTTTTTTTGTATCGCCCTCTATCGGTGGGTAATGGAATTAAGAGATAATTAAAAGTTTTAACTTGGATTCGAACCCACAACAAAAATTATTTTACGGTTTGATAATTTAGGGTAGGTTTAACTAAGAAAACCATGATATTATAGTATTTAGAGATGTTTTAAGATATTCGATAAAGGAAATCATCTAAATTTTCAATTTAATTGAATGGTTTACTGCTTAAAGTACTACAAAATGAATAGAACCCGATACATAGTTTTTTTAAATTAATTATATTTTTCGAAAGGTTAAATTGACTTATTGATAAACTTAGGATTTATGTTTAAAGTGAATAAATTTGATATGTTAAGTTTACTTAATAACAGAGGGTTGAATAAGTTATTTTTTTTTTAAATTAAAATTTCATAAAAATAAAATTTACTAAAAGTTTTTAATGTTAAAAAAAATTGTAAGTTACGTTAAAAAAGTTAACAAAAATATAGTTTAAAAAAATTAAAAGTTTACAAAAAGTTTAAAATTCTTTAAATTAATTAAAATTAACTTTTTAATTTTAACTATTGAGAGACTATAATTTAATTGTTAATCCTTGTAACCAACTGGTGCATATCAAATATCTGCACATGTGCAGAAAAAACATACACTTTTACACTAACGTGAGTTCGATTTTAAATTATTTGCTAATTTTTATAAAACTCGTTTACCTTTCAGAAACAAAATAGAATTAAATACTTACCGAAAAACACGTCCACTTCTTGTGCTTTCTTTCACTAGACTAACCTATCTCCCTTAACTTTGTTAGGGGGCGCTGCAATCGACGTAGAGGCGCTACCAGTCTTCCGGTTTGTGACGTCATTTCCGGTTTGAGATAAGAATAAACTTTAAATACAAACTACACTCGCTCGGTCATTCTTCCTCCACTCTTACTTGATAGCAGTTGTTAGTTTCTTATATTGACGTGTTGAATGACGTCATCACGTGTTTGTCTAAACTTGTCCAGTCTTGTTTCTGTGCTGCACGTCTGTTTTGCTAACTCATCTCTTACTCGTCTAGACTTGTTTCGTCTGCTTTGATGATTCATCTTTTGCTTTAACTGTTTGGCCTTGCTGGTGTCAACCACCTCATGTGTTTTGTCATAGCTTGAATATACTTTACACCAATCACTTAAATATAAAAGTCTTGTCACAACTTACTTAAACTTTGATAAAAATATTAATTATTCATAAATTTTATCAAATTCTTATACATTTACTAAGTCACTTTCATTCAAAAATATGGTAAAGTCCGATTTTAAATCGAAGTCTAAGATAAATTCCCCAAATTTGTAACATTTTAACACTAATAATAAATATCGTAAACACCCTGTACATACAAGTTTTGTAAACATAATATTACTTATAGCTAACTCGATCAGTCTCATGATAAATAATATAAGAAAAAGTTAGAATAGTTCACATATTTTTGTAATTAAAAAATGTATGCACAAACACACACACACACAATATCTTACAAGGTTACAATACTCAACACACAGTTCACCATACTTAAAAAAACGATTCCAGATAAATTTATAAATTTAAATTTAAATATTTTATTTATAAATGAACAATTATAAATAAAAATACTTCAGTATTTTTCAAATATTTAAATTTAAATTTATAAATTTATCTGGAATCGTTTTTTTAAGTATGGTGAACTGTGTGTTGAGTATTGTAACCTTGTAAGATATTGTGTGTGTGTGTGTTTGTGCATACATTTTTTAATTACAAAAATATGTGAACTATTCTAACTTTTTCTTATATTATTTATCATGAGACTGATCGAGTTAGCTATAAGTAATATTATGTTTACAAAACTTGTATGTACAGGGTGTTTACGATATTTATTATTAGTGTTAAAATGTTACAAATTTGGGGAATTTATCTTAGACTTCGATTTAAAATCGGACTTTACCATATTTTTGAATGAAAGTGACTTAGTAAATGTATAAGAATTTGATAAAATTTATGAATAATTAATATTTTTATCAAAGTTTAAGTAAGTTGTGACAAGACTTTTATATTTAAGTGATTGGTGTAAAGTATATTCAAGCTATGACAAAACACATGAGGTGGTTGACACCAGCAAGGCCAAACAGTTAAAGCAAAAGATGAATCATCAAAGCAGACGAAACAAGTCTAGACGAGTAAGAGATGAGTTAGCAAAACAGACGTGCAGCACAGAAACAAGACTGGACAAGTTTAGACAAACACGTGATGACGTCATTCAACACGTCAATATAAGAAACTAACAACTGCTATCAAGTAAGAGTGGAGGAAGAATGACCGAGCGAGTGTAGTTTGTATTTAAAGTTTATTCTTATCTCAAACCGGAAATGACGTCACAAACCGGAAGACTGGTAGCGCCTCTACGTCGATTGCAGCGCCCCCTAACAAAGTTAAGGGAGATAGGTTAGTCTAGTGAAAGAAAGCACAAGAAGTGGACGTGTTTTTCGGTAAGTATTTAATTCTATTTTGTTTCTGAAAGGTAAACGAGTTTTATAAAAATTAGCAAATAATTTAAAATCGAACTCACGTTAGTGTAAAAGTGTATGTTTTTTCTGCACATGTGCAGATATTTGATATGCACCAGTTGGTTACAAGGATTAACAATTAAATTATAGTCTCTCAATAGTTAAAATTAAAAAGTTAATTTTAATTAATTTAAAGAATTTTAAACTTTTTGTAAACTTTTAATTTTTTTAAACTATATTTTTGTTAACTTTTTTAACGTAACTTACAATTTTTTTTAACATTAAAAACTTTTAGTAAATTTTATTTTTATGAAATTTTAATTTAAAAAAAAAATAACTTATTCAACCCTCTGTTATTAAGTAAACTTAACATATCAAATTTATTCACTTTAAACATAAATCCTAAGTTTATCAATAAGTCAATTTAACCTTTCGAAAAATATAATTAATTTAAAAAAACTATGTATCGGGTTCTATTCATTTTGTAGTACTTTAAGCAGTAAACCATTCAATTAAATTGAAAATTTAGATGATTTCCTTTATCGAATATCTTAAAACATCTCTAAATACTATAATATCATGGTTTTCTTAGTTAAACCTACCCTAAATTATCAAACCGTAAAATAATTTTTGTTGTGGGTTCGAATCCAAGTTAAAACTTTTAATTATCTCTTAATTCCATTACCCACCGATAGAGGGCGATACAAAAAAAAAACTATTATTTCATTTTAAAAGGTTCACATCTAAATTCTAATTAAATTCTAAGTCATTTCAAATTTTACTCTAGTCTTCTAAGATTAAACTTCTTCAAAAATTTAACTCCCCTTCTGCAATGCACTTCCAAGTTATCGCACCCTCCACAATTTTAACTCGTGACTTTCAAAACATTTGATTTTTTTACACAATAATGTGATCGTTTGTTTTTTGAATGCTAATTTAATTTATTGTTTTTAAGTGTATCATTAAGAAATAACTTGAATATTAAATGAATTTAACCTTAAAAAAGAAACCCAATATATTCAACCAGTTGTTATCAGTGCCTTTGTGATGTAATTGTCAACGCATTCAGCTGTTAGGTGAAAAGATAATGGTTCGATTCCATTCAAAGACAACTTTTCATTTTATTTTCCTATGTCCTTTTTCTTATGTAGGGGGAAATTTCAAAAAGTAGTCAAAGTTGTAGTTTATATTTCTCAAATATCTTAAATCTCAACTAAACGCCGTGCTCATAAACATACCCTGAACTATGATTTTATGACTTGATCAGTAAATATGCTACAAGTGACGTCAATTGTGGGGGAAAAACACATCTATAATTCCTAACATAGTGTCTTATCTTGTGAGTGCTTAAAAGTAACACATTTTCAATCGATTCTCTATAGTAGTTTAAGTTACATACAATAAATAGCTCGAGTTTATTTCACCAAAAATAAAATTTCCTTTAAAAGTTATGAAATTTTTCATGTTTTATATAATTTCAACAAATTTATTCACACTTTGTCTAAGACATTCAAAATGTTTAACAGTTGCTTATTTAAAAAAAGTGAATATTTTATAAAGTTTTATTTTTTAAATGAGTGCGGTTAAAAAATTTCAATATTAAATTCCACTAAGTTGAATTTTTTTACAGGTATACTATTTCCACTGCTTTGAAAATGTCGTGTTATTTTCAAAAAACTTTAACAATGTGTTAAGTCTGATGTTTAAAGTTATTAATTTTCCTTAGTTTAAAATATTGTATAAGTGTAAAATTATTATTTTTCTTAGTTTAAAATATTGTATAAGTGTAAATTTATTATTTTTCTTAGTTTGAAATATTGTCTAAGTGTAAAGTTTACTTAAACTTAATTATTTTCTTTTGTCAATGTATCGAAATGTGTATTTGTTGCTTATTTTATAAAATGTATAACCTAGATATTTTTAAGTGTGTTAATTTCGTTAGGTCGAATTTTCTAAAATTTATAACCAACTAGATATTTTTCAAAGAAACTGTAACAATGCGTTAAGTCTAATTTTTCCTTAGTTTAAAATATTGTCTAAGTGTAAAGTTTACCAAAATGTAATTTTTTTATTTATCGAAATGTTTATTTTCTAAAATTTGTTACTTTATGTTAAATTTTCTAAAATTTTTAACCAACTATACATTTTTCCAAAACCTTTAACAATGTGTTAAGTCTATTTTTCCAACTTTCTTATCAATAAGTAAGATTAATACATATTCAAAGGAAAACCCATCGATGATTCATAACGTCACGTCTTACCTTGTTAGTGATTAAAAGTATCATAGATTTAAAATAACACATTTCCAATTATTCTCTTGTAGTTTAAGTAACATATAATAAATACATCACATTTATTTCATCATGTTTTACATAATTTCAACAAATTCATTCCCATTTTGTTTAAGACATTCAAAATGTTAAACAGTAGTTTATGTAGCATTGACAAACTGTTATAAGTAATTTATATAAAATAGTTACCATGAAAATAATAAAAAACTTATGATTTTTTAGTCAAAGACTATTTATTTATCATTTTCAATAACTACAATAGCAAAAACATGAATATACATGTTTCAAAACTAGTCCACACATTTTAAACCATTCTATATTTAGCTGTAGACAGTTCTAGATTTAATATTTGTTGCAATGCCCAATTAGATCCTTGTTGAGTGAATTTCTCAAAAGAGTTAATAATTTTCGTAAAGGCATCCTCAACATGTCCAGGTATGTTTTGATTCGTCAATTCCAGTACAGTTCTTGAATGAAAATATGGGGTGATAGTATCTATATCACCGTCCGGTGTTTGGCGGCTTACAACAACTTTTGCAGTTGCATACCATTTCATTGACCTTTTTACTTCTATCTGATAATTTAATTCATTCAAAACGTCCGACCGAATACTGTTAAAAAACGTGTGAAAATCTTGATCATTCTCCTCATTAGAATTTATTACAGTTTTAGTAAATACATTTAAAGCATTTTGTCTTTTAAAATGCTTCACTTTTTCATATAACGGATCTTTTAAAGATGTCGATTTGACAACTTTGGGTAGTACTTTGTGCGCGGTGTCTATATGACGTGATAAATCATATTTCCGATTAAATATTTCACTACACTGGATGCATTTATACTGCTTTCGGGGCTTATGGATCTTCTTATGTTTCAATAAGTCGTACTTTCTCGAAAACAGTTCATTGCATTTAATACACTTATATTGTTTGGGTGATTTGTGAATCTTTTCATGTTTCAATAAGTCGTACTTTCTTGAAAACAGTTCGTTGCAATCACCACACTTATGTTATGTAGGTTCTTTTAAATGAGACAATTTATGGCGATTCAAAAGAGCTTTTCTAGAGAAAGCTTTTCGACAGATGACACACACAAAAGGTTTTTCTCCTGAATGGGTCATCAAATGTTGTTTTAAATGATCCTTTCGGAAAAAATCTTTGTTGCAAGTAAAACACACAAACTGTTTCTTTAGTCCTGATGAGGTGGGTTTCACTCCATACTTCGAAACGGGTCCTTCTTTGGATAAAATTGTAGAATCCATCTCTTGATTATTTAATTCTGGTTATGAGGGTTGACACTTCAAGTTGGTTAGATCATCAACATAAGAATTCATAACTCGTTCCATATAAATGAAAAAAAAACTAGCTTAAATGAAAAAAAAAAAAACTAACTTAAACGAAAAATGCAACCTATTACACCGATGAGAAGGGACAGTATAATATTCTATTACACCGATGAGAAGGGACAGTATAATGTTATGAACTCATTTCATTGAAATTTATATAATGATAGAGGGCGCTCGTGTAAAAATACTAACATTTTATTGGTTTAAAATACTAATATTTTATTGGTTTAAAAATACGTCACGTGATTATTTCATCCTATAATGTTATAAGCTCAATCACCACTTAATTCTTGCACAATGATTTAGAAAGTCTTACCTATCAGAAGTTCATACATTTGTAAGTAAAAATCTTTATTACTTTTATAAATAATATTTTACTTATCAAGTCGCTTAATTTCTAAATGATGTATTCTAAAACGCCTTTTATGTCTTATGTGTATGGAGTCTAACAAAGAGGGGAAAAAGAGGGGGTGTAAAGTATTTGTAAAATTGAAATACGTTAATTTATAAAAACTAGATTCCATTCCCTTTTTTTAAAATGTTGGTTGTATAAAGTCAAATCTATTGAAAATTTATTTTAATCGTATAACTCTAAACAAAATACCCGCTCTCTTTAATAAGTTAAATAGTTACTAAAAATTGTTCATTTAAAAGGAAAAAATCTTTAAAATTCTCTTATTGTATGTTTTTATAAATCAAATCTTGCACGTCAAATCACTTCTTAACTGAATGTAATGATCTAAAATGTCTTATGTGTTGTGACTGGTTGGTTAAATATAGGGTTGATTATCTGCGTTAGGGATATAGGTCACTCTAGGGGTCATTCTAAGGGCTCCTAACTCGTATTGACAAGGTTCGAAGAAAACTCCGAACGGTTAGGTCGACGACCTTGAGAGAGGTTTAAACCTAACACCTTCCATCTATCAACTTTGAGAGTAGAACCTCTCAGCCGCTAGTCTTATGTGTTGTGTTTTTATAAATAATATTTTTCTTGTTTAATCACTTAACTCCAAAATGAAATGTTTCTAAGACACTTTGTCATGTCTTAAGTGAAACATATTTAACTAAAGAAGGATGTAGTATTTGTGACATAAGTTATTCTACAGTACCCTTTTAAGAAAAAGAAAAAAAAAAAAAGAAGCTATTACAAGTTAATTTTAAAAACATATAATTAAAAAATATATTGTTTAATTAGCATAAAAACGATTATTTAAGTTACTCCACAAATTTGTAAACTTAAAAAACGGAAGATATAATGTAAGGGAAAGTATGACAAATCTTTTTTTTCCTTTGAAAGATTAGTCTCAAAGACTTGAATTAACTTTTTCCCTAAAAATGCCACATTAATTTCAGTACACAAGTTTGCGAAACGGCTTTTGCAGGAAAATAGTACGGTGAATACAATTTTAAGCATTGTAATTTAATTCACTAACACAAATGCGTGGGTGTATAGCTTATAGTTACATTTGTAAAAATCACTTTGCTTTCGTTTTTAAAATATGTAAACACGTTATTTTTCGTAACAAAACTATAAATCTATATTTCTAAAATAAATGATTATAAGGTTAATACGAGAAAGAAACAAGCATGCTATTTTTGTCAATCTCTATAAATGACATTTCATAGTATTTTCATATAAAAATTTTCCTTCTAAATTATTATTTCGAATATGGAAATGATCTATTGACAGAATGTTGTAAGAGAAATGTGCTTGTAAATTAAACAAACAGATGTAATAGCATTCATATTAAACCAAAACTCGCGAATTACTCAATAGCTAAAGACAATTTCCTGCAGTTCATTAAAACTATGATAAAGATATCTCAACGCAGGTCTGAAGTAACCATCTCTCGCATTTAAAGAGATAACAACACACACACATCCTTGGTAAGCTAAGATAAGACATGTGTGATACAGAAATTGCAGGTTCTAATGTCACTAAAAATTAAAATAATACGTAAAACACTACAAAAAAAAAAATAATATAAAAAATAATTTGAAACGCTTTAAATAAATTAAAAAAAAAATGAAAACACTTTAAATAAAAAATAAAACAAAATTTCACCCTCTACAAAGAACAAAATCTATATGTCTAATCATGCACCTTCTTTATCTCTCTCATCTTAATTACTTCCGGTCTCACAAACCGCCTGTCCTGTTCCAACAAGCTCCCAAACATGTTCCTAAAACATGTTTACTGCTTCCTGAAAACCCTTTTTGGAAAAAGCATGTCTAATCCCGTTTCCGATCTTATTTCCTGTCGCGTTTCCAGTCTTAAAATAAATTTCATGTAAAACTTTTAGAAAGTAAAACAAAGTCAGAAAGATTTCCATTTTTCTATTAGATGTTAGTTAGCAAATAAAATTTTTATTTCAGGTGGAAAAAAAAAAAAAAAAAAAAAAAAAAAAAAAAGATACATTTTATGTTAAATTTTTACAAAGTAAGAAATAATTCCATTTTTATTTCAGGTTAGCATAAGCCCCCCACAAAAATAAGCCCTCCCCCTCTCTCCTTATCGCATTCACTTCCTGTGGTGTTTCCGGTTAAACTTCCTTTCGCGTTTCCGATCGTACTTCCTGTTCACTTCCTGTCTCAACATGCCTGTTATCCCTACCTGCGACTTCCGGTGTCCACACCTGCCACTTCCGGTAACCTTGAACTTCACCTTCAGAGGTCGACTGCGCGAACTGCGCTGGCGTAGAACCGGCCTTTCTTATAAAAGTGTATGTTTTTTCTGCACATGTGCAGATATTTGATATGCACCAGTTGGTTACAAGGATTAACAATTAAATTATAGTCTCTCAATAGTTAAAATTAAAAAGTTAATTTTAATTAATTTAAAGAATTTTAAACTTTTTGTAAACTTTTAATTTTTTTAAACTATATTTTTGTTAACTTTTTTAACGTAACTTACAATTTTTTTTAACATTAAAAACTTTTAGTAAATTTTATTTTTATGAAATTTTAATTTAAAAAAAAATAACTTATTCAACCCTCTGTTATTAAGTAAACCAAACATATCAAATTTATTCACTTTAAACATAAATCCTAAGTTTATCAATAAGTCAATTTAACCTTTCGAAAAATATAATTAATTTAAAAAAACTATGTATCGGGTTCTATTCATTTTGTAGTACTTTAAGCAGTAAACCATTCAATTAAATTGAAAATTTAGATGATTTCCTTTATCGAATATCTTAAAACATCTCTAAATACTATAATATCATGGTTTTCTTAGTTAAACCTACCCTAAATTATCAAACCGTAAAATAATTTTTGTTGTGGGTTCGAATCCAAGTTAAAACTTTTAATTATCTCTTAATTCCATTACCCACCGATAGAGGGCGATACAAAAAAAAAACTATTATTTCATTTTAAAAGGTTCACATCTAAATTCTAATTAAATTCTAAGTCATTTCAAATTTTACTCTAGTCTTCTAAGATTAAACTTCTTCAAAAATTTAACTCCCCTTCTGCAATGCACTTCCAAGTTATCGCACCCTCCACAATTTTAACTCGTGACTTTCAAAACATTTGATTTTTTTACACAATAATGTGATCGTTTGTTTTTTGAATGCTAATTTAATTTATTGTTTTTAAGTGTATCATTAAGAAATAACTTGAATATTAAATGAATTTAACCTTAAAAAAGAAACCCAATATATTCAACCAGTTGTTATCAGTGCCTTTGTGATGTAATTGTCAACGCATTCAGCTGTTAGGTGAAAAGATAATGGTTCGATTCCATTCAAAGACAACTTTTCATTTTATTTTCCTATGTCCTTTTTCTTATGTAGGGGGAAATTTCAAAAAGTAGTCAAAGTTGTAGTTTATATTTCTCAAATATCTTAAATCTCAACTAAACGCCGTGCTCATAAACATACCCTGAACTATGATTTTATGACTTGATCAGTAAATATGCTACAAGTGACGTCAATTGTGGGGGAAAAACACATCTATAATTCCTAACATAGTGTCTTATCTTGTGAGTGCTTAAAAGTAACACATTTTCAATCGATTCTCTATAGTAGTTTAAGTTACATACAATAAATAGCTCGAGTTTATTTCACCAAAAATAAAATTTCCTTTAAAAGTTATGAAATTTTTCATGTTTTATATAATTTCAACAAATTTATTCACACTTTGTCTAAGACATTCAAAATGTTTAACAGTTGCTTATTTAAAAAAAGTGAATATTTTATAAAGTTTTATTTTTTAAATGAGTGCGGTTAAAAAATTTCAATATTAAATTCCACTAAGTTGAATTTTTTTACAGGTATACTATTTCCACTGCTTTGAAAATGTCGTGTTATTTTCAAAAAACTTTAACAATGTGTTAAGTCTGATGTTTAAAGTTATTAATTTTCCTTAGTTTAAAATATTGTATAAGTGTAAAATTATTATTTTTCTTAGTTTAAAATATTGTATAAGTGTAAATTTATTATTTTTCTTAGTTTGAAATATTGTCTAAGTGTAAAGTTTACTTAAACTTAATTATTTTCTTTTGTCAATGTATCGAAATGTGTATTTGTTGCTTATTTTATAAAATGTATAACCTAGATATTTTTAAGTGTGTTAATTTCGTTAGGTCGAATTTTCTAAAATTTATAACCAACTAGATATTTTTCAAAGAAACTGTAACAATGCGTTAAGTCTAATTTTTCCTTAGTTTAAAATATTGTCTAAGTGTAAAGTTTACCAAAATGTAATTTTTTTATTTATCGAAATGTTTATTTTCTAAAATTTGTTACTTTATGTTAAATTTTCTAAAATTTTTAACCAACTATACATTTTTCCAAAACCTTTAACAATGTGTTAAGTCTATTTTTCCAACTTTCTTATCAATAAGTAAGATTAATACATATTCAAAGGAAAACCCATCGATGATTCATAACGTCACGTCTTACCTTGTTAGTGATTAAAAGTATCATAGATTTAAAATAACACATTTCCAATTATTCTCTTGTAGTTTAAGTAACATATAATAAATACATCACATTTATTTCATCATGTTTTACATAATTTCAACAAATTCATTCCCATTTTGTTTAAGACATTCAAAATGTTAAACAGTAGTTTATGTAGCATTGACAAACTGTTATAAGTAATTTATATAAAATAGTTACCATGAAAATAATAAAAAACTTATGATTTTTTAGTCAAAGACTATTTATTTATCATTTTCAATAACTACAATAGCAAAAACATGAATATACATGTTTCAAAACTAGTCCACACATTTTAAACCATTCTATATTTAGCTGTAGACAGTTCTAGATTTAATATTTGTTGCAATGCCCAATTAGATCCTTGTTGAGTGAATTTCTCAAAAGAGTTAATAATTTTCGTAAAGGCATCCTCAACATGTCCAGGTATGTTTTGATTCGTCAATTCCAGTACAGTTCTTGAATGAAAATATGGGGTGATAGTATCTATATCACCGTCCGGTGTTTGGCGGCTTACAACAACTTTTGCAGTTGCATACCATTTCATTGACCTTTTTACTTCTATCTGATAATTTAATTCATTCAAAACGTCCGACCGAATACTGTTAAAAAACGTGTGAAAATCTTGATCATTCTCCTCATTAGAATTTATTACAGTTTTAGTAAATACATTTAAAGCATTTTGTCTTTTAAAATGCTTCACTTTTTCATATAACGGATCTTTTAAAGATGTCGATTTGACAACTTTGGGTAGTACTTTGTGCGCGGTGTCTATATGACGTGATAAATCATATTTCCGATTAAATATTTCACTACACTGGATGCATTTATACTGCTTTCGGGGCTTATGGATCTTCTTATGTTTCAATAAGTCGTACTTTCTCGAAAACAGTTCATTGCATTTAATACACTTATATTGTTTGGGTGATTTGTGAATCTTTTCATGTTTCAATAAGTCGTACTTTCTTGAAAACAGTTCGTTGCAATCACCACACTTATGTTATGTAGGTTCTTTTAAATGAGACAATTTATGGCGATTCAAAAGAGCTTTTCTAGAGAAAGCTTTTCGACAGATGACACACACAAAAGGTTTTTCTCCTGAATGGGTCATCAAATGTTGTTTTAAATGATCCTTTCGGAAAAAATCTTTGTTGCAAGTAAAACACACAAACTGTTTCTTTAGTCCTGATGAGGTGGGTTTCACTCCATACTTCGAAACGGGTCCTTCTTTGGATAAAATTGTAGAATCCATCTCTTGATTATTTAATTCTGGTTATGAGGGTTGACACTTCAAGTTGGTTAGATCATCAACATAAGAATTCATAACTCGTTCCATATAAATGAAAAAAAAACTAGCTTAAATGAAAAAAAAAAAAACTAACTTAAACGAAAAATGCAACCTATTACACCGATGAGAAGGGACAGTATAATATTCTATTACACCGATGAGAAGGGACAGTATAATGTTATGAACTCATTTCATTGAAATTTATATAATGATAGAGGGCGCTCGTGTAAAAATACTAACATTTTATTGGTTTAAAATACTAATATTTTATTGGTTTAAAAATACGTCACGTGATTATTTCATCCTATAATGTTATAAGCTCAATCACCACTTAATTCTTGCACAATGATTTAGAAAGTCTTACCTATCAGAAGTTCATACATTTGTAAGTAAAAATCTTTATTACTTTTATAAATAATATTTTACTTATCAAGTCGCTTAATTTCTAAATGATGTATTCTAAAACGCCTTTTATGTCTTATGTGTATGGAGTCTAACAAAGAGGGGAAAAAGAGGGGGTGTAAAGTATTTGTAAAATTGAAATACGTTAATTTATAAAAACTAGATTCCATTCCCTTTTTTTAAAATGTTGGTTGTATAAAGTCAAATCTATTGAAAATTTATTTTAATCGTATAACTCTAAACAAAATACCCGCTCTCTTTAATAAGTTAAATAGTTACTAAAAATTGTTCATTTAAAAGGAAAAAATCTTTAAAATTCTCTTATTGTATGTTTTTATAAATCAAATCTTGCACGTCAAATCACTTCTTAACTGAATGTAATGATCTAAAATGTCTTATGTGTTGTGACTGGTTGGTTAAATATAGGGTTGATTATCTGCGTTAGGGATATAGGTCACTCTAGGGGTCATTCTAAGGGCTCCTAACTCGTATTGACAAGGTTCGAAGAAAACTCCGAACGGTTAGGTCGACGACCTTGAGAGAGGTTTAAACCTAACACCTTCCATCTATCAACTTTGAGAGTAGAACCTCTCAGCCGCTAGTCTTATGTGTTGTGTTTTTATAAATAATATTTTTCTTGTTTAATCACTTAACTCCAAAATGAAATGTTTCTAAGACACTTTGTCATGTCTTAAGTGAAACATATTTAACTAAAGAAGGATGTAGTATTTGTGACATAAGTTATTCTACAGTACCCTTTTAAGAAAAAGAAAAAAAAAAAAAGAAGCTATTACAAGTTAATTTTAAAAACATATAATTAAAAAATATATTGTTTAATTAGCATAAAAACGATTATTTAAGTTACTCCACAAATTTGTAAACTTAAAAAACGGAAGATATAATGTAAGGGAAAGTATGACAAATCTTTTTTTTCCTTTGAAAGATTAGTCTCAAAGACTTGAATTAACTTTTTCCCTAAAAATGCCACATTAATTTCAGTACACAAGTTTGCGAAACGGCTTTTGCAGGAAAATAGTACGGTGAATACAATTTTAAGCATTGTAATTTAATTCACTAACACAAATGCGTGGGTGTATAGCTTATAGTTACATTTGTAAAAATCACTTTGCTTTCGTTTTTAAAATATGTAAACACGTTATTTTTCGTAACAAAACTATAAATCTATATTTCTAAAATAAATGATTATAAGGTTAATACGAGAAAGAAACAAGCATGCTATTTTTGTCAATCTCTATAAATGACATTTCATAGTATTTTCATATAAAAATTTTCCTTCTAAATTATTATTTCGAATATGGAAATGATCTATTGACAGAATGTTGTAAGAGAAATGTGCTTGTAAATTAAACAAACAGATGTAATAGCATTCATATTAAACCAAAACTCGCGAATTACTCAATAGCTAAAGACAATTTCCTGCAGTTCATTAAAACTATGATAAAGATATCTCAACGCAGGTCTGAAGTAACCATCTCTCGCATTTAAAGAGATAACAACACACACACATCCTTGGTAAGCTAAGATAAGACATGTGTGATACAGAAATTGCAGGTTCTAATGTCACTAAAAATTAAAATAATACGTAAAACACTACAAAAAAAAAAATAATATAAAAAATAATTTGAAACGCTTTAAATAAATTAAAAAAAAAATGAAAACACTTTAAATAAAAAATAAAACAAAATTTCACCCTCTACAAAGAACAAAATCTATATGTCTAATCATGCACCTTCTTTATCTCTCTCATCTTAATTACTTCCGGTCTCACAAACCGCCTGTCCTGTTCCAACAAGCTCCCAAACATGTTCCTAAAACATGTTTACTGCTTCCTGAAAACCCTTTTTGGAAAAAGCATGTCTAATCCCGTTTCCGATCTTATTTCCTGTCGCGTTTCCAGTCTTAAAATAAATTTCATGTAAAACTTTTAGAAAGTAAAACAAAGTCAGAAAGATTTCCATTTTTCTATTAGATGTTAGTTAGCAAATAAAATTTTTATTTCAGGTGGAAAAAAAAAAAAAAAAAAAAAAAAAAAAAAAAAGATACATTTTATGTTAAATTTTTACAAAGTAAGAAATAATTCCATTTTTATTTCAGGTTAGCATAAGCCCCCCACAAAAATAAGCCCTCCCCCTCTCTCCTTATCGCATTCACTTCCTGTGGTGTTTCCGGTTAAACTTCCTTTCGCGTTTCCGATCGTACTTCCTGTTCACTTCCTGTCTCAACATGCCTGTTATCCCTACCTGCGACTTCCGGTGTCCACACCTGCCACTTCCGGTAACCTTGAACTTCACCTTCAGAGGTCGACTGCGCGAACTGCGCTGGCGTAGAACCGGCCTTTCTTATAAAAGTGTATGTTTTTTCTGCACATGTGCAGATATTTGATATGCACCAGTTGGTTACAAGGATTAACAATTAAATTATAGTCTCTCAATAGTTAAAATTAAAAAGTTAATTTTAATTAATTTAAAGAATTTTAAACTTTTTGTAAACTTTTAATTTTTTTAAACTATATTTTTGTTAACTTTTTTAACGTAACTTACAATTTTTTTTAACATTAAAAACTTTTAGTAAATTTTATTTTTATGAAATTTTAATTTAAAAAAAAATAACTTATTCAACCCTCTGTTATTAAGTAAACCAAACATATCAAATTTATTCACTTTAAACATAAATCCTAAGTTTATCAATAAGTCAATTTAACCTTTCGAAAAATATAATTAATTTAAAAAAACTATGTATCGGGTTCTATTCATTTTGTAGTACTTTAAGCAGTAAACCATTCAATTAAATTGAAAATTTAGATGATTTCCTTTATCGAATATCTTAAAACATCTCTAAATACTATAATATCATGGTTTTCTTAGTTAAACCTACCCTAAATTATCAAACCGTAAAATAATTTTTGTTGTGGGTTCGAATCCAAGTTAAAACTTTTAATTATCTCTTAATTCCATTACCCACCGATAGAGGGCGATACAAAAAAAAAACTATTATTTCATTTTAAAAGGTTCACATCTAAATTCTAATTAAATTCTAAGTCATTTCAAATTTTACTCTAGTCTTCTAAGATTAAACTTCTTCAAAAATTTAACTCCCCTTCTGCAATGCACTTCCAAGTTATCGCACCCTCCACAATTTTAACTCGTGACTTTCAAAACATTTGATTTTTTTACACAATAATGTGATCGTTTGTTTTTTGAATGCTAATTTAATTTATTGTTTTTAAGTGTATCATTAAGAAATAACTTGAATATTAAATGAATTTAACCTTAAAAAAGAAACCCAATATATTCAACCAGTTGTTATCAGTGCCTTTGTGATGTAATTGTCAACGCATTCAGCTGTTAGGTGAAAAGATAATGGTTCGATTCCATTCAAAGACAACTTTTCATTTTATTTTCCTATGTCCTTTTTCTTATGTAGGGGGAAATTTCAAAAAGTAGTCAAAGTTGTAGTTTATATTTCTCAAATATCTTAAATCTCAACTAAACGCCGTGCTCATAAACATACCCTGAACTATGATTTTATGACTTGATCAGTAAATATGCTACAAGTGACGTCAATTGTGGGGGAAAAACACATCTATAATTCCTAACATAGTGTCTTATCTTGTGAGTGCTTAAAAGTAACACATTTTCAATCGATTCTCTATAGTAGTTTAAGTTACATACAATAAATAGCTCGAGTTTATTTCACCAAAAATAAAATTTCCTTTAAAAGTTATGAAATTTTTCATGTTTTATATAATTTCAACAAATTTATTCACACTTTGTCTAAGACATTCAAAATGTTTAACAGTTGCTTATTTAAAAAAAGTGAATATTTTATAAAGTTTTATTTTTTAAATGAGTGCGGTTAAAAAATTTCAATATTAAATTCCACTAAGTTGAATTTTTTTACAGGTATACTATTTCCACTGCTTTGAAAATGTCGTGTTATTTTCAAAAAACTTTAACAATGTGTTAAGTCTGATGTTTAAAGTTATTAATTTTCCTTAGTTTAAAATATTGTATAAGTGTAAAATTATTATTTTTCTTAGTTTAAAATATTGTATAAGTGTAAATTTATTATTTTTCTTAGTTTGAAATATTGTCTAAGTGTAAAGTTTACTTAAACTTAATTATTTTCTTTTGTCAATGTATCGAAATGTGTATTTGTTGCTTATTTTATAAAATGTATAACCTAGATATTTTTAAGTGTGTTAATTTCGTTAGGTCGAATTTTCTAAAATTTATAACCAACTAGATATTTTTCAAAGAAACTGTAACAATGCGTTAAGTCTAATTTTTCCTTAGTTTAAAATATTGTCTAAGTGTAAAGTTTACCAAAATGTAATTTTTTTATTTATCGAAATGTTTATTTTCTAAAATTTGTTACTTTATGTTAAATTTTCTAAAATTTTTAACCAACTATACATTTTTCCAAAACCTTTAACAATGTGTTAAGTCTATTTTTCCAACTTTCTTATCAATAAGTAAGATTAATACATATTCAAAGGAAAACCCATCGATGATTCATAACGTCACGTCTTACCTTGTTAGTGATTAAAAGTATCATAGATTTAAAATAACACATTTCCAATTATTCTCTTGTAGTTTAAGTAACATATAATAAATACATCACATTTATTTCATCATGTTTTACATAATTTCAACAAATTCATTCCCATTTTGTTTAAGACATTCAAAATGTTAAACAGTAGTTTATGTAGCATTGACAAACTGTTATAAGTAATTTATATAAAATAGTTACCATGAAAATAATAAAAAACTTATGATTTTTTAGTCAAAGACTATTTATTTATCATTTTCAATAACTACAATAGCAAAAACATGAATATACATGTTTCAAAACTAGTCCACACATTTTAAACCATTCTATATTTAGCTGTAGACAGTTCTAGATTTAATATTTGTTGCAATGCCCAATTAGATCCTTGTTGAGTGAATTTCTCAAAAGAGTTAATAATTTTCGTAAAGGCATCCTCAACATGTCCAGGTATGTTTTGATTCGTCAATTCCAGTACAGTTCTTGAATGAAAATATGGGGTGATAGTATCTATATCACCGTCCGGTGTTTGGCGGCTTACAACAACTTTTGCAGTTGCATACCATTTCATTGACCTTTTTACTTCTATCTGATAATTTAATTCATTCAAAACGTCCGACCGAATACTGTTAAAAAACGTGTGAAAATCTTGATCATTCTCCTCATTAGAATTTATTACAGTTTTAGTAAATACATTTAAAGCATTTTGTCTTTTAAAATGCTTCACTTTTTCATATAACGGATCTTTTAAAGATGTCGATTTGACAACTTTGGGTAGTACTTTGTGCGCGGTGTCTATATGACGTGATAAATCATATTTCCGATTAAATATTTCACTACACTGGATGCATTTATACTGCTTTCGGGGCTTATGGATCTTCTTATGTTTCAATAAGTCGTACTTTCTCGAAAACAGTTCATTGCATTTAATACACTTATATTGTTTGGGTGATTTGTGAATCTTTTCATGTTTCAATAAGTCGTACTTTCTTGAAAACAGTTCGTTGCAATCACCACACTTATGTTGTGTAGGTTCTTTTAAATGAGACAATTTATGGCGATTCAAAAGAGCTTTTCTAGAGAAAGCTTTTCGACAGATGACACACACAAAAGGTTTTTCTCCTGAATGGGTCATCAAATGTTGTTTTAAATGATCCTTTCGGAAAAAATCTTTGTTGCAAGTAAAACACACAAACTGTTTCTTTAGTCCTGATGAGGTGGGTTTCACTCCATACTTCGAAACGGGTCCTTCTTTGGATAAAATTGTAGAATCCATCTCTTGATTATTTAATTCTGGTTATGAGGGTTGACACTTCAAGTTGGTTAGATCATCAACATAAGAATTCATAACTCGTTCCATATAAATGAAAAAAAAACTAGCTTAAATGAAAAAAAAAAAAAACTAACTTAAACGAAAAATGCAACCTATTACACCGATGAGAAGGGACAGTATAATATTCTATTACACCGATGAGAAGGGACAGTATAATGTTATGAACTCATTTCATTGAAATTTATATAATGATAGAGGGCGCTCGTGTAAAAATACTAACATTTTATTGGTTTAAAATACTAATATTTTATTGGTTTAAAAATACGTCACGTGATTATTTCATCCTATAATGTTATAAGCTCAATCACCACTTAATTCTTGCACAATGATTTAGAAAGTCTTACCTATCAGAAGTTCATACATTTGTAAGTAAAAATCTTTATTACTTTTATAAATAATATTTTACTTATCAAGTCGCTTAATTTCTAAATGATGTATTCTAAAACGCCTTTTATGTCTTATGTGTATGGAGTCTAACAAAGAGGGGAAAAAGAGGGGGTGTAAAGTATTTGTAAAATTGAAATACGTTAATTTATAAAAACTAGATTCCATTCCCTTTTTTTAAAATGTTGGTTGTATAAAGTCAAATCTATTGAAAATTTATTTTAATCGTATAACTCTAAACAAAATACCCGCTCTCTTTAATAAGTTAAATAGTTACTAAAAATTGTTCATTTAAAAGGAAAAAATCTTTAAAATTCTCTTATTGTATGTTTTTATAAATCAAATCTTGCACGTCAAATCACTTCTTAACTGAATGTAATGATCTAAAATGTCTTATGTGTTGTGACTGGTTGGTTAAATATAGGGTTGATTATCTGCGTTAGGGATATAGGTCACTCTAGGGGTCATTCTAAGGGCTCCTAACTCGTATTGACAAGGTTCGAAGAAAACTCCGAACGGTTAGGTCGACGACCTTGAGAGAGGTTTAAACCTAACACCTTCCATCTATCAACTTTGAGAGTAGAACCTCTCAGCCGCTAGTCTTATGTGTTGTGTTTTTATAAATAATATTTTTCTTGTTTAATCACTTAACTCCAAAATGAAATGTTTCTAAGACACTTTGTCATGTCTTAAGTGAAACATATTTAACTAAAGAAGGATGTAGTATTTGTGACATAAGTTATTCTACAGTACCCTTTTAAGAAAAAGAAAAAAAAAAAAAAGAAGCTATTACAAGTTAATTTTAAAAACATATAATTAAAAAATATATTGTTTAATTAGCATAAAAACGATTATTTAAGTTACTCCACAAATTTGTAAACTTAAAAAACGGAAGATATAATGTAAGGGAAAGTATGACAAATCTTTTTTTTCCTTTGAAAGATTAGTCTCAAAGACTTGAATTAACTTTTTCCCTAAAAATGCCACATTAATTTCAGTACACAAGTTTGCGAAACGGCTTTTGCAGGAAAATAGTACGGTGAATACAATTTTAAGCATTGTAATTTAATTCACTAACACAAATGCGTGGGTGTATAGCTTATAGTTACATTTGTAAAAATCACTTTGCTTTCGTTTTTAAAATATGTAAACACGTTATTTTTCGTAACAAAACTATAAATCTATATTTCTAAAATAAATGATTATAAGGTTAATACGAGAAAGAAACAAGCATGCTATTTTTGTCAATCTCTATAAATGACATTTCATAGTATTTTCATATAAAAATTTTCCTTCTAAATTATTATTTCGAATATGGAAATGATCTGTTGACAGAATGTTGTAAGAGAAATGTGCTTGTAAATTAAACAAACAGATGTAATAGCATTCATATTAAACCAAAACTCGCGAATTACTCAATAGCTAAAGACAATTTCCTGCAGTTCATTAAAACTATGATAAAGATATCTCAACGCAGGTCTGAAGTAACCATCTCTCGCATTTAAAGAGATAACAACACACACACATCCTTGGTAAGCTAAGATAAGACATGTGTGATACAGAAATTGCAGGTTCTAATGTCACTAAAAATTAAAATAATACGTAAAACACTACAAAAAAAAAAATAATATAAAAAATAATTTGAAACGCTTTAAATAAATTAAAAAAAAAATGAAAACACTTTAAATAAAAAATAAAACAAAATTTCACCCTCTACAAAGAACAAAATCTATATGTCTAATCATGCACCTTCTTTATCTCTCTCATCTTAATTACTTCCGGTCTCACAAACCGCCTGTCCTGTTCCAACAAGCTCCCAAACATGTTCCTAAAACATGTTTACTGCTTCCTGAAAACCCTTTTTGGAAAAAGCATGTCTAATCCCGTTTCCGATCTTATTTCCTGTCGCGTTTCCAGTCTTAAAATAAATTTCATGTAAAACTTTTAGAAAGTAAAACAAAGTCAGAAAGATTTCCATTTTTCTATTAGATGTTAGTTAGCAAATAAAATTTTTATTTCAGGTGAAAAAAAAAAAAAAAAAAAAAAAAAAAAAGATACATTTTATGTTAAATTTTTACAAAGTAAGAAATAATTCCATTTTTATTTCAGGTTAGCATAAGCCCCCCACAAAAATAAGCCCTCCCCCTCTCTCCTTATCGCATTCACTTCCTGTGGTGTTTCCGGTTAAACTTCCTTTCGCGTTTCCGATCGTACTTCCTGTTCACTTCCTGTCTCAACATGCCTGTTATCCCTACCTGCGACTTCCGGTGTCCACACCTGCCACTTCCGGTAACCTTGAACTTCACCTTCAGAGGTCGACTGCGCGAACTGCGCTGGCGTAGAACCGGCCTTTCTTATCTACTCATACATAAGAAGTTAAGTAAAATAAGGAATGTTTAAAATGGAATAAATGGATGTTAGTAAATAATGATAATTAAAATAATATACATTAAAATAGCAGAAATTGCAAATGAGGGTAGATCCCTAAAGTTAAGGTAAAAAAATGTATAGCTGTAGTACAAATGCAACTTAGTGAATTAAAAATAAAATTGTAAATTTATGAGGATAAAAATAAGTTAAGCACTCGTTCAAAAACAGCATGGGGTAGGGCAGTCAAACAAAGGTGGTATGGCTGCAAGTTTAAATATAAATAAAAAGGAACTCTACAGAGCCATATATATACATATAGATATAAGTAGTGCATAAATAGGGATATGAGAACACTTGAGAAGGGGAGGGGGTGGTGGAGATAAGAGGCGTGTGTCACTTTTGAGGGTGGATTTGTGCGCCCCCTCCTCTTTTGAGGGTGGATTGTGATGAATCATGAAAGGTCGATCTCGGAGGGTGGATTTCACCACCACTTTGGAGTACGGATTTCGACGATAAGATAAGAGATGTTTGTGCCTTTTTGTAGGAGATATGATTTTTTGACTGTGCTAGAGTAGGGATTAAGGATGAAAAGGAAATAAAATAAGAATTTAAAAAAGAAATTAAACAAAAATAGGAATGAAGAATGGGACTTAAGAGATTCTACGTGATGTTCTTCCCTTTATTACGCATGTGATTCATATCTTGAAGTAATAGCATTGTGCCCACACATAGCTAATATGAAACGACCTTGCTCATCGGCAGAGCACACAAAGAATTCTCAAATGGATTGAAATATAATAATGGGTTTTACATTTTTTTAGTACAGCGTGCAAAAATAAAAATAGTTAAAAGTTACAGGGGAGCCTTCGAATGGAATGATTATACGTTTTGGAGACCTTTCGAAAGAAATTGAAAAAAGTTACAGATATTGAAACCCCTTCACAAAAATTGGACAGATCCCCTTTTTTAATAAAAAGACCCAAGTTCCCTAAAGAGCCCTTCACAAAAATTCAATAGATTCATGTTATATTACGGGGACCCTTCCTAAAATCACTTCCTCCCCTTTTTTAAAAAATTAAGTGAGGCTAAAGATACAGCATGCGCATTGATATGTGTTATGTTCAAAATACAGAAACTCTTCGAAAGAAACTGGAAAAAGGTTATAGATATTGAGCCCTTTCACAAAAAAATTGTAGGAGTCCACTGTTTGAATAATGTTCCGTTTTGGCTCCATCTAGCGAGCGTTAATACTGCAGCTCCACCTAGGGGCATTTTGTAAAAACAGTTCACTAAGCTGTGGGTCGATGAAGCATTCATACGCATGTAAACACGGGAACACCGCCCAGTTCACGCGGCGGATATTCTTTATAAAAAAAATGCAGTTACGCAATAATTTTTGTTTGTGATTGTCAAGTGTTGTTTAAGTGTTAATAAAAACTTTAAGACGAATATCAAATCTACAGTCCACTTTCTGTCGACCCTTTTGAAAGGCTCTTTCACAAAAATTGAAATGTATGTTAGAGGAATCTTAAGATATAAAAAAAATTAATATTTTTTAACTGGGCCTTCCTCCTATCCTCTATATTTCTTATAGCGCCCCAGTTTTTGAAAAGAATTTCGCAGCAAGCTCTTTTTTAATTCCATGTTTCGTGCATGAAAACTATTATTATCACATGAAAAATTCGCCCTTAGGCGAGAGAAATGCAACTTTTATGAAGAAAAATAATTATTTTTTAACTGGGCCCTCCACCGTTCTTTTTTTTTATATAGCGCTCGGCATTTGAGAAGAATTTTGCAGCAAGCTCTTTTTTTTTCTCATTGAGTGCACTCATATAAAAATCTTTGGTACTTTTCGGTTAGCCGGGCGCCAATGATATATGTACATATATAAATACATATGTATATACATAAATTTGTATATCTATACATACATATATGCATATATATGTGTATGTATATGTAGATATTATGTATATGTAGATATGTGTAGATATGTGTGTGTGTGTGTATACATACATGTATATATATCACTGGCGCCCGGCTAACCGAAAAGTACCAAATCTTTATAGTATTAATTGAAGTATTTTCACGGAAGCAGGATAACTGTAAAGACTGCATATGCATTCAAAGTTTTTCTGAATTTTTAACTTTTCTCAGTTCAGAATTGAAAATACTCTTTTTTTGAAGAAATTGCATGTTCTTTGTCTTTTGAAGAATCTGTAGTATCGCAACACCACTAAACTAAATCAAATGTTCTTTGGCTTTCGAAGAATCTGTAGTATTGCACTCGCACCACCGCTAAATCCCATGTTCTTTGGCTTCTGAAGAATCTGTAGTATCGCTCCCCCACAAAATGAAATGTTCTTTGGCTTTTGAAGAATCTGTTGTATCCAGTGACGGATCTAAGGGGGGGGGGGGGGTTTGCTAGCCGGGGCAGCTGCCTCGGGTGCAAGACTTGGAAGGGTGCAAAAATGAGAAATCATAAAAGATTAAGAATAAAGAAAAATTAAAAATTCACATGAAAAGATGTTCCACTTTATTTTGTTCAACTGCGGTTTACTTTCGTTGCATAAGTATCAAAAATAAAAATAAATTACTTTGTATTACATTATATAAAGTATATTGCCACCAGTTTTTTTAAGAAATTTTTATTTATCTAAAATTCAAAGATTCGGCGGGTTTTTTTTTTTCCTGATACCGTTCGATGTTGTTTTACAACGTGTGCAGTATTTTATTTCGGTTATGTCTAAAACACATTCGGGTGATTATTACAGAAAAAAGGCTATAAAAGAGAAGAGAAAACTTCACAGCTATTATCTAGTATGTCCTCATGGCTTAAGCCGAGCGATATTCATGAAGGTAAGCAACCAGATAGCTCTCTAAGATGATCACATGAAAATCTTAATTTCTCTAATCCTAAATGCGGGAATTTCTTAAATATAATTGAGCTAGTATCACATTATCATGCACATCTTCGCGATCATATTAACCGTCATAAGAGAGGTCAAGTTAGTTACTTTTCACCTGTCATTCAAAATGAATTTCTAGATTATTGCTGCGAAAATAAGAGAACATATTTTTAGTGATATCAAAAGAAGCAAAATACTTCTCCATCATGTTCGATTCTACTCCTGATGTAAGCCATTTAGATCAAATGTCACAGGTTATTAGATATGTAAAGATGAGTGAAAATGGTTCTGAAATAATCGAAAGTTTTATTGACTTCTTCAATGTTAGCCAGAAAACTAGAGAAGCCCTTACTGAACTCATTTTATAGAAATTAGAAAATGATGGTCTAGCTATAAATAACTGTAGGGGCCAATCCTACGACAATGGCTCCAATATGTCCGGAAAATATAAAGGAGTCCAAACCCGAATATTGCAAGCAAATGATTTAGCATTTTGTTTTCCTTGTTCTGCTCATACCCTCAGTCTTGTTGGTGTAAATGCTGCCAAAATTTTACCAGAAGGTGAGACTTTTTTTGGTATCATAAATTGCCTTTACAAATATTTTAGTGTCTCAACTAGTAGATGGGACATTCTAAGAAAACGTGTTCCTCTTTCACTAAAATTACAAAGTACTACTCGGTGGTCATCAAAAGATGCAGCTGTAGCAGCAATTTATAAACATATTCGAAAGATCATAAATATTCTAAAGAAATTACAAACTGAGCCATTAGAAACTCCTGAAACGAAAACAGAAACTTCTTCACTACTCTTTAATATTACCAAATTTGAATTCATAGTGATGACATGCTTCTGGCATAAAGTGCTGACTCAACTCGATATAGTGAACAAACTTTTTCAAAGGGAAGACATGACGATTGACAGGTCTGTAAAACACTTAAATGGTCTCATTAAAATGTTAGATTCAGAAAGGGCAAGTATTGCAACTAATGCAATACAGGATGCAAATGGTATTGCTTCTGATATTAGTATTGAGGCAAAATTTAGGGAAACGAAGAAGACAAAAAAGAAGGGGTTTTTTGATGAGCTTTGTGAAGATGAAAGTTGTGCTATTTCTGATGAGGAGAAATTCAAACTAAAGATCTTTGAAGTAGTGGACATAATCCTAATTAAATTAAGAAACAGATTTGAACCTATTCATAATCTCTATAGCATGTTTAGTTTTTTTTCATGGAAGGCATTTCCTGAAACTGCCAAATAAAGAATTACAAGTGCATGCTGAGCAGTTGGCAAATCTATATATTTAAAACGCTAAGCGATTTCTTTCGACAATCCGTTAGAACAAACTACTGCATCAAATTACACCATTCTTTTTTTAAATGAAATATATTAGGACACAGATTTGTTATCGTGCATTCGTTTGTTCGAAAATTTAATTAATTAGCTGTAATTTTCAGTTAAACATTTACTTCTGCTTATGACGTCATAAAGTTGACAACTCCCACTTTTGAGGGCATAGAGTTTTTTCCCTGAACCCTGTGGTTCGCCAATCTTTTGACATTAACTAATATCAACTAGGTAATATTTTAACATTGTAGTATAAAATCTTTAAAAAAAAAAACTTAATTAGCTAGAATATAATCATAATAAAATATCTAAACGTAAACATATCAATATGAATAACAAATCTCACGTAAAATGTTGCAATTTAAATGATTCCAATTGAAACAAGAGTTATCCTTGACGCCCAGCTATCATAAAAGTACCTATTTTATTTTATTTATTTACACACATATTCAAATTTATTATAAAACACCAGGTTGCCATACAAAGCAAAAATCGTCATTTAGGTGCCAAAAAATAACTCAGGTGCGTCTGCGATATCTGTACTGATTTAATCAAAATTATTTTGGTTGCACCGCATATTGCAAAATTAATTAAATACATGATTATTGTTTCTTTCTCATATTAAAAAAAAGAAAATTGGTACTTCTCTATTATCCCGTCGACTACTTTTCATAACAAAAAACTATCGCCAAACTGTAACGCCAAATAAACGGGAGATCGTTGCCATTGGAATATCAAAATAAATAAATAAATAAAATACATGAATTTAAGGACACAATTGTTATTTTAATTAATGAAATAACTAATAAATCAGTAAAACATAATGAAAAATAGACGCAAATCTCGAATTAAAAACCACTTGATGACGTAACAAACACGTATAATGCTTCTGACATCAAGTAAATCGGACTGTATTTTTGGCATTTAATTTTACAGTTTGGCGATAATTTTTTGTTATGAAAAGTGGTCGACCGGATAATAGAAAAGTACCAGAAAATTTAATGTTTAACGAAATTCAATTATTTGACCGATCGCAAATTTTGGTTATTTTCCGTTATACCGACACCATGCCATACATGTAAATATATGCTTGGCGACAATGGTGTCCGTATAATGGAAAAGTACTCAATTTTTTCTTAGTTCGGGCTATACCAAAAACAAACATATTACAGATAACAAAAAAATCGCCGAAAATGGCTGCTTCATCAGATCTTATATGACAACAAAGTTGGATAAAATCTAATAACCTGAATTTTACAACGTTTATGCGAAACACCACAGAGAACACACGCTATTTTTATATAAGTAGGGTATATTTAAACGAATAAGAGAACTAACAACCTTCAATAATATAATGCATGAAAAAGTAAACAACTAAGTGATTCAGCAAATCATAAAAATATGTATTTCTTAATATAACTATAAAATACAGAAAAATATTCTGGTACCATAAAAAATATTCATTATCCCGTCGAAATTCCGTGCATTATCCTGTCGTCCGATTAAGAAAAAAAAACTATATGCAAATTAGGTACTTTTCGGTTAGCCGGCGCCAATAAAGTATATATATATATATATATATATATATATATATATACATAATAACAAACTCCAATGGAAAATTACTTGCAGAATCATTATCACAAAAGCCAACCAAAATCTATAAACCACATAAATTCAATACTAGAAAAACAAAACTATATACATTATATATATTTGTATCTATGTATGTATATACTATATATACATATATATATATATATATATATATATATATATATATATATATATATATATATATATATATATATATATATATATATATATATATATATACTTCATTGCCGCCCTGCTAACCGAAAAGTACCTCAAATAATTCGCCAAACTGTAGCGCCCAATAAACAAACGGAAGAATGTTGCCATTAAATCTCAAAAAAGGAATAATAATAATAATAATAATAATAATATCTAAGAAAAGCCCCATTTACTAAAGTATCATTTATCAGTAACTTTTAACAATAAAATTTACAATATATTAATGAAAACAGAATTCTATATAATAAAAGTGTAAGTCATGTGACTGTCATCAACAATTCCGGGATGCCTACCTCACTTTATCACATACCAGGCGGCCATTTTTATTCAAAATTATTTTTCGAATTAAACTGCATAAAAGTTACATTTTTAGAAAGATCGTTCAAAATAAATTAATATTTGAGAGATGACTTACGTTCAATTATTCAATATTCTGCAATAACTTCAGTTGAAATAAGTTCGCAGTTCAAATTTCATGAAAGTAAACAACATCCATAAAAGTAAACAACAACAAAAAAAAAGATTTTTTTGTCGTGAACGTTTAAAATATCAAACCATGGAGTGTAATAGTTCGTAAAGCAAGTTCTCCGCGAATGAATTTTTGAACCGCTGCTTGGATGTCAAAAAAAAGATTGCACCATAGACACAATCAAAGTTTACCATAATTCTGCGTTATACAACTCAACTTCCTTCCAGATCTTTTCTTGACGTAAGATGTAATAATATTTAATGAATGAAATTTCGAAACGAATTCTCAGTTAATTTGTTTTTTATGTATTATACTTGCCAGGAAGAGAGATCACGGAAAATTATTGGTAATCTCTATAATAAAACTGTAAGTCATGTGATTGTCCTCAACAGTTCCGGGATGCCGCATCGCTTTTTCATATGCCAAGCGGCCATTTTTATTCAAAATTATTTTTTCGAATAAACTGCATAAAAGTTACATTTTAAGAAAGATCGTTCAAAATAAATTAATATTTGAGATGACTTGCGTTCAATTATGTATATATTCTGCAATAACTTCAGTCGAAAGATTCGCAGTTCAAATTCTCTATTCATAAAAGTAAACAAAAAAAAGATTGATTCGTCGTGAACATTTAAAATATTAAATCATGGAGGTAATCATTCGCAAAGCAAGTTCTCCGCGAGTGAATTTTTGGACCGCTGCCTCGCGTCAAAAAAATAATTCGCACCAGTGAGACAATCAAAGTTTACCATAATTATGTGCTATACAACTCAACTTTCGGACCTTTTCTTGACGTAAATTGAACTCATGTAATAATATTTAATGAATCAGATTTTTAGCATTTTGAAAATCGCTAATACAGCTTTTATTTATCGCGTGTACAAATTAGAAATGATACTTTGATTTTGAAATCAAATGTTTTGATTTATGATATTATTTCTTATTTATTTATTTATTTTCTCTTTTAAATGAAAAGTGTGAAGTATTTTAAATTTATGTAATATAAGCATTTTAGATTAAAGTTAAGTATTTTAAATGAAATGAGTGACAGGTTTATAATTTAAAATTAAATTAATTGTAGTATGAATGACGGTGATGGGAACGATATTTGGCGAATTATCATCTGCTCCCGGCTAACAAAAATACTCATAATTAAAAAAAAGAATAAAAATAAATAAATGATAGTTTGTTGTAAATAAATATTGATATACATATCAAAAATAATTTATAGAATTAAAATAAAAAATAAAAGTAAATAAACAACAATTTCCATAACAAAGTTTTCGCCAAATTGGCGGGGGAGGGGGGGGGGAATCGCGCCAACGTGCGTATGTGACATTTGTGCCCAAAAAATATGCGAAATGCTACCATGATCGCAAAAGTTCATGATTTGTCTATTAGAATCTTCCGATTTGGCGAAGGATTAAGGGAAAATTAAATTATGAATAAATGTAACGTGTTGCAATGTTTAACATACATTTAAGGGAGACCAAACTGGTCGCCAGTGGCGGCTAGTCGTCAATCATATTTACCATTGTTATGACCAATCGCGTTCAAAATAGTAATTTAATATACATTTATAAAATACATAACATGATAAGTACATTTATGTTAATTTGCGCAAATCTCGCCAATACCATTTTTTAAATCGCGGATACCAGCTTTTATTTTTCCCGTGTGCAAATTAGAAAATATATTGTGATTTTGAAATCAAATATTTTGATTTATGATATTATTTCTTATTTATTTTCTATTTAAAATTAAAAATGTGAACGACATATGTATTTTAAATTGTATGTAATATAAGTATTTTAAATTAAAGCTAAGTATTTTAACTGAAATGAGTGACAGATTTATAATTTAAAATTAAATTGATGCAGTAGGAATAGTGGTGCTGGGAGCAATATTTGGCGATTTATCATTTACTCCCGGCTAATAAAAATACCCATCATTAAAAATTGTAAATAATATGGAATCAAACTAAAATAATACAAAAAATATCAATGTGTGTTACAATGCTTAACATACATTTAAGGGAGACCAAACTGGTCGCCAGTGGCGGCTAGTCGTCAATCATATTTACCATTGTTATGACCAATCGCGTTCAAAATAGTAATTTAATATACATTTATAAAATACATAACATGATAAGTACATTTATGTTAATTTGCGCAAATCTCGCCAATACCATTTTTTAAATCGCGGATACCAGCTTTTATTTTTCCCGTGTGCAAATTAGAAAATATATTGTGATTTTGAAATCAAATATTTTGATTTATGATATTATTTCTTATTTATTTTCTATTTTAAATTAAAAATGTGAACGACATATGTATTTTAAATTGTATGTAATATAAGTATTTTAAATTAAAGCTAAGTATTTTAACTGAAATGAGTGACAGATTTATAATTTAAAATTAAATTGATGCAGTAGGAATAGTGGTGCTGGGAGCAATATTTGGCGATTTATCATTTACTCCCGGCTAATAAAAATACCCATCATTAAAAATTGTAAATAATATGGAATCAAACTAAAATAATACAAAAAATATCAATGTGTGTTACAATGCTTAACATACATTTAAGGGAGACCAAACTGGTCGCCAGTGGCGGCTAGTCGTCAATCATATTTACCATTGTTATGACCAATCGCGTTCAAAATAGTAATTTAATATACATTTATAAAATACATAACATGATAAGTACATTTATGTTAATTTGCGCAAATCTCGCCAATACCATTTTTTAAATCGCGGATACCAGCTTTTATTTTTCCCGTGTGCAAATTAGAAAATATATTGTGATTTTGAAATCAAATATTTTGATTTATGATATTATTTCTTATTTATTTTCTATTTTAAATTAAAAATGTGAACGACATATGTATTTTAAATTGTATGTAATATAAGTATTTTAAATTAAAGCTAAGTATTTTAACTGAAATGAGTGACAGATTTATAATTTAAAATTAAATTGATGCAGTAGGAATAGTGGTGCTGGGAGCAATATTTGGCGATTTATCATTTACTCCCGGCTAATAAAAATACCCATCATTAAAAATTGTAAATAATATGGAATCAAACTAAAATAATACAAAAAATATCAATGTGTGTTACAATGCTTAACATACATTTAAGGGAGACCAAACTGGTCGCCAGTGGCGGCTAGTCAAAAATAATCTTGGATATTTATTGTTTTACATTATTTCTCTTAATTATGGAAAAGGAATCATCCTGATTATGTAAAGGAATGAAGAAACCATACAAAAAAATTACACTTGAAAACATTAAAAATCTTTTTCTGTAGATTGATTTATTATTGTAAAAAAATTCTTCATCTTTACATAAAAATTGATTAGCTTAAAACAATAGATGCGTTTCAGAAGATATGGATTTAAAACGAACAATGATTAAAGAAGACATTTTAAAAATTTTGATCAAAACATTTTAAAACTTTTTTTAACGTCGAATTTCGACGGTGCGTTTGGGGAGAAGCAATGCACTTGCGCATAGGAGCTCATTCGGTTGCATTATCACAGGGGGGGGGAATGTGTACCTTATTTAATATGTTCTTTTATTGAATGAATATGAGATGAACGTAGGGATATGCTATTTGTATGATACTTCATCGGTTCAGGAAATTTTCTTTCTTGCCGTGGGGAATAGGGCGGTAATGTCAAACTGATTTCCATTTTGTTTACGGATTGTTTGTTTGGAGTTTGCATCAGAAATAATAACGTAATTCACTGGGGGAAATTTTTTATTAATAAAATATTTGAAAGATTGTTTCATAAGCACCCGTACTTATGTAATAACGAAGCTTATTTTACTAATATTGCTATTGTATTTTTTTCCGTCTAGTTTTGACGGGTACCATCTAGTATGTATAAAAACGATATAGATAAGGAGGAACTTGTTCCGGAAGTCGAAACCTTCAAATATCATGCACTGGAGTTAGACCAAAAGATGAAGTCAAGTTCGGCTACTGAACTGCTAAGAATGATAAATTTATATGGACTTCAGGATGCTTATCCAAATCTAAGTACTTGTCTAAAAATATTCCTAACGCTACCTGTATCCGTCGCTTCTAATGAAAGAAGTTTCAGTAAATTAAAATTGATTAAAAAAAATCTAAGAAATTTAACAAAAGAACAAAGATTATCAAATTTGTGTATAATAAATTTAGAAAATGATAGAGCTTGCAAATTACCTTATGACGACATCATAAAAACTTTTCCATCAAAGAAAGCTCGCAAAGTAAATCTTGAATAGGTTTTGTAGGTGTTAAAACAGGTATATTTTCTGTAATTTTTGTATTGTGTAATATTGTACTTTTTATATAGAAAAAATGCATAGTAAAAATACAAATTTTGAGTATTGAGTATTAATATTAGTTCTGTAAGCAATTGTTTACGCAAATTTTATTGTGATATTCTTATGAGCAGGGAGGGCGGCGCAAATCTGGAAGCTTGCCCCGGCTAAAATTTAGTCTAGATCCGTCTCTGGTTGTATCGCACCACTACTAAATCACATGTTATGTTCTTTGGCTTTTGAAGAATCTGTAGTATCGCACCCACCACAACTAATGTTTGAAGCAGCAAACCCATAAAATTTTACTTCTAGTCTGCTATGAAAAATGGTATTTAGGAACAGCACACTTAGATTTAAGAATTTTTTGAAGTCAGGCACAGGACACTTGGATTTAGGAACATCACACTTGGAGTCAGGAACATCACACTTTGAGTCAGGAACATCACACTTTGAGTCAGGAACAGCACACTTTGAGTCAGGAACAGCACACTTGTATTTAGGAATTTTGAAGTCAGGCACAGGACACTTGGATTTAGGAACAGCACACTTGGAGTCAGGAAGAGCACACTTGGATTTACGAATATGGCACTCAGAAACAGGACACTTGGAGTCAGGAACAGGAATCTTGAAGTCAGGCAAAGGACACTTGTATTTAAGAGCAGAAAACTCTGGTACATAACACGTAAAATAAATTTACAAGCATGACTAGGAAGACCGTTCAAAATTTTTTCAAGACTAAAATCTGAGTTAACAGTTAAAGCTTATAGCTAAAAAAATTTTTTTTTTACTTGCAAATTTAATTTCCCGCTACATCAAAAGATACACGTTTCCTCTTAGTGTCGACCCGTTTCCCTTTCAAGGCCATGTTTTCCTGTCCAAGTTGATTCAATTCCGATTCCAATTTTTTCGTGCCGCTTTTTTTACAACCACACGTACAAATAAAGAAAATGATTGCACATACCGTAAAGGCGGTCCTCGGGACTAATGTTAATAGATTTTTGCTCCATAAACCGAGGATGTCGGGCAGACGGAAGGTGAGAAAGACATGGATCCTTATAGCAAGAAACGGTGTAGAGGGTTAATGATGAAGAATTTAAAAAACTGTGTAAAGAGTGAAAACAAGGAGAGGTTATATAGGCAAAAAAAAATATTTTTTGATGAGCATGTCTAGGAAGACCGTTCAAAATTCTTTCAAGGTTCAAAATTCTTTCAAGGTTCAAAATTCTTTCAAGACTCAAAATTTTTTAATTTGAGTTGGACATTAGTTGGCTAGCACTGCCTGTATGAAAATGTACACTTCAAACAGGCCCACCCTGTCGTCGCATTGAATGGAAATATATTTAGAGTCTCTGAGTTGCTTTTTCAAGTCTTCGATTTCTTGTTCGAGTCGAACCATTTCCGAATTCGATTCCTTTTGCAAATAACTTTTCCTTTTGCAAGAAGAATATCATTTTGAATCCGGTCAATTTTTTCGATTATCTGGTCCCCTTCGGGAGCTTCCTCTTCCTCCTGAGGACTGCTTCTGTCGACGACGTCTTTGAATTCCGAGACGAGAGATCTCGCATGGATCGCGTAACGTGGTCCTCGTCTTCGGAACTGCTGGATCCCATGAGAGGAGGATGTCGGGAGCGACGTTCCAAGTGGATCCTTGTAGAGTGAGAATTGCAAACGGCTTACGCTCGTATTCACGAATAACTTCGACCGAGAGTTGAACCGAGGGTCCAGTAACCCCAGGTTGAGGTTTTCAACCGAGAGTTGAAAACTCGTATTCACCGTCTACTTCGGACGAAAAGTTACCCAACTCAGAGCACAGCCAACTTCAGTACCGGCCGAGAAAGCTCTTGTTTGTTTCTTCCGCCTTAGGACGGAGTTCATGACGTCAGATCGCGTGATCTCCGCCGAACCAATCGGCCGAGAAAGCTGTCCTAGGGAGGAGGGAAACAAATAAGAGTTTTCTCAGCCGATTCGGTCGGCCAAAGATCACGTGGTCTGACGTCATAAATTCCGTCTTAAGGCGGGAGAAACAAATAAGAGCTTTCTCGGCCGGTACTGAAGTTGGCTGTGCTCAGAGTTACTCGACCCCGGTTGAATAAAGCGTGCTAATTGGTTAAAAAAATCAGATGACGTTTTCGGTTTCGCGTTGAAGCTTTGTTTGTTTATATTATGGAAGAAAAGTGCCGGAAAAAAAAGGAAATTAAATGTAGTACTTATTTTATTTTTTACAAAATATATGCACAAAATAAAAACTTGTAATTACTAAATATGGAGATTAACTTATTTTAATTTCTTACAAAGTTTAATATTTTTTTTAACAATTTATTCAAATTTTATGTATTATTATTATTACTTTTAAACATATATGTGAGTTAAGAAAGGGATATGAAATGTGTTAATTGCTAAAGTAAATTTTGTAAGTTTATTTTTCAAATAAAATTTGTCTTAATAGCTAAACGAAAACTTGATTTGATCAAAACGAAAATTTTATTTCAACAGCAATTATGTTGATTTCTATTATTAATAGCTATAATTAGTAATTAATTAAATAATTTCTAATTAAGAAAATATTAAAATGGAGAAAAAGGAAAAAATTCCAGAAAGTAGCCTCTAGTACTATTTTTATTTTGTCGAATCAATTTATATATTAAATGATATCCAGATGTATTGATTTTATTTTTTTTTATTTTCAGCAATCTAATTAAAATGATTAATTCTAATACAATTAGATAGTAATTAATATGCACATTGACAAAAACAACAACAACAAAAGAGTGGAAATAATATCAACAGAGCTTCAAAGGAACATAGCTTCAAAGAGTGCTTAAAAGGTGGTGTTTGTGGTTCTAACAGTGCCCTGGCACCAGGCACCCAAGTTTTTAAGGAGCTCCAATGGCACATTCAATTATCGCTTCCGATCGGTTAACAAACATTTTATTTTAACTAGTCGCTAAATAATAAACTCCAAATTTGTTTTTAGTTTAAACTGTCAACCATGGATATATTGCTATTTTATTAGATGTTATTTTAATGAACACTAATATTTTAAACCTTTTAAGGCTACTATATAAATTTCCATTCAACACAGAATCGAGTAAAGTCTTTTCTAAATAATGATAAATGAATTCTGTATACTATCTGGACATAAAACTGTGAAATATTACAAAAAGTTGATTTTTTTTTTTTAAATTGTAGCTTTTAGAAGAACTTTTACCCCTTTTGTATAAGAATTTTTCCATTATCAGATTTACAAGTTCAAAGGCATTCACTTGACTGCCTTTGAATATTTTTTAATAAATCAGCCTAAGTAATTACAAAATATTTTTAGATTCAGTGCATCATTGAAAAAGATGTATTTATATAGAAAATTATACTTCATTTTCTATATTCTTTCTAGTTCTTAAATTTTATTTTTTTCACTCATTTAGATGTCACTTCATAGATTCAATTGCAATTTTATTTATGAGAGAGAGAGAGAGAAAAAAAAAGATTTTTAAATATTTTTTTATGAATGAATGGCGATAGATTTCTAGACTAGATAGGGAAAATAATGATTTATAAATAATGATATTGATAGTTGGTAATCTGATAAAACAATCTGAATTTATTAACGATAATTTCAGATAATTTTATAGCACTGAATTTTAAGGAATATATTTTTTTTGAATGTGACTTAGTGGAGAAGAATAAGTGCCCCATTTGCCCCACCCTACCCATGCATCACTGTCTATCTTTCTGCCTTTTTTTTTCTTTTTTTCTTTCTTTTCTTTTTTTTTTTTTTTTTTTGTCAGTGTTATAAGTTAATTAAAGTAAATTAAAACGTGATTCAAGATTCTGTGTATGATATAGAAATAAAAAGAAAGTTTACAGTATTAAAAATAGAATGTATGTAATCTCATATATATATATATATATTATCTGCAAACTTTTTAGCTGGTTTGTTTATATTTATACATACAACTCATATATTATATGTTTAATTATTTGCTTACATAAATATTCAAGATCATGAAGAGTAGAGTTTATTTGCCTTAAAAAATTGTCAACATTACCTAAAGGGCTAATAAAACATTACTAAAATAACATATTTTGCATTTAAGGTTATTTATTTTTTTCAAATTTTCATTTAAAAAAAAATTAGGAATAACGAATGTATTTTAACAGTAGCGAAATGACTCCTGTTTACATAAATGAAATTTCAGATATCAAACTAATTAGTATTTTTGATTTACCAACTAAAGTAAAAAAAATTCAAGGTATTTTTTTTTCTTTTGAGGGGGGGGGGGGGGGGCATTTTTGTGAAAAGTAAAAGAAGTTATTTTTGTGAAATGTATTATATTTTTGCGAAAAAAACATTTTGTAACAAAAGAGGAAATTCAGTTATTCAAATTCAACCAAGCATTTATTAAAAATAACTTCTTTAAGTCCTACTAAAGTTTTACTTTTTGGTGAATTTGTTTTGTTAGTAGATTACACATTTTAAAAGCTAACACAATAAAAATAATTAATGAAGAGTATGTTTTTGTGGAATTGAATTTTGTGAAGGGTCCTGTTTTATTAAAAGGAGTTTTGTGAAGGGCTTGTTTTATTAAAAGCAATTTTATGAAGGGCCCTGTTTTATGACATTGATTTTTGTGAAGGGGCCCTAAATAGGCCCCAAATTTTGTCTGGATTGATCCTTAGTATGTGTATATGTGAAAACATGATGGGAAAAGGGGGAGGGGATAAGTTTGGTTCTGTAATTTTATTATGTACAGCTGTTATAACTTTTTATATACCGTACAATCAATGGTTTAGGTCATATCAATTCTGTCATGATATAGACAAAATTGGAAGTGACAAAACGTTTCGTTGAAGAGAAGCATTATTTTAAAACAAAGGTGTTTCTGGATTTTTTGCCTGGTGTTATTTTAAAAATGAACAATTTTTTATCAATGTATTTCAGCCCTTTACTTCTATTGTAATATTTTAAATTATATATAATTTTGAAATTAAAACACAGTTGAAACTTAAATGTAATTAAATAAATATTTCAAATTTCTCAAAAATTGGGAAATATAACGTAAAGCTCAAAAACAGAAATAACAATAGTATAGTGTTAATCAATGATAGAGTTGTTTAATTAATATAAACATATTCGTGATTTAAACAAAGAATAAACCTACTAAAAATCTTCAATAGATAAATACAACTCGGATGATATATTGTTTAGTTTAAAACCACAATATCTAATTTATAGAGCTAATCTTATATTTATATAACAGATCGTACATAAATAATAATAGTGTATCTTTCACACAAGACACAAAATTTAACTTTTACCCATATTCTACGAGTACCAAAATCGAAAACCTACATTGAGTCGATGGATACTTGAACATAATCTAAGTATTTTTTACTTAAAGAAAAATGCAAATTAGTCTGATGTCTCAAATTTTAATTAGAACTTACGTACGACATTTATTTCGCTACTATTAAAATACATTCATAAATTCTTTTAAAGATCAAAATTGCAAAAACAAATAACCTTAAATACAACAATTTTTATTTTAATAGCAATTTATCTACCATTAATGTAATGTTGACTATTTTTTATGGCAAATAAAATTCTTCTCGACCATGCTTATTTATATAAACAAACAATTGAACATAAAATATAGAGGATTTATATATAAATATAAACAAACCAGATAAAAAAAATTGAAGCTAATACATATATATGAGATCACATACCTTTGCATATTGTTCTTTTGTTTTATAATAGTAATAAATTTCTATTATACCTTATACATAGACACTTGATTCAGTACGTAAGCTCGTAAGCCGCCATTATTGTAAAATGTGACTAGACTTGCTCTCTCGTCTTGTTTTTTGTTAACTACGCATGCTCGGTTGAAAAACTTGAACTTCAACCCTCTGTAAAGTCAGGTCCAGTAACTGACAGTAACTGAACCCAGCGTTAGATTTCGCCTTCAAACCCGTCCAGTCAGGTAGACGATGAATACCATTTTAGCTTTCGACCCGGGTTTTCGGCTTAACTCGGGGTCGAAGTTATTCGTGAATACGAGCGTTAGAGCAGCCATACTCAACCTGCGGCCCGCGGGCCGCATGTGGCCCGGTGAACTTTTATGTGCGGCCCGAGACACATAATTAGTAATCCTTAATTATAAAATTAATTAAGATGCTCTTTAAAAGTTTAACACCTTCACAGTTGCTTTATATATTTCCATGGGAAGATAGAATCCGCCAGTTTTTTGTAATTACTAATTTAAAAACATGTTAAAACATCTTAAATGTAATTTCCTTAGTCAAAAAGTATGCTTTGTGCTATAATGGTGTACACTAATGAAACATTATTCTAAATTAATTAAATTTGCATTATATATTTCTACATTACAAATTAAATAAAAAGTTTTTGCATTGAAAAATGAATGTTTTATTAAAGAAAATCTTTTGTTTTATTTTTTGTTTAGAATTCGGTAATGCTGCATTGTTTTGTTATTATGTTTTATACATATCATATCGCTAATAATGCTTATTCGGTTGTCGTGGAAAAAATTACAGGAAAAAGTTTTCCATAGCTATTTCTAAACAACAATCCTCGCGGCATATGTCTACATCATTTTCAATAAAAATCTACCCCGAAGTACCCGAAGTACATATTTTGGAAAAAGTGGTGTTAAAATTTTTTGGTAACATTCCTTCCCGACAAACGTTCAATAGTACTAATTATATTAACTTATTATTTTGTTTTGTTATACTGCTTTTGTTATCTTATTATTTTAATTACCTCTTTTTTACATTATTATACAAAGTGTGTTGCGGCCTGCCTAACGTCGCAAACATATGTTTGCGGCCCGCGAGGAAAAAAGGTTGGCTTAGAGGGATGTAGGTAGGAGTCTAAAAACTAGATAAAGAGTAAAAACTTATATATCTCGTTAAAAAAAAAAAAAAAAAAATGACCCGTTAGACTTGGTTGAAAAAGAAAAATATTTTTGTTTTTTGTTTTTACTTTTTTACTTTTGAGCTCACATAGTTTTATTCAGACTAGTTCAAAACTATTTACTTTTAACTTTGTTTCTATGGACGCGTAGTATCCGAAACCGGCAAATTGGATTATGAAACTTTCTGATGGTGTGCCGGTGCTCAAATCTTTTTGCTGTCAACTGTAATAATATTAGTATCTTCCAATGCTTAATTTGGCCCACGGGGGTATTTGACATGCCTTATGTAGACCAATCCTGAACTCTTGCGTACAGTAGGAGTCACAGTGGACATTAAAAGCGAGTGGCAACAGATACGCCTCTGTGAGTCTATACCCTCAGAAAAAGACTACTTACTGGACAGCAGGGAAGATGACATCACCCTATTGGTGTTTATTTCTATGCACACGCGGGGCTTACGCACAGGGATACCGCAGTTGAAAGTCACGTGACAGTTGCGGTCTTACTCAAAACGTACTTTGACGCGCAGCTGTATACAAAGGAATTCAACACGTTTGGTTTCTACTGCTGTGTGTTTCGATTTGAAAATTACATTAAGCAGGTGGAAGAATGGATGCTCCCTCCAAGACGGAGGAATGAAAATAGAATGAAGAAGAATTTAAAAGGAGTATTTCCTAGGGGTAGGGTTGTGAGCAGTGAAGGCCAATAGGCGAGATATTCTTTCCCCAACTCTCTTGATTCTTCTTAATTCTATTTCCTGCTTTATCTACCCTTCAAAAAAAGTTGAGGCATGCACAGTAAGGTCGAATTTGCACTGAAAAATTAAGACTTTTGCTTCTCGCTTTAATATATTATATGCTCAAAGGTAAATGTTGAGCATATTTATTATTATATTTTTAAATACTTATTTTTGTACTACAATTTAGAAAATTTTATATATTATATAAAATGTGTCCCATGACCGTGTATAATTTTGATGCAGAAATATTGATATTAGGGTACAGAATCCCCCCTTGCCCCTCTCTCTCTTTTTTTTAAATTTTTTTTTCCGACAATCGTATTTTTTTCTGAATAATTTAAATTGTTCTGCAGCTTTGAAACTTTTGTATGTTAAATAAATCATTTTAAAGTAATATATGTTAATTTTTTTTTGTATTTACAGTAATCTAGGGTACAGAGAGCTCAGTTGAATATACATATCTATATTTTTCACTTTTGACATTAAAATTGTTTGTAAATTATTTTATTTAATATACTTAAAATTACGATAGTGTTTTGAACTTTTTATAAGATTTAATCATAATTCCGCTGCTGGGAAACATTTGGTGAAAAAGTATTAATTTTTAGATATTTTGTGTGTTAAAAATGTTTTATTTATCTTGTGCTCAGAGATAAATATTGAGCACATTTCATTTTTTTAAATATTTATTTATCTACTAAAGCTTTAAAAAATGTTTATATATTATATAAAATAGATATACTATGACCGTATATAATTTTGGTGAAGAAATATTGATATTTAGGGTATAAAAGACCTGTTTGAAAAAAAATATATATTGACAATCTTTTTTTCTTTTCAAAATTTTAAATGTTAAATTTTTACATAGTTTGTGTTATGTTTTGGTATATTCACAATGATTTGTAGGATGTAAAGGGCTGAATTATCTGTTTTTCAGTTTTAACAACTTTATACCTGGTTACAAATTATTTTAATTAGTACTTAAAATTATCCCAGTGTTTTCAAATATACGTAAGATTTGATAATCATGATTTCGCTGCTTGGGAAAGTAAAGAATTTTATCAAATTAAAGAATGACTCGTATATACCATCTAAAGTGGAGGCAATTCTCTATTATGTCAACTGATTTTCTCAGCTCAGCTGAGACCGTGGGCGTCACGCGACTACTCTAAATTGGAGAAGCGCGGTAGCCTGTCTTTCCCGTTAGCCTCGATATACACGCAACTGACGTCACATGGGTTCAGACCGAGGCTAACGAAAAAGACAGGCTACCGCGGTACATCCCAGTTATCTGTTTTTACAGACCGCTAGAGTGACGCGATGCTCTTTTCGAGCGCCTTCATTGGTGTATTCGAGCATCACGTGATTCCCACGGTCTGTAAAAAACGATATGTGTAAAGCACCGCGGTAGCCTGTCTTTTTCGTTAGCCTCGGTTCAGACTAGGCCATTTAAGTGACTTAACTAACATTTTTGAAGTGGGCGAACTGGAACGAGGCTTGACTTCTCCATGCGATTCTCTATATATCTCTCTACGGTGTTTGAGAACGTTGTTGAAATGTATATACGCTACCGATGTGTGACGTCATATATCTCTTGTCTGTCGTCTGCTCCGGCCACACGAGAGCCAGCGTCTCATAGGGAAATTGTTTTAAAAAAATCATACTAAAACAAATATTATTTTTATAAAACTTTTATCCCTTGGTGTGGATATACTTTGATATAAGAGGTATAATTTTTAATTAAGGTATTTTTAGCTCAGATTTGTGTATTTTAGTTTTAAAATTTCAAAACGCTAATGCTCCGACCCAAGATCATACTCATGTACTCATGTTTGAAAAAAAATTCGTCTGAACCATCTACACAATCAATATCTTCATCGCACGCCTGACAGCGTTGAATGCATTCGTCATTCGATTGTAAGCCATACGTCTTTCCATCATTGCATGTCGATGTCGCAGATGTTTCAACCAGCAAGCGATAAACGTTGCGTGATACATAATAATATTTAACAACATACTGTCTGGAAAAAATTGTTTAAACGAGTAGGTTCATAAGAGAAGCAAAAGAACGCTATTGAGTAACATTAAGTCGTGCAAATAAAGGGGAAGTGCTAACCAATATATGCTAACCAATATAACTTAATATTTTATCGGGTCCTTCCTACAATAACTTTAACTCTTGTTTAGATTGATGTCTGAGCTAAAGGTATTTTGAGCAGTGTTGAATTCAGGGGATGGCCCGTGGGGGACATTCCCCCAACGGAAGACTTGAGATTTTATGCTTTTAATGGTAAAAAGTGCAATTTCCTCCCCTCGGAACTCTACAATGTCCCCCCCTCCCCCGGAGCCACAGAAATCTCTCACGGAGAAAAGTGTCTGAATTCAACGCTGATTGTGAGGAAATTAAATTTGAAGACCACGTTTTTAACACTTTCCAACCTAGTTGAAAAGTGTTTATGACTTCGGTTTGTCTGGCCGTCTGTCCGTGCTCTAACTCCCGTAAATATGCTCGGATTGCCCTGCAATTTTTATATGTTATAATCGTTATCTATAGCATGTTCCCTATTTCAACGGAAGTGTGTAGCACTTATAGTTTCTTTACAGCGACACTCAAAAGAATTCCGTTACATTGCGGTCTATGGGGAAAAATCATTTGCGGTTTATTTAAATAATGTTTCACTATTTTAAACGCATTGAAATTTATATATATCACTAAGGTGCATTAGAAGAAGCTTAATATGGAATAGGGTGTGCATAGCACTTATACTTACTTTACAGGGACAGTCAAAAGAATTCCGTTACATTACGTCTATGGAGAAAAATCGTCTGCGGTTTATTTAAATAATGTTTCCCTATTTTAAACGCATTGAAATTTATATAAGGTTCATTACAAGAGACTTACTACAGAATATTGTGTGTATAGCAGTCATCGTTCATTTACAGGGACACACAAAATAATTCTCTACTGTATGTTAACAATAATTCCTGGAAGTGAGTTTTAAGTTACTGAACGCGATTTTAATTTTAAATCGCTTTTTGTATATTATGTGGTGTGTATAAATTCTGTAGATCCTATACAAAGAAGCACAAAAGTTCGGGAACACATTTCCGTATTATTTAACTCCAGACGGAGAATTTTAAACTGTGCTACGTGTTTTCTAACTGAATTAAAATTTAGCATCCTATGTAGTATATATACAAATCTATAGATCCTATACAGGGCTGAATAAAAGTATTCGGATTACTTAGATGTTATCTTTTAGCTTATTAAAGAGTATGATTCGTAAAATTATTTTGGAAGCGTTGGAAAGTATTACATAATCTATGCTTGACCCATGCTTTTTCGTTCTTGTTTGTTTTATAAAACAATTTCTCATTCGACGTCCATTTTTGAATTCGGCTTTTTTTTTCATATCTGATAGTTTGCATCTAGAGTTGCAAAAATCCGGTTTTTTCCCGGGTTTATTTCCAATAGACCTGGTTTATTCCCAGGTTTATTCCCAAAAAACCTGGTTTATTCCCAAAAAGCCCTGTTTATTTCCAAAAAACCCGGTTTATTCCCAGGTTTAAACCGGGTTGTTTCTAGCCTTTGCAACTCTATTTGCATCTATCCTTTTTATAACTTTAACATTTTTGTAATGGTTCTATGCATTTCTATTGCCTATTCAAAGAAAAATTCTTCTAAAGTTACAGAGTTTCGTTAAAAACGCTTAAAAAATTCTTTGAAAGTCACAGAATTTCGTTAAAAACGCTTAAAAAATAAAGTGACGACGCCAAGAGGTCCATTCTCGACCGAAAACAATTATTTTCCCAATGGTTAATGAGTTAATTTTTACTAAATATTTACAGTTTTGAATCATTCAAAGTCTTTTATACAGTAGGAGAAAATTAATAAAATAATTTAATCTTTTTTAATCTTTAATTAAAAAACGTGAAAAAAAAAGCCAATTAATTTATCCAAAATATCCATAAAAAGAAACTTTATAAGCAAATTTTTTTTTCCCAAACACATTCTTAACAGGCTAAAAAAATCCTGTTTGCTTATAGAAAAAATTTTTCATTGATATTTTCGTTAAGTTAATTATAGAGCGGGAGGCGGCAGCACAGACAATCACCTCATCGAGTTCACGGCTGAAATTCCAGAATTAGTTAAAACTCGATTTGCATATTAAAACGCAATCGGTCTGCCAAGTCATATCTAGGTGGAAAACACACGAAAACCCGATTTTAGCGATTGACTCTTAGGTTTACCATTGTATTTTCCTGCACCCAGTTCTCCATGTGATAATAGGGCAGTTGCAATTGATGTCACCTTTGGACGTAAACAGTACAAATAGACAGTTCTGATTGGTGGAATTACCCTTACCTCCAAGTGAATAGACGCTTTCAGTCGTGACGTCAATGATGACGTTTTGCTTGGAAACTGACTCCAAACAAATAGTTGCTATGTTGTATTTTCTATTATGTTTGTATATTATACCTAAATCTTATGATTATATCTCATGGCAAAGCGTTTTAATACATTATATGCAGTGGTAATATTTTCTACGATTTATATTTAATAAGAAATGACACATAGCAACCGTTCGTTTGGAGTCAGTATCCAAGCAAAACGTCATGACTGACGTCACACTGAAAGCGTCTTGCAACTGCCCTATAGATCAGTTTCAACCACGTGATCACCAGCCCACCAAAAGTTATCAATCAATCATAATCGTGGATTTGTAGCCTGATTTACGAGTCAACCAATCATAATCCACCATTTTTGATGGGCAAACAAAAAACAAAGCTAGTTGCTAAGGTGGTTGCTAGGGTGTGACGTCAGTTGAAACTGATCTATACTTTTGGGTAAAATAGGGATCAATATCAAGGGATAAAAGTTTTAGAAAAATAATATTTGTATTTGTTGTGCGGCCGCAGCAGACGAAAGTAGAAGAGTCATGTCGACTACAGCTCCTATAATAGGAGCCCTTATCTCTATAATAAAACCATGAACCTATATACCTGGACTTCTAACGAAATAGCCTTTCCAAGAAGGAAATCATTCCTCGAAAAAAGCCTCAAATAGGTGGCGCATGGTTTCTGCCTACGTCACTAAATTCGTCTGCTTCACCGTTTGACACTGACAGTGACAGCCATGGTTCATGGTGGCGCTAGTGCAGCACGGTTTCTGGCCAGCTGCGCAGAACGGTGCGCGTAGCTGTGCAGCTGCCATTTCGTGCCGAAAAGTCTCGGCACGATGTTATCACACGGCGTTAGAAGTCCTGTATAGAGGTTCATGAATAAAACCGTAAGTCATGTGACTGTCATCAACAGTTCCGGAATGTCCGTTTCACTTTTTCATATGCCAGGTGGCCATTTTTATTAAAAATTATTTTTTCGAATAAAACTTCATAAATGTGACATTTTTAGAAAGATCGTTCAAAATAAATTAATATTTGAGAGATGACTTACGTTCAATTATGTATATATTCTCCAATAACTTCAGTTGAAATTAGCTTCTCAGTTCAAATTCTCTATCCATGAAAGTAAACAAAAAAAAAAAAAAGATTCATTCGTCGTGAAGTTTTAAAATATTAAACCATTAAGCCATGGAGATAATCGTTCGTAAAATAAGTTTTCCATGAATGATTTTTTGAAGCGCTGCCTGGTGTCAAAAAAGTAATTTTCACCAGGACCTGTAAGATCATCAAAGTTTACCATAATTCTGCTTGATGAAGTGCTTTACAACTCAACTTCCTACGGAATCTTTTCGTGACAAAGTTGAATGTAAACAAATACAAGTCATGTAATAATATTTAATGAATCAAATTTCGAAACGAATTGTTAGTTAATTTGATATTTATGTATTATACGTGGCAGGAAGAGAGATCACCTAAAATGATTGTTAATTGTCAATCATATTTACCATTGTTAATGACCAATCGCGTTCCAAATAGTAATTTAATATACATTTATAAAATACATAACATCATTAAGTACTTTTATGTTATTTGGGTGCAAATCTCGCCAATATCATTTTTGAAATCGCCAATACCAGCTTTTATTCTTCACGTGTTCAAATTAAAAACGATACTTTGATTCTGAAATCAAATGTTTTGATTTATGATATTATTTTTTGGTACTTTTCCGTTATACGGACACCATTGTCGCCAAGCATACATTTACATACATTTAATACATATATTTACATACATTATGCATTAGCATACATTTTGGCATGGTGTCCGTATAACGGAAAAATACCTATTTTTTATTTATTTTCTATTTTAAATGAAAAATGTGAACTGCATGCATTTTAAATTGGAAAAGCTGTCGCAGACGCACCGGGGTTGGCGCGATTTTTGTTTTGCGCCATCTTGGCGAGAAAATCCCATTTTCAGACACCTGTTAGAGATTGCTAAAACAGCATGTTACTTTTATTTTATTATGAAATAAGTCATTTTATATTTAAAAAAAACACACATAATCATTAATTTGTTATAAAACACACAATATTTAATTTATTATAAAGCATGCGGAATCTGCTCTACCAGGTTGCCATACGAAGCAAAATCTAGCCGAAAACGCCAGGTTGGCCAGGCATAAAATCGCCATTTTGGCGCTAAAATGATACCCCGGTGCGTCTGCGACAACTGTACCCAAAAGGACCCATCATTAAAAATGGTTAATAATATAGAACTAAAGTAAAATAATACAGAAAATTCTTTTTATATACACTTACTAAACAAATAAAATCATATTGATAGTTTTTAGATTAGACATTTACGATGGAAGTTTTATTTAGGGTATGTTATATCCACCGGATTGAATATGAGATATATATATTCTAATCACATATTATATACCCATGAATATACTATACATATCTATATCTACTATATCAATAGAACCGTCTTCAATAGTCTTTTATATTTCTACTACGTAATATTAACTATAGAGTTACAATATAGAGAGAAAAAACGGGTTGCTGTAATTAGAATTATAAGTGCCAATGTTGGCGCGGCGTATTTTACCTGTTACGAATCTTAATAGTCAGTAGACATTAAGCAGACATGCCGAAATAAGAGAATTACGCTATTATAAAAACTCCTGAACTATATCAAGAAAGGAGAGCAGAGAAAAACAAAGACGTACAAGGCATCTAAAAGGAAGTTCGTGAATTTTAATCAGATTGTACGTCATGGGCCAAAAGTCCTGACAGAAAATATGGTTTAAAGGGAATGCGATTATCAAAACTGGCTTTCAAAAGTTCAATTTTCCACCAAACTATACTCGAAAATTACGTGTAATAATATGTAGACCGATTATGGCACATTACTCAAGACGTTTTAGATGAGAATAATGATAGATTTTATAATCTTTCGCAATCGAGTCTACAGCCAAAGTTAACGAAAAACAAAAACAAATATTAGCAACAATATGGTTCAGTGTAAATGTGGATATCATTAAAGACTTTCACAAAATAGACTTCATTGCATCAAATCGTATTCACTAAAATACGCCAATTGGCAATGGACCCAATTACGAAAAATTACTTAATATGTTTAAGAATCTCCGCCTTAGCGAACATATTGCAACTGATAAGCAAACGGACATGAAGGACAAATGCTTAAGTGGGTTAAGCGGTTTTTATCATGGAAGATGAAATACATAACAACAAAAAATATGCAAAATGCTATTCTGGCGAAGGATTAAGGAAAAAAATTAAATTATGAATAAAAGTAACGTGTTACAATGCTTAACATACATTTAGAGGAGACCAAACTGGTCGCCAGTGGCGGCTAGTTATATTATACCCTTATTATAGGAGCGACCATTAAATCCTCTATATGACGTTTCATCCGGCAATCATTACTGCCGGTTGACCTCCAGCCTTGCCCATAACCTTTTCAGCCCAATGGTTCATTTACATTGAGCTCTATATATTGAGCTCTGAGCTCGTTATATTTGGAGCTCAGCAAGCTAAGTGTCCATTTATGATGAAATTTGAAAACATCTTTGTATTTTCCCTTTAACCATGTACTCTATTCATAGCTCCATGATAGCGGTCATTAGAGTTGCAAAGGCTAGAAACAACCCGGTTTAAACCTGGGAATAAACCGGGTTTTTTGGAAATAAACAGGGCTTTTTGGGAATAAACCAGGTTTTTTGGGAATAAACCTGGGAATAAACCAGGTCTATTGGAAATAAACCCGGGAAAAAACCGGATTTTTGCAACTCTAGCGGTCATGGATGAAAAATAATCGCAGCTGTTTGTGGCATCATACATGAATCGTCTAATGTTTATGTGGTCGTGTCGGATTTTTGTTTTCATCTTGAGCTTTCCATATGTAATTCTGAAAGTTTTCCGCAAAGCACACGACCATGTCCAAAGCCGGAGATATTTTTTTTATAAAGTGTATACATAATAGCCTACTTGTTACATTTTATGGACTTTTATCATAATGTGACATTTTATCGAAAATATAATAATAATTATTCTGTGTGATTTTTCAAGTTTTAGCTATTTGAAACGATTTACCATTAGGATTTTTAGCTCGAAGTAGAATATTTTGTACCTGAATTTTTTTTTTTTTTTTTTCAATTGACTACAAAGTCAACTACAGAATCTTACAACTGTATTAATGATATATTTTTTTTTCGCTGAAGTTGTATTTGGAGAACTATTTTTGAGTGTTTTAGAAAATTAAAAAGCCTTCAAGTAAGAAATGAAAATCAATATTTTATTGTTGTGTGTATCAAATTGTTGAACTGGATGCACGGTTGAATGAATGTTTAAAAATACTAACTATTCATTGCCGCATTATTTGACGTATGTTTTAATAAATATTCATACACAGTAGTTCAATAGATTGCAAATAAAACATCTGGTCTTTAACTTATACAGATCCATTAATAATGCCGTGACTTTATTTTTTCGTCTAGAAATTGATCACTTAAGCTAAAAATTTTGTAATTATTTGTATTATGAAGGAAAATGTTCCATAAGTGAGTATATTGGCGTACTTTACTACTGGGTGCAACTTAGTACAAATCTAATTTTCATTGTAGTTGTTCTTCCGATGATAATAGAATGAAATTGCAAAATCCGGAACAGATGTGTTACACTCACGCTAAAATGTAAACAAAAGATTGGCGACTGCTTGGTTGGCGCGATTTCCAAGACTGCGCCAAACTAATAACTTAATACAATGGCTAGGTTGCCATTAAAGGAAAAAATCCCCTAAATTTGGTGACTTTTTTCTTTTTTTTAACCGATTAATTAATTTTTTTTTTGGCTTAGATGCTTTACACTCACGCTAAAAAAAAAAAAAATTAATCGGTTAAAAAAAAGAAAAAACTCGCCAAATTTAGGGGATTTTTTCCTTTAATGGCAACCTAGCCATTGTATAAAGTTATTCGTTTGGCACAGTCTTGGAAATCGCGCCAACCAAACAGTCGCCAATCTTTTGTTTACATTTTAGCGTGAGTGTAACACATCTCTTCCTTTTTTTTTAGCGTGAGTGTAAAGCATCTAAGCCCAAAATCCTAATAGGGTGTTAGCTGGGCGTCAGTGATAACTTGCCAAATCTTGTTTCTGTTGGACATCATTTGAATTGTAAACAACCAACGATCCATTGAACAAAGATTTAAACAACTAAAGATTCATTTTTACAAATTGTAAATGATATTAAGATCTTATACGTAACGTTAAGTTTCTATGTTTGTGTCTATAAAACTAGATAGGAGGCTTTCATCATGCAATAAAATGTTTCTATAGTCTGTTCAGGGAAAGGAGATAACGAAAGTAAACAAACGGGGTGCAGAAAAATCGCCAAGGAGCCACACATTTGGCACAAATCCTTAGGTTGGCAAATTTTATTTTTTATTTCGATTTGTTAATTTTTTAAACATTTATTTTGATAACTGCAGTCGAACCTCGTTAACGCGAACACTCAAGGGGAAACTTTTTTAGTTCGTGTTAAAAGTAGTTCGTGTTATCCAAACTTAAATACATTACATACAACTGGACGGGTCAATCAGAAACAGTTCGTGCTAAAAGTAATTCACGTTAAGCGTGTTTGTGTTAACTAGGTTTGACTGTATATGAAAACAACACAAGTTGCTAACTGACTTACATCGAGATTTTAAAGAAAAATTTAAAAGTTTAAGACGTCAAAATATAAATTATTCTCTATTTATTTTAAACAGCATTGAATTCAGACATATTTTTTCCTGGTGGGATTTCTGTGCCTCCAGGCGAGACATTATATAGTTTCGGGGGGGGGGGGGGGGGGGAGATTATACTTTTGGCTTAGATGCTTTACACTCACGCTAAAAAAAAAAAAAAAATTATCGGTTAAAAAAAAGAAAAAAGTCGCCAAATTTAGGGGATTTTTTTTCTTTAATGGCAACCTAGCCATTGTATTAAGTTATTCGTTTGGCGCAGTCTTGGAAATCGCGCCAAACAAACAGTCGCCAATCTTTTGTTTACATTTTAGCGTGATAGTAACACATCTGTTCCATACTTTTTTAGCATTAAAAGTATAAAATCTGAAATATTCCGGGAGGGGACATTTTAATGCCTCGAACGGAATTTTCTTCCGGGGCAAACCTTCTGAATTCAACATTGTTATAAACCATCATCAGGAGTTAATTTTGTTAAATACAAAATAGTACAAAACTATTTATATCTTACATTATTGAAGCCCACTTACCTCATAAATCATTCAGAAGATGAAGTTGAAGTATCGGAACTATTAGAATCTAGATTGGTTACCATGGAATCTATTATATTATCTATAGCATTATCTAAATCCCACATTTGTTTTTCCACTGTATTTGTTGCATGTTGAATGCATCTTTTCCATTCTTCAGTGCTAATTTTGCTGATACTTTGAGAGAATAAATCTTTTACATGTGGCATTTTGAATGTTTTGTTTTCTTTCGCAACAAAGTTCTTTATTTGTGCCCAAATCAGTTCAATAGGATTAGGCTCGCAATGATAAGGGGTAATCGTAAGACAGTTTTATTTTGTGCTTTTGCCATTTCATCGACAGCGTACTTGTCATATTTATTTTTATTTTGCTTCACTAACTGCAACAGTTCCGCTTTTAACATTCCGTCCTCAAAAGGGATATTTTTTGTTAAAAGCCAATCAGCAATTTTTTGTTTTCTCCACGAAGTATTCGGTATTTTTTCTGATTTTCGGGAATGATAAGGAGCATTGTCCATTACTATCACACAGTTATCTTCGAGTCGAAATAAGATATCACCAAACCACTTTTCAAAACGTTCTGAATTCATGTCTTTGTGATAATCTTTATTTTTATTTGATTCGAATAAGTCAAGCTCTCCATCCACGAAACCAGAATCGCTACCAATATGGGTAATTATCATCCGTTTTCCTTTTCTGGAAGGAGATTTTAATCCGGAAGAAAGACCAGACAAAAATGCTTGTTTTGATGATTTTACTGAGGTATCTTTCCAAACTTTACTAACTGTATGGCCTGCATTCAACCAAGTTTCATCCATATAATATATTTTGCGCCCTTCTTCTCTGAAAGATTTGATTTGCCTTAAATATTTTCTTCGCCACACAATTATTTTGTTTTTATCAATGAGAGTACTGTCTCGTCCTCTTCGTGAATATCTAAAGTTTAATTCTTTCAGGAAATGATAAAATGTTGTCCTTTTAAAGGTTGGCAAATCATTTACAACTTCCAAAACTTTATTTATAGTGGGCAATTCATTCCTCAAAAAGAACTCGTGGATTTTTCTCCTAATAGCATTCCTATCAAAATCATTTATATTTTCTAAAACACGTTTACGTAATTTTATTTTCTTTGGCGAGTTTAACACACCACATTTTTTATACTCTCTTAACTAGGGATGAACCGGATATGGATTTTGCCGGATTTCGGATATCCGAAGCTCTTTGCCTTCCGGATATCGGATATCCGGCACTAGATATGCTGCTTTTAGTTATGGTGTAGGCTTACTTATTTCTTTATATAATGCCATCTCAGAACAATAAATTACAAACATGTTTCACACATCATTAAATCATTTTAAATATATTGCAATATAATTTACAAAACTATATCTCTTTAAATATATGTATATTAATAATGTTGCATGAAAAATGTAATTTAAACATTAAAATATTCTGTTTATTTGTACAATGCTGTCAGAAGTAAACAAACTTTAACCATAACACATTTATTAATATATCATAATTGTAGAGTATTTTCACAAATAAATACATACTTTTTTTTTTTTTAATTTAAGCATAAAATATCTACTAATATGGTTGAAGAGTTATTTTCTCCAAATATAGGTTTAGTTGATGCTTTTTTTCTGTTTTAATTATTTAATACTGTTTTACTTTAAGTCACATTTAGTTTTATTTTAAGTTAAATTACTTTTAGAGATTTATAAGTAAAAAGGTAATTACTTTTAATTTTAATTTTAAATATTTATAATGAAGTTATATTTTCCCTTGTAGTTTTATACAGGTATGAAACAGAATTTCTCTTTTATGCATTAAAATTCCTTTATTAAAACCTAGTTGACCCACCCGGCATTGCCCGGGCCCATGATAATAACCTTAAACAGAACTCAAGTTTGAATGATTTTTTTTTTAAATAGCTGCACCAAGTGCCCCAAGAAGGAGATTAATATTCAAAATTGGTTGTAGCTGAGGTCCGAGAAATTTTTTTGTCTTTCAAGGCACAAAAAAGTGAACGGCCCCAGACCGAGAAGCAGGGTCCTAACTGGAATGTAGAAATGAGGGAATAACTAAATAAAGAAAAGGTCCCTAAAATGAAGAAGATCTGATTAAAAAGGGTCACATTATTAGTAATTTAGAGATAAAAACTTCTAGGGGACCCCAGGGAGCTAGGGTCTTAACTGGAATGTAGAAATGAGGGAATAACTAAATGGAGAAATGGGCCCTAAAAATAAAGATCGGATAAACAAGGGGCAACTTATTAAAAATTTACAAAAACTTAAAGGTTGCCTAAGTCTTGTCTGGGAAATTTGTTTGTTGTTCATGTAGTAGCTGGAAGTCCTAAGAAGTTGTTAGAAAAACAAGTTGGAAATCGTACGTCAAACATGGCAAATTAGGTGTGTTCGTATTCGTACTATAACTAGTTTCAGTGAAATAAATTATACCGTCTGTTATTATGATATGATTAATTTCCGTAATAAAATAAGTGCATTTTAAGTTGGCAACATTTTATCTTTTGTTGATATTTACTGAAAATTCCAATGGGAAACTTAAGCCTAGCTTTGAAAATTTCAGAACTTGAAATCCATATTTACACTCTTTTTCCATTTAATATCGATTTCTACGAAAACATCTATCCAAAAAACTGTTGGTAGATTATATAATTGCTATAATTAAACAATTTTAGTATAAAAATTCGGCTTTTAAATTCAGTAAAAGGGAAATAATATGACTCTATCTTAAATATGAGGTAATCACCATGGCAACCTAGAAACATTACCTATCATGGGATATCATTGAATTAATTACGTATGATATGATTTAATAGAATGAAGAATGTGACTATAACTTGGTCATATATGACTATAAACGTCATACATGTCAGATAACTTGGTGATACATCTCAGTCACTTGACGATTTAATCCTCGGAAGCTGCTATAACAAAGTACCACCGATTTTTAAAACATTCAAATTACTTACTAAATATTTTTATTAATATCTTTTTAAGTTTTGATTCAAATTTCATAAAATTTGAAATGACTCGATAAAAGTATGCAACGATTCTATATATATTAAATTTCAAACCATTCGGTTGGGTAGTTTTTGCGTTGTTATATGTGGACAGACTAGCAAAAGACTATAGGTGCTACGTATTTACATAATTATGAACACACCTAAACAGCTAGTGAATTGACTGATTTTTAAGGAAGCTATCATAGAGGACCCAAAAGGAGCCAATTGATAGTTTTGAACAGGGCCGCGAGAAGAAAACTTTAAAAAAAAAAAAAAATTCTAGTATTTAGCACTTTAGATCTTCAATTAGTAGAAATTAAGCATAAAATATATCATTAGAATAAAATTTTAAAGAAATGCTTCAAAAATTGGGCCCTAGGAACCAATAAAATTATGAGGGTAGTGGCCTAGAGAGAGGTATCCAAGACTCACCTTTAAAGTTACCGTACATACTCGCGTATAATCCGACCCCCCGAATTCAAGATGAAAACATGTTTAATTCAGAATGGTTTTCTACGTCTTATTTCACCTTATTAATTCTAAATAATTTAAGGTGCGAAGAAAACTACCGCAAAATATTGGTTTTAAACCTGTTTTCATCTCGAATTTGGGGGTTGGCTTATATGCAAGTATATACAGTATGCATTGAGAGGGTAACACAATTGGGGGTGGGGTAAAAACGCATGGCACACAATAAGTTCAAGGGGCCCCAGGTTCTTACTGGAATGTAGAAATGGGGGAATAACTAAATGTGAAAAGGCCCCAAAAACGAAGAAGATCGAATTCAAAGGAGGTAAGTTATTAACAATTTAGAGAACAAAAACTTCAACGGGCCCCCATACCAGGCTCCAGCAGGCCAGGGTCTTAACTAGAATGTAGAAATGGGGGAATAACTAATGGGGGAATAAATGGAGAAAGGACCCCAAAAACGAAAAAGATCAGATATAAAAGAGACAAGTTATTAACAATTAAAGACACAAAAACGTAAAGGGACCCAGGTCACAAAAAATTACGTCTGATCCTCAGGTGCATCAGGACCTGCCATAGACTATCTTCACCCAAATTTTCAGACTCCTATGTGCGGTAGATTTTGGTAGCCATCACACACAAACAGAACAAAACTTTCTTTTATTAGTAGATAATAAGTATAAAGTTTTTTAACATACAAGTTAAAAAACAAAAATAAAAATAGGTCTGTTTAATTGTTTAACTTAAAAGTAAGAAAGAAAATTAATAAAGTCATACTTTAATAAACAACTTCATATATTATTTTACAATCTGACAGTAAAGGAACAATTTTCTAAAAGATGTAAATGTAAATTCTTAAATTTATCATAACGAGTTGAAAAATCTATATTAGGAAAGCTGACTAATCTTTAAACTTTTGAGAGTTAGAACCTTTTACTCGTGGATAAGGAACTTACTACTATATTTCATATTTTGCATTATAAACAAAAGTCACTTTTATCAAGGATATTTGAATACAATTTGCCATCATGTCCTACGCATATTATTGATAGAACTTATGTAGTAGAGAACCGGATATCCGGCAGAGAAGTCGGATATCAGATGATATTTCGGATATTGAAAAATCAGCCGGATATCGGATATTTACCGGATATCCGTTGCATCCCTACTCTTAACACTCGAAAAACAGAAGCTTTACCTACGCCTGTTATATGAGCAGCATTATCTCCTATATGAGAAATCGGAAGTTCAGGATTCGATTCAAGTTCCGTTTTATATACATTTAAAATCATATCTTTCTCCACCTTACTCAAAGCTTTTCTTTTTACTCTCTTCTTAGGCGGGCTCAAAGAAGAATTTTCACACTCCATTTGTGTATATAAAATACCAAATCAATTGAAAAAAATTGTCAATTTTAAAAGTGAAAGACAAGAAACAAACAGCCGTTTGGGAAAAAAAGCAGAAGCTCGAACAATTCAGACAGTGTGTTTGGTGCTTCTGGCACAGCGCCAGGTTTAAGCATCACCAATCTGCATGCGCATTTGTTTACTTTCGTTATCTCGTTTCAGCGAACGGAGTATAGTTTATGTTATGTCTTATTTTAACATTTTTTTAGCCTCCTCATGAATAGACCCAATGTTATTATGGCTGCATTCTGATATTTTTTCTTTGTTTTTTAATGGTCAGTGTCTCCCATGAAAATGTTGACATAGAAAATACGATCTGTAAGTAGTTTAGGAAGAACTTGATTCATTCAAAGGATCCTTTACAATTTCTTCACCTTAAAACATAGAGCCTTTCAAAAAATTCGGAATATTTTTCAGTCTCCTTCATTCTGAATCCTCCAGAAATGGGATGATTTTAGAATAACAAAACATGTCACATAACAGTTGAAATTGCCAATGAATCTCTTATCTAGCTGTATATACAGTAGTGGCCTAAATTGTAGAAACCTTTTGGGGAATTTTTTTTAAAAAGTTTGATGGCTCTAACATCCATTATTTCTTAGTTATACCATAAAAGCTATATACCGCTGGAAAGATAATTTAATGAAAAATATCATGCAATACAGTTTGTTCAATTCTAATGAATTTATAAAACATTATAGCCAAATAATCAGAAAAAGGCAGTAAAATCTTAGTTTTGAACCATCAAATTTCAAAAAAGCATTTTTTTTCCAAAAGGTTACCACAATTTTGGCCACTACTGTATTTATGAAGGACCTTATTAAAAATATCTAAATAAGAACCTAAATATAATAATTTCTAATTCACAAAATTTTTATTATATATTTTATGATTTTTTTAATAAGGCAATATTTTTTATACAAAATGTTCACAAAAACAGGATCGTGTTTAAACAAAGTAAGCAGACCCATGCAACTTCTCTTGTTAAAAATGAAAATTCATGTGCAAAATTTATTTCAATAATATACCGAAATTCAATATAAAATTTGAAACATGCATTTATTTTTATTGGGTGTTAGTCATATATTGGCACAGCTGCGATTTTTCATGTAATCAGATAATAATTGCCAGAAATATTTAACTATTTTTAGAAACAAGTTATTTTCTAATAACATGCAATTGAAATGATTTAGTCTTTTGAAGCTTTTTTTCGCCTCTCTTCCTTTTCCTTAAATATAGATTTTAAGACTTGTCTAACTATTTATTTATTTTTTTTTTAATATAAATGCATACAAATAAACTTTGCAAAGAAAATGTAAATTTTCTGATAAAAATTGTTTTCAACATATTACAAACAATGGCGTTAAATTAAGCAAGAAAAGCTACTGTGAAACTTCTGAGACTGAAAGGCTAACTTTTAAAAGTTGACTTTTTTTTTTCTTTTTTGTAATATATTCATGTAAAGTGAAAAAAAATATTTTCTTTAGTCATGAACTGCTTTTATTAAATCTAAATACAAACATGCACTTAAAATAAAAGAACAAGTAAATATTATATAATAAAATTCAATTTAAATTGCAGGGACGTGAATTTGTAAATGTATCTTAGAATATGGCAGTATAATCCACATGCCTACTTATACAACTTTAGCCTAATCTAATCTAATGAATAGGTGTATTTTCTATTAAAATTAACATAGTGTACATAGATAAAAACATTTTAAATCCCTATTTATGACTCATCCTTAATAATTAGTTTCACAATAAGATTTGTAATGTTGTTGCCTAAATATCTTTTATACAGGACTTAAAATTCAGGACAAGAGGCTGGGATTTACACCCTCCATTTTGCAGATGGGAGTCTCCCACCCAAAAAATTTTGGGACACATGTCGCAGATGCACCGGGATATCTCTTTGCTGCCAAAATGGCAATTTTATGCCTGTGCACACAGTGATTTTGCTTTCTATGGCAACCAGGGTTGGGTTTTTAATGTCAAAAACTGGTTTTCGACATGGCAAGCATCAAAAACTGGTTTAAACTATCATAAAATGGTTTTAACCGTCAAAAACTATGGAAAATGTGTAACACGTTAGAACTTTTTACAATTATAGGTATATATTAAATAGGATGATTTATGTAATCTTTTATTTAAAATTATAGTAATTTAATAATTACAAAAAAAAGTAATTATTAATTGTAGTAAAATATTTTATTTTTTCAATCCGAAGAAAATGATTGTGCATTTAATAGACCAGATTCATTTTACTTCGTTGCATTCTGTAGCACCTAACCCATTTTGCACATTGATTTACAGCACCCAAATGATTTCTGAGTTTAAGAGTGTGTGTTTGAAAATATTCTCCCAATGGATAGCAAAAGTTGAGTACGTTTGAAATAAGGAGAAGGGATTCTTCAGCTTTGTTGGCAATCAGCATGGGAAAACAACCATTGATTCTCTTTGTAGCTCATATGCAAGCTGAATCTGTGCATCCCTTAAGGTTGGGATGAAAAATAGAATCATAAAAGGGTATGGTTACACACTCTTTCAATAGGGGGCTTGAGTGAAATTTCTTTTAGAAAACTGGGCCATGCATCAGCAATTGTAGCAGTACCTTATTGAAGAATGTCGAATGCAAATGCAGTAAAAGATCTTGGTGTGCTGTTCATATAAATTAAAATCATGAATCAGTTGAGAAATTCCAATATCCATTGCATCCTCATGCTCTTCCACTATTTTCTGAAATAATGTCCTATTGTATGAAAAAGTTTCAAAACTAGTGAGTTGACTATCACTTAGCCAGCTAGGGGTGTTACTTTACACTCTTTAAGCCATGCTGCAGAAAGATGATATCATTGTTTTTAATTACTAAGACATTTAAAATTTTTTAAGTAAGAGAAAAATTGTGCAGCTCATGTGAGCCCTTTCAAATCTTATACTTACTTTTTAAAAAGCACAATTTTACCCAAAAAATTATACTGAGTTAAAAATTTCCACTTAACAATAATAGGTACTTCTCGATTATCCCGTCAACCATTTTTCATAACAAAAAACTATCGCCAAACTGTAACGCCCAATAAATGGGAGAACGTTGCCATTGGAATATCAAAATAAATAAATAAATGAAATATAAGAATTTAAGGACACAATTGTTATTTTAATGAATGAAATAACTCATAAATCAGTAAAACAGAATGAAAAATACAGGCAAACGTTGAATTAAAAACTACTTGATGACACAACAAACACGTATAATGCTTCTGATATCAAGTCAATGGGACTGCATTTTTAGCGTTTCATCTTGCAGTCTGGTGATAGTTTTTCGTTCTGAAAAGTGGTCGACAGGATAATAGAGACGTACTTAATAATACTTTACTACATCATATTAATTATTCATACGCAGTAATAATGACATTTTAAACATTACATGTAATGTTGTATATATATATGTGAAATTTTATATATCAACGTACTATTTGAGGTTTGACAAATAGTTTTTGACATAACAATTTAAATTGTCGAAAAACTGCCAACCCTGATGGAACCAGGTAGAGAAGATTGTGTTTTATATTAAATCAAATGTTGTGTTTTTTGTTATAAATTAATCATTGTGTGTGTTTTATAATAAAATAATTTATGTAGTGTCTATTAATACAAATTGTGTGTGTGTTTAATAATAAAATTTTGTGTTTTTTGTAATAAAATAAATTGTTGTACTAAATTGTAAGTTTCACATCTATTAGCCTTAAAAGTTGACAACACTAATGTCTCCTCAATGAAGTTAAAAATTGTATTATAAATTTAAAATTTTACACAAAAAAAAGAAAGTTGAATTTATGTTTTCTTGAACTTCCTTTATTCAGCTTATGGATTGTGAATATATTTTTTTAACACTTTCCAACAAAAGTGTTTATGAATTCAGTTTGTCTGTCTGCCGTTTGTCTGTGCTCTAATTCTCGTCAATATATTCAGATTGTCATGAAATTGATTTAGGTTATTGAGGTGTACTATGACATGTTCAGTATTGAAAATGAAGTATGTAGCACTTGTGTTCCGTGTACAGGAGCACTCAAAAGAATGCTGTTACCAGAGTTTCCACCAGGTTTAAAAAAGGGCAGGGCACTGCTGGTGAGAAAAGGCACTTTTTTAATTTTTAAGGGCACATTTTGGATACTTAAGGCTGTTTTTCAGACTTCAAAGGCACTTTTTAAAAAATTTTAAAGGCATTATTTTGATTTTTAAAGCTACTTTTAATATTTAAAAGTCAGGGCACTCTTTTGAAGACAGTATTGAATCAGTTTTTACTATGCAAGCAAATTATTTAATCCATAAAAACAGGAAGGGCATTTTTCAACTGAGGGGCAAGAAGTGTGCTAATTTTTTGTATGAGGGTGCAGCACCTTGCTGAAACTGTCTGGGGAAAACTCTACTGAATACTTCTCTATTACCACTTTTCATAGCAAAAAACTATCGCCAAACTGTAATGCCAAATAAACGGGAGAAGGTTGCCATTGGAATATCAAAATAAATAAAATATAAGAATTTAAGGACACAATTGTTACTTTAATGAATGAAATAACTCATAAATCAGTAAAACAAAATGAAAAATACACACAAATGTCGAGTTAAAAACCACTGGATGACATAACAAACACGTATCATGCTTCTGACATCCAGTCAATGGGACTGCATTTTTGGCATTTCATCTTACAGTTTGGCGATAGTTTTTTGTTATGAAAAGCAAGGGTGCAGAAAATGTTTTTACTCCCAACATTTCCTCCAATCCATATGAAAATTTCCCCAAAATGTTACGATATGTTATAGGCTTCTGTATTACCGTAGGTATAGTAAATTTTGCAACATACAAGTCGCATCTTTAAAAACCTATAGACTGAACTTGTAACATGCCTAGTTATTGGAAAGGTAAATTAAGTAAATGCAATGCAAGTTTAAATCTAATTCTTATGCCTAATATTTATTAATAAATACACAGTTTTAATTTAACCAACAAATACAATAAAACATTGTATTTGCATTGATTACCTTTTCTGATAAATTGTCAATTATTGAGAAACTGCAATCTTCCACTCTCTTTGTGGATGTTGTCAGTCATTTTTGATGTCTTGAAGAAAATCTAGTTTAAATGATAATTTCCACAATGAAAATGTCTGTTTAAGGATGCTTTTAATAGTTCCGTAGCTTTATGCACTGGTGGTCATTCCATGATATAAACACTTCATGAAAGAGATTATCAGATTTTAGGGTTCTGTTATAAATGTGTCTTCCAATAATAGAGCCAACAGATCCACAAACACAGTCACTGTAAATTTTCAAGGAGCTAAAGTATTTCTGGTACCACTGTCTTGATCTAGAAGTGATGGTTTCTTTTCAGAATTTAGGATTATTTTATTAAATTAAGTTTTTAGAATAATTTTCTTCCAACTTGTCCATAGATTAAAAATATTTTTCTCATTATTAAATTTAAATTATTTTCTATTTCTGCTCTCCCATTCAGTGAGAGCTTGTAGTGAGTTTTCCACCATTGATGGGTGTGTGATCTTCTTGATTTGATTCTCTTTCTAAAGTTTTCTCTTTCCTGATTTCTTTTTTTTTTTTTTTTTTTTTGTCAGAATATTATTATCTTTTAAAATTTTTTCTATGGTAATTCATAAGAAAAGAACTTAGAAATTTCGAATATTGCAATTGCATAATTACTCTGGAACATCGGCATTTTTCTACTCCAAAAATAAATTTAGACTTTTTTGTCCCATGTATAAAGTTGACCTCCCTCCCCATCTTTGAAGCAGATTATTTTTCCAAAATTTCTCGACTTATACGTGAGTATATACTAGGGGTGCACAACCTTTTTAAGCGAAGGGCCACTTACAAAAATGACTGGGTTGTCGAGGGCCACCATCAGTAGAATTTTGTTTACAGGAGGTGTGACGGGGGGGCTAGCCCCCTAGGTTCTTTCCTTCCCAGTCAACGTATTCAGTTCTGTTGGCAATGATATATCAACAGTTTACGTTTGTATTTATACAAGAGATATAGCTAAGATTATTTTCAAAGAGTGAAAATACTCCTTGACTTTATTTGAGGGAGTAAATTTAACTTTAAAGATTGCCAATGTCGAAAAAAAATTCTGCTTTCAAGAATGAAGGTGGAGAGGAGGAGAAACATATATTAAATTGTACTTCTTAACATATTCAGTCATAAAATGTGGATATCAAGTAGGGGTGCACAACCTTTATAAGAGGAGGCCAGTCACAAAAATGACTGGATTGTCGCGAGCCAACATCCGTAGGGTGAACAAAATTTTGTTTTGGGGAAGGAGGGAGAGAATCGGCCTAAATGTTCATAAAATTGCTAATTTTATAAAAGGAGAGTTAGCTCCCTATACTCAACCACCTCCTTAGTCAGTATAACCCATTTCAGTTGGCAAGGATAGAAAAATCTTGCATTTATTTTCCACGTGTGATTGACAATATTCAGTTTTTTTCCTAGTGATTGACAAAATTCACGATTTTTACGCGCCCGTTCGGCGAAATTTACGATTTATATGCACCTGATCGGCAAAATTCGCGATTTTTACGGGCCCGATCGGCGAAATTTACAATTTATACGCACCTGATCGGCAAAATTCGCGATTTTTACACGCCCGATCGGCAAAATTCGTCATTTTTTCACGCCCGATCGGCAAAATTCGCGATTTTTACGTGCCCGATCGGCGAAATTTACGATTTATACGCACCTGATCGGCAAAATTCGCGATTTATACGCACCTTATCGGCAAAATTCACGATTTTTACGAGCCCGATCGGCAAAATTTATGATTTTTACGTGCCCGATCGGCAAAATTCGCGATTTTTATGCATACGATCGGCGAAATTTACGATTTATACGAACTTGATCGGCAAAATTCGCGATTTATACGCACCATATCGGCAAAATTCACGATTTTTACGATCCCGATCGGCAAAATTTACGATTTTTACGCGCCCGATCGGCAAAATTCGCGATTTATACGCACCCTATCAGCAAAATTCGCGATTTATACGCACCCTATCGGCAAAATTCACGATTTTTACGAGCCCGATCGGCAAAATTTACTATTTTTACGCTCCCGATCGGCAAAATTTGCGATTTTTATGCACCCGATCGGCAAAATTAGAGATTTTTTCACGCCCGATCGGCAAAATTAGTCATTTTTTCACGCCCGATCGGCAAAATTCGCGATTTTTACGTGCCCGATCGGCGAAATTTACGATTTATATGCACCTGATCGGCAAAATTCACGATTTATACGCACCTTATCGGCAAAATTCACGATTTTTACGAGCCCGATCGGCAAAATTTACGATTTTTACGTGCCCGATCGGCAAAATTCGCGATTTTTATGCATACGATCGGCGAAATTTACGATTTATACGCACCTTATCGGCAAAATTCACGATTTTTACGATCCCGATCGGCAAAATTTACGATTTTTACGCGCCCGATCGGCAAAATTCGCGATTTATACGCACTCTATCGGCAAAATTCGCGATTTATACGCACCCTATCGGCAAAATTCACGATTTTTACGAGCCCGATCGGCAAAATATACTATTTTTACGCTCCCGATCGGCAAAATTTGCGATTTTTATGCACCCGATCGGCAAAATTCGCGATTTTTACGCAAACGATCAGTGAAATTTACAATTTACACGCACGCGATCGGCAAAAGTAACGATTTATTCGCACCCGATCGGCAAAATTCGCGATTTTTACGGGCCCGATCGACAAAATTCATGCTTTTTACGCGCCCGATCGACAAAATTCGTGATTTTTACGCAGATGATCGGCGAAATTTACAATTTACACGCACCCGATCGGCAAAAGTAACGATTTATACGCACCCGATCGGCAAAATTCGTGATTTTTACGGGCCCGATCGACAAAATTCATGATTTTTACGCGCCCGATCGACAAAATTCGCGAGTTTTACGCATACGATCGGCGAAATTCGCGATTTATACGCACCCTACCGGCGAAATTTACGATTTATACGCACCCGATCGGCAAAATTTGTGATTTTTACACACCCGATGGTTGAAATTCGCGCTTTTTTGCGTCCGATCGGCGAAATTGATCCACGGGCCACCAGTAATCCGATCGCGGGCCACTTTTGGCCCGCGGGCCACAGGTTGTGCACCCCTAGTATATACAGTACATATTCTCAGATGGATTTTGTGAAAGTCGCCATATGGATCTTTTTATTTGTAGAGAAACATTTTTCTATCTCGGGGAATTATGTGATTCATTGTTAAAAATGAAACCAATCGTATATTTTTTCAAAAAATTTTCTCCAATCCTAGATCGCCGGATCGGACATATTCTGCACCCCTGATGAAAAGTGGTCGATGGGATAATAGAGAAGTATCCTCTGCTGTTACTTTATGGTCTATCGTGAAAAATCCTTTGCATTGCATTTTAGTGATATTACACTATTTCAAATATATTGAAATTGATATATATCACTACAAGATGCTTATCATCGAATAGGGTACATGTAGCACTTATAATTAGTTTACAGGTAAATTCAAAAGAATTGCGTTATATTATGGTCTATGGGGAAAAGTCATTTGCGGTGCATTTTAATCATGTTATACTATTACAAACATAAATGAAATGGATATTCATTTGTGAGGTGCACTAAAACAAGCTTTCTGTAGAATAGGAAGTGTAAAGCATTTCTGATTCAGTTACAGGGCCATGCAAAAGTATTCGGTTACATAATGGATTACAGAAAAAAACTGCAGAGTATTTTAATTACGTTACACACTATTTCAAATAGAATTAAATGGATGTACGTTACTGAGGTTTACTACAAGATACCTGTTGTAAATAGGTTGTGCATAGCATTTATCGTTCATTTACAGGGACACACAAAAGATTTCGGATGCAGTATTGTATCCGAAGTATTGTCTTTAAGTGATAAGTGCTGGAAGTGTGCTTTCAGTTAGGTATGCGTTTAACTAAATTTTGCATACTATGTGGTATGCCTAAATGCTATAGATCATATACGGGGCGACACTGAAGAACTCGTAATCAGTGTAAATTGCTTAAGTTTTGTTAAAATCGAGTTATGCATTTTGAATGTGAAATATATTTAGTACACTAAGAGATGTTTGTTGAAAATAAGTAAAATCATATACAGGGCCACACAAAGAATTGGATACATGACCACTTATATATGTTAATTTCTGGAAGAGTGATTTCAGTAGGTTTGCAACATAGTTTTGGCCTGAACTAAACTTTAGCTGAATAGGTGGCATGTGTATAAAAATGTTAAAGTAGTATACTGGGCTGTGCAAAAAAATTCTCATATGTTTCTGTCTATTGATAGAAGCTGCTGAAGGTAAATTTTCTTTTGTATTATGTGTTTTCTTACTAAACTAAATTGTAACATACTATATAGTGTCTGTATACAAATGTATAGATAATATACAGGGCTGCACAAAAGAATTAGAGTGCTTTTTGGCTATGGTCTCTGATTGCTGAAATCTGGTTTTCAAATGTGTTTTGTGTTTTTTAAAATGTTTACTTAGGTATCTTATTTACCTTATTAAACAGTGAAGTTTTGGTAAAGTGTTGGAAAGTGTTTCTTGATCTATGCTGGATGCATGACAGGGATCATTCTAGAACATAAACAAGAACGAAAAATCATGCGTCAAGCATAGATTATGTAACACTTTCCAAAGCTTCCAAAATAATTTTACGAATCATACTCTTCAATAAGCTAAAAGATAACATCTAAGTAATCCAAATACTTTTATTCAGCCCTGTATAGGATCTATAGATTTGTATATATACTACATAGGATGCTAAATTTTAGTTCAGTTAGGAAACACGTAGCACAGTTTAAAATTCTCCGTCTGGAGTTAAATAATACGGAAATGTTTTCCCGAACTTTTGTGCTTCCCTGTATAGGATCTACAGAATTTATACACACCACGTAATAGACAAAAAGCGATTTAAAATTAAAATCGCGTTTAGTAACTTAAAACGCACTTCCAGGAATTATTGTTAACATACAGTAGAGAATTCTTTTGTGTGTCCCTGTAAATGAACGATGACTGCTATACACACAATATTCTGTAGTAAGTCTCTTGTAATGAACCTTATATAAATTTCAATGCGTTTAAAATAGGGAAACATTGTTTAAATAAAGCGCAGACGATTTTTCTCCATAGACGTAATGTAACGGAATTCTTTTGACTGTCCCCGTAAAGTAAGTATAAGTGCTATGCACACCCTATTCCATATTAAGCTTCTTCTAATGCACCTTAGTGATATATATAAATTTCAATGCGTTTAAAATAGTGAAACATTATTTAAATAAACCGCAAATGATTTTTCCCCATAGACCGCAATGTAACGGAATTCTTTTGAGTGTCCCTGTAAAAAAACTATAAGTGCTACATACTTCCGTTGAAATAGGGAACATGCTATAGATAATGATTATAACATATAAAAATTGCAGGGCAATCCGAGCATATTTACGGGAGTTAGAGCACGGACAGACGGCAGACGGCAGACGGCCAGACGGCAGACGGCCAGACAAACCGAAGTCATAAACACTTTTCAACTAGGTTGGAAAGTGTTAAAAAGGGCACATTACATAATAAGGGCAATTTCATTGAAAAGGGCACATCATTTCATAAAAAGGGCATTTTTGTAATAAGTGCATATACCAATATACTAATGGGGAGGGAAGTCTGGCATCAGCTTAAAGTACTCTTTTATTTAAAAAATCCAATAACATTTCTAATTTCCATAACTTCACAGTTTGAAAAGTATTAAAAATAGCAAAATGAAACTTATGTTCCCGATTTCTATTGTAAAATTGTTTACTATATTCAGTCATTTCCCCCTATTCCTGTGATATTCCAAAACTTCTCTCTCTAAAACTTTTATTCACCAGATAACTTTTTCCCGGTTTTAGCAAAACTGGTTTTGAAAAAGCTACAAAATAAAAGTTCTAAACCTACATCTCAAATTTTTTATAGAACTTATATGTAAGTTATCATGTGGTCAAAGGCCAGAATGCCTGATCTAATACTACATTTCACTAGAGAAGGTGAAATTAATTAATAACCCTCAGTTACCTTTATGTTTTGTTCAATGGAAAAAATTATAAATGGAAAGATGAATCGCTCAAAGTCAAAGGTTAGACATACCAGGGCATTTCACAGAGAAATAAAGAGGGAAAGAGGAGTACTCCTGATGTACCATACTAGCATTCTAAAAATAAAAGATAGGTAAAGAATTTTTGAAAATACAATGCAAACAAGGCAGAATTTTACCCAGGAATAAAAGGAGGGTTGAATTCTACCTGGAAAAAGGGCAAGGAGGGTAGAATTCTACCTGGAAAAAGGGCATGAGGGCAGGCCGCCCCTCTGAAACTCTCTAGAGTGATCCCTGGCATGATTTTACTTTCTTGTTTAATCTTGAATAGTGTGGGTACATATATTTTATTTTATATTGCTTGTATTTAATTTTTTTTTTTTTTTTAAAGTATATTATGGCCTTGTGATAAATTGTCAATCAATAATATAAGCCCATAGCAGTATTAACCGTGTGACTGCTATTTTCTTTTAAAATCCTTTTGACTAATATGTCCTCTATTTGACTAATATCTCCTCTATGACATGTTTCAAATCATCCTGTATTTGAAATAGGTAGTAAATCTATCATTTGCAAAAATTACTTTAAAAATTGTCTGTTATATAAATTTTTCTACAAATGTCTTGCTTGTGGCTAAGCTGTCAGAGGATTCATCTGCAGATATATCATGCATGCATTTTGCAATCTGAATGTGTTGTATTCCAGCGTATAAAATGGGTGAAATGGAGCCAGGAAATCCTCTCCCCCCAACACTCTGGAAACAATTAAAATGGCAGGGAAAGATGAGGGTCCATAAACTGGATAATCTGGCAGCAAATCTTTTCGTATAGCCTATATTTTACCATAGAAAATATAGACTATGCAAGTGTGTGTGTCAACTTGCCATCATTTGAATAACAATACCATTTTTTTTCTTTCTTCATTTGTGACATAAAAAGCCTCTGAAGTTGGCTCCAATTCTAGTTAGAAATTCATGTGTCTAATTGTTTGTATGTATACCTATTTCCAGCTGCATCGAGATGCCGTCACCAGACAATGGAATCTACATCATTGTGGGCGAAATGAACATGGTGATGACAGCCATGAAGAAAAGCAGTCGATGGTCTTCACACATCCACCAGGTTCACACACTTCTCTTTTTTTTTAATAAAGTGTTCATTTCTCCCATTCAGATGCTTTTTAGTTTAATTACTTGTTTTAGGGTACTTTTCCATTATACCAACCTATATCAGTCCATTCCAAGTAGGGGAATATAGGTACATATTGGTTAAGCTGCAGGTCAAAACAACCAGGAAAGAAAAGAATTTCTTTTTGTTTCTTCTTCTTCAAAAAAACTTGGTTGCTTAGGGAGGGAATTCCATTGAGAGTGGTCTCTGAATAGAGGTAAAATGAGCATGGAGCCGATGGGAATAAATTTTGTATCAGAAAAAGAGGGTCGTTGTACAGGAAGGTTTCACTGTAGTCCTATCTGCCAGTAACAAATTCTCGCTGAGCTTGGCAAAAATAGGTCACCCTCCATGAAGCCAACTTGGCGACAGCTGATACATTTTTTGAAATTCCCATCCAAATTCAATATTGACTATAGAATGGGGAATCGTCTATACTTGAGCTTTGTGTGTTAGAGAAAATGATTAGCTGAATTTCTAAAAATAGAAATCCCCTTTTCCTCCCAATACAGTCTGGAAAGACTTTAATCCTTAGCAAAAGGACAAAATTGGAATGTTAATTTTCTCTGTAATTTTTTTAAAATCCTAAAAAAACATTTTCAAACATAATATAAAAAACTTAATTACGTATAGGAATCTAATCCTTGAGACTATTAATCATTACTTAATGTTTTAAAAGTACATTGTATTTGTAGAATTATATTAATTTAAGTACAGTAGAGCACCGATTAACCGGATCGATCAAGAAGCGTTTTTTTTTGTTGTTGTTTTTTTCTTTTGCCTTCTCCAAATTTTCAAAGTGAAACTTCTTTAGACGCGGTAAGGTAAATTTGGCTGCATGTCACGAAAGTTTACCATTCAATAACCATTTCCTAATCCTGAAACAATAAAATTGCCAACAAATTGCAAGGAGAACAATGCATAAAATCAACTGCTTCTAGAACATATAAAGTTCCATTTCGCATTTTTTTTTTCCCATGAAAATTCCTCTTTATTTTCAAATTCTTTGAAAGCAGTCAAAAAATTGCTGCTTTTGTCCCTTGGTGTCCTCAGAAAGACACTCCCACCTCTCCCCACTCGCATTTGTTCTGCACAGTTTCAATGAAGGCTGGGGAGTAGAAAGGGCTGAATAAAATGATTATTCTTCTTTTCCCAAGAATTAGAGAGAACAGAGGGAGGAATGCATTTCCAATTTCATTTGCTATTGAAACACGTACACATGCTATTTTTCTAATAAGTTCTGAAAATGCACTAAGTGTTTTTAAACATGTCTAGAAAGAACAAAAGAGTCGTGCTATCGTTACATAAAAAAAATTGAGATTGTGAAAAGATTGAAAAAAGCAAAAACGGGAATAACATAGCACTTGATATGGCATTGGTACATCAACTGTATCGGATATTAAAAAAACAGCGATTCGATTTTAAAATTTGTATCAGTTTTGGACAAAGAAGGCAGTGTGAAACGAAAAACTGAAATAATCGAATTTCACAGATAGGACTACAGTGAAACCTTCCTGTACAACGACCCTCTTTTTCTGATACAAAATTTATTCCCGTCGGCTCCATGCTCATTTTACCTCTATCCAGAGACCACTCTCAATGGAATTCCCTCCCTAAGCAACCAATTTTATTTTTTTGAAGAAGAATTTGTTTGGTTCTCGCAAAAATGTTCACAAGGACAACCCATTTCTGGACCACTGTTGGTGTGAAAAAGCCCTGCTTTTCAATGAAGTTTTAAATGGAAACGCGTCATTTAAAGCGAGTTCTGGTTGGCTTAGGAACTTTAAACTGCATCACGGAATTAGACAAATTGAAGGAGAAAAAATGTCGGCATTGAGTACAAACGCAGATAAATTTATTTCAGAATTTAAAAATTTTATTGAATTCAAAAATTATGACAAGGAGTTCATCTATAATGCTAATGAAAGTGGCTCAACTGGCATTCTTTGCCGAGGAAAACATTAGCATTTGCGAACGAGAAATCTGCCCCGGGAACAAAAGTTAACAAAGACAGAATTACATTGCTACTATGCGCTAATGTAACTAGAAATCATAGATTGCCTTTGTTAGTCATCGGACACTCAAAAAAGCCTAGGTGCTTCACAAAGGTGAAAACGCTGCCTGTTGTCTATACAAACCAGCGTAAAACTTTTATAAACTGTGAAATATTCATCGAATGGTAAGAAAAAAAGTTTATTTCTGAAGTAAAAAAACATCAAAAAGAAATCGGAAAATCAACAAAACAGAGAAGTTCTATTGGTCTTAGATAATGTACCTTCTCATCCAAACGAAGACGTACTCGAATGCGAAAATATAATGTTTAAAGTCATTTTTCTGCCATCGAATGAAACTTCCCTTTTACAACCGATGGATCAAAGTGTAATAGAAACACTGAAAAGGCTGTACAGAAAACAGCTTTTAAGGAAACTTTTATTAGACGAAGTCGACCACTCTTCCACAATGCAAGTTGACTTGAAAGATGGCATGATGGTTTCAGATGCTTGGAATCTTGTAAAAGTTTCCACATTAAAAAGCTCTTGGAACAAGATTTTAAATAGGACATCCATGCAAGAAAGCAATGAATAAATTTGCATGAAAGTTTTACAGAAGACTTGGAACATGTTGGATTTAACGCAGATGATTTCCAACAATGGATTGCAAGCGACGAGAACGATCCCGGTTTCTAAATTTTGAAGGACGAAGAAATAATATTGACCATTCAGGATACGAATAGTGAAGCGCAATGCGAGGAAGATGAAACAGATGGAAATGAAGAATCTATAAAAAAAATAGAGGACCAACAGACACAGAAGCATTTAATGCGCTTGAAGTTGCGATGGCAAGATTCAGCCCATCCCGTTCAATTCCTGCATTTGAAAAGATTAAGGGATATGGCTGCAGAAAAAAGAATGTCCTCTATGAAGAATTTATTTTCACTATCACAATGATTTTTTTAAAGGTATGTACAGCACAGGAATGTATATATATATTTAATAATTTCCATGTGTACTTCTATGTATCACTTTGTACCAATTTTATAGAAATTAAAATTTTAAAAAAGTTAAAAAATAACTTCTAAATGCACCATTTGTATTTGTAATATGCTAAAATGTGCACTACTACAATTACCAGTCCTAAGCCTGGAAAAAGTGTGAAGGGTTGTTCCCCCTCCCCCCCCCCCCAAAAAAAAAAACCCCCATTGTCATAGCCGTTTTTTAAAGTTGTCCAATTATCCAGACTTTTCATTAACTGGATCGGCCAGATAATCGGCGCTCTACTGCTGAAACCTGCAGCATAGTGAATGGATATATCATTTGATGGCAGTGAGAAGGTTAATATATGTTTTGTTTCTATCAATTCCATTCTTATTTCCTAATTTTAACTCTGGTATGATAAAAAATTTGAATTTGTAGAGGGAATGTTTTAAATCCTTTCACTATTTTGGTACCCAAGGAGTGTAAAATGAAACAGTAAAATAGGTTTCATTATCAAAACAAATAAGAAGTTCCTAAATTCCACACATCGTTGCAGTTAAGATGCAAGTAGTTGAAAAATTCAACATTTTATATCATTCTGTGCACATTTTAATATGAAGATTCAACTCATGTTTTCTCATCAAGGAAGCCTAAATTTATTTTTGATCTTTTTACCCAATACATTTATGTATTGATCAAGCTTTTTGGTTATTAAGTATGGCTAAACATGAAATAAACTTTGTTAGTTTACATTTTAAATGGAAATGATGAGTGTACCTTTAGAAGGAGAGTTTCACTGAATAATTCAAGAAAAGAGTAGAGTTAGGCATTATTCATTATTTACTTGAAATATTAAAAAAAAAAAATAATTTTTATTATTTTAGTTTATTGTATTTCAAGAGCATTATGACATTCAAATAACTGTTTAAAAATGTAAACAAAACCTTGACCAGAAATCTACAAAATTCTAAAATCTGCACAACCTTCAGTTTTTAAGCTATGCAGATTTAAGGGAGTCTACTGTATTTGAAACGGCATCATTGAATTGTTAACATAGTTTTTTAAAAATACGCACATTATGTTTTTCATTTTTACTTGGATGTTTATTTCCATATTTGTAGCCATGGAGTCACTCGAGCCACAGTTTCGATAAATTAAAAGATGCTGCATTGTTACATATTTTATTTCTACGTGTTAGTATCTCTATGGTGTTTGGATTAGTATAGACTGGAAGGGAAAACTATTTTACTTTTGTTGAAATTGATTTGGATGGTTTCTTCTTGATAGAATCTTGCCAGGGCTGTGGTTCTGTTATACTTAATATCAGCTACAGGCTCCTTTTTTTCTATAACTAAATTTCCTGCTTGTCATGCCATTAAGAGAAACCATAATAAAGATTGTAACATGTAAAAATATAATAGGTAACGATGCAGCCTCCTTTAACCCCTTCGGTACCGGCGGCTTTTACACAAATTTTATTCGGTTGGCACCACTTTTTTTTAAAAAGCTACCTTTACTTAAACTATCACAAAAATGCTCTAATTAAAGAAAGCAAATATTACTTTTATTTTTTACTGGTGCCTAAAACAAATTCTGTATGCTCTTTTTGAGGGTGCATATATGCACCCATGGTCCCGAACGGGTTAACTTACCAAAATCGTGGCTCGAGTGACTCCATGGTTACAGATATGGAAATAGACATAAAGGTAAAAATGAAAAATAGAACGTGCGTAATTTGAAAAAGTATTTTAAATGATGGTGTTTCACATAGCAACTTCAATTGTAAGATATTCTTATTTGTTTGGATGTGATAGAGTCGAAACATGTCAGCACTTTAATAAAACTTATTCTACATCTTTTAGCAATTATAAAAGAATTATTATAATTTGTTGCATTTTTTTTTGCAAATAACATGTTATGATATTTCCTTTCTGTAGGTAATGCCTTAGAATGACAACTTCCTGAGTGTTTAAAGACCCTTTTCTTTTTCAGGAAGAAGAGCAGGATAATTTGTTGAGGAGTTTCACCGAGCTTAAAGACATCTTGAACCAGGTGACTGCCATCAGTGACTTGGAGCCCATCACCTATCTCACGCCTTTCCTGGACGTCATACGAGCTGAAAACACGACCGGGCCTGTAACGGGCCTCGGACTGTCTGCTGTTAGTAAATTTCTTTCGTATGGATTAATCGGTAAGGAAGCAAGTTTTTATCAATTTTATTGGTACTGTTGTAAAAATTGGAGTTTCAATCAAGCCTATCCTATGGGTTCCGCTCGTGTATGTGGGGAAGAGAACCTATTTAAGAGGCTACTTCTATCGCTCGCAAGGTAATGTTAAACCTTTGGGGGTAATGTTAAACCTTTTAAAATTCTCATTTGCATTTCGATTTTTATTTGCATGACTCATGAAATTCCACCTTACAAATTTCCTGCAGCTATGCAAGCAAAAAAAAACTTGTCTTTCCACATACTTAATTTCTAAAAGAAAAGTGTTATCGTAGTGGACTGGTCTAATATCATTCACTACATTATTCTTATATGTCGAAACAGTGAGTATAAAAAATAAATTTTGTAATTCATTCATTTTTATTAATGACTAAAATGGAACAGCGTAGCTAAAAAATCATAACATGATAATAGGAATTCTAAAATGTAAATGGCTTAAAATCATAAGCTTCTTTAAGTCATTCCAATTTAAAAATACACCTGATTTGATAAAAATAAATATTTCTTGTACACTCTTATTTAATTCCTACACTCTGTGTCATTTCAATTGACACCTCAAGGTCAGTTTCCTAGTCGTTATCTTAGGGCAGTAACTGTGGTAATACAGCATTTGGCTGTCAGCAAGAGCGGCGCCAAGATTTGCCCGACGGGGGGCCAAATAGGTAATATATATATATATATATATATATATATATATGTGTGTGTATGTGTGTATATGGATTAGAGTCCTGCTCGGGTCGTATTATACACGATAATTATCAGTTATCTGTTTCTGTCACTAATTTCTTTTTTCGCTGCTAAGAGCTTCAGACTAGAGTCCTGCATCGCATCTGGTCGGGTTGGCGCTATATTTTCCCGTTGCGAGTCGTGTCGGGTCAGGTTGACTTTAAATTTATTTTGTGGCGGATCGGTTTCGGGTCGGGTTGGCTTTTATCGGTTCGGGTCAGGTTCGGGCTGACCCGATTTTTAAAAAAAATATGGAAAATATTTTTTCACGTTTAAAGCCTATATAAACCGCAGATCCAAGTTTCACAAAAGCAAAATGTGTGCCTGTCTATTTTGTCTTTAATCATCCTTTCACGAGTCTTCAAAATAACAAACTGAATTATATTTTTATTGTATTTTAAAAATACAATACGCAGCAAAACTCTAAATGGTCCTTCCTGTCTGTCACAAAGTAGTAGTTTGTCATAACAAAGTAAGAAGTATCAAGACTTGTAGAACATTATAATTCTAACTATTCAGCAAAAATGCTTCAGCAAAGCAGGATTCGTTATAATCCTTATCGTACCAGTAGTTGAAAAAGTATGTTTATATTAACTTCCAGAAACGAATTCAATACTTCTAGAGCTCCCGTTGAAAATGCATCAAGTGAATAATTTAATTGTGATGATACAGGATGCACTATGTTAGACGGGAAAATTTTCAAAATAATAACTGCTGATAAACTAAAGGCAGATGGGTAATAGTGTAAAACAAGGTGTACCGTTATAAATGGAACTTTTGAAACCGCAACTATTTTTAAAGCATATTTAAAGATTAGATTTTTAGTTTTATACCGTTTAGAGTCCTGCATCGGGTAGGGTTACCCGCACACGGTTCTAGACCTTTTTGTTGCGGGTCGGGGTGAATTTCATTATTTCAGGTTGGGTTTTGACTCTAGCGGGTGGGGTTCGGGTTGACCCGAATTTCTAAAGAATGTTCAAAATATTTTTTTCAGGTTAAAAATCTATGTACAATAAAACCTTCATAATGGCTTTTTCTCCCTAAAGGCGGACACCTCTATTTAGCAGACACTTTTTCAATTCCTAAAATTTATATATTTGAACGCTTATATCATATATATCTCTGAATAGCGGGCACCTCTCAAGCTATAATACACACACGTAACATGTGTATGTGTACATAAACTATCAATAATATGATGCCTCTGTTTTTGTGTGTATCAAAAACGAAATATTGATAAAATTTTTCATACTTCGAAAGAAATCGTTCTTAAAGAAAGACTAATCTATGGCGCATTTCTTATATACATTTTATTTCTCATGCCGTAAATTGAACATATAGTCCTAGATATCCAAATACATATTTATTTTCATCTGAGACATAGTTATGCTCAAATCTTTTTGTGAAACTCCCAACAACCTGAGCGGTAAAAAACCTATATATGACCCAAAAGAATTCTAGCATAAACCCGACTTGCAGAAAGAAAATTACATTCATTCCAAGCCGAAATTTTTTTTTTGGAATAACTCGACCCGATGTTTGACTCTATTCAACGATCCCGAGGTGCTCAGAGGTTTTAATATAGTTGAAAATTAAAGAATATAGAATTGTTCATTCTTCTATGTAAAACATAAAAATGGTATTAGAGCTATAGAGGTCTACACGGGCCGGAATTTCTATGCCCGGGAGCGTCCTGCGCCGTCTTGTTCCGTGTAAAACTTAAAAGTTTGGCCCTAGCCTAGCACGGCCCGTTTATAATTTTATCGGCTTCGTCTAAATATTTATATCGGGCCGGTAAACCCGCTTAATTGTAGTTATTGGTCCGGCCTGGCAGGGCCGTTCAATTTTTTTGCCGGCCCGGCCCGTTTATTTGGTTTATCATCCCTGTCCGTTGAAAAAACTGTCCTAATTCTGCGGCCTGGCCTGTTTGAAATTTTGCCTTCATTTTGCAGCCCCGGGCAGGGTGCAGAGCTCTATTAGAGATATAATTGTAGATTATTTTTCATAATGGTATTAAAACATGATTTGCTTTCCGTACATTGCGGGTTGAAATACCTCTGTTTCGGGTCGGGTTGCCAGAAATTATTTTTCCGGGTTCGGGTCGGGTTGCGGGTTGCCGACAATTATTCTTGCGGGTTCGGGTCGGGTTACGGGTTGACTTAAAATGGAATTTGCGGGCTTGGGTCGGGTAGAACCCGACCCACACAGGACTCTACTGCAGACCACGTATCCTTCCTTTTGAGTTCTCCAGGCTTAAACATCGGAGCTAAGCGATTTTGCTTGGTAAGATCAGGATGCTTTAAATCCGTATGCTCCTTCACGTAATCATCGTCAAAAATTTCATTGCAGGTGCTGCACTGGACTTTATACCTAGTACACTTACCAGTATTTTATTTAGAAAACATTTAAAAGGTATACAAAATATATTTTTTCTTGGAAATCAAATCAAGCTTTTGCCCAACAAAATATCCTTGTATGTCCAAGAGAGCGCATGACGTTTCGAAATGATTCATTTAACTGCCGAGTTTGCTAAATTTATGTACTACATCTAGGAGTCACCATAACCAAGAATACTGATCATGTGATCTCAAATTCCTCATATCAGAAACAGAAACAAAGGCAAACTGAGTTTTTTTTTCTTTAAGGATGTTGTTTAAAAATTGATCTAATTAGTATTTTTTACCATTTCTTTTATTTTAAATTGTCTAAAATTTTCGAAAGAAAGCAACAAGGTTTATTTTTTTAAAAACACATAATTGACAAATATGAATAAAAGATTTACAAAAAGAACAAGTTTTTAAAAATTACCCAAAATCAGAAAAATATTTTTGTGATTTAAAACAAACTTTGTTACTATAATAATATTTTTCTCTTTCTAACAATGAAAACTGTTTTGTTTTCAGAAAATCAGATCATACGCCAGAGGAGAAAACAAAACAAAACAAAAATGGAAACATTAAATTAAAATAATTCCCGGTCGACTTTAAAAAAAAATTCGCTTTCTGGTACCGTATCGTAGGGCTATCTTTATACAAAATAACTCTGAATGTCAACCCTTAACTTGAAATAATTGAACCCCAACCCGAACTATTCAAATCTGAACCCAAAGCGATAAAAATTAATAAATATCTTAAAGCTGTTCTCAAATACAAAGGGGCTACTTTCACACACATATTTTAATTCATTTTTATTTACAAACGCATGAAATGGGCAGGCGTTGTTATTCAAAAACTTTGTAATCAAAACACGTTTTCCATTTTCAGGTAAAGATAGAAGATCTTTCAGAAAACACTGTCAAAGGCCACGTTTTGAACCGAATTACTGATGCTTCAACGCCAGAAAGGAGAGAAACGTGTTGTCACGTGACACGAATCGCTTATATAACTCGATAAGTAATTTATTTATCAAAAATTGGAAAACTCATTTCGATTCCAAATTGCTTCAATAGTCCAGGCCTGTCAATTTTATGCCTTTGCGTTTAAAAATGAGCCCGAAATTGTGTCAGAGAGTTTTTCGTTGTTCAGCAGATCATTTGATACAATTACTGAAATACAAATATTGAAATACGATTACTGAAATGTAGTGTACAATTATATCTCTAAAATCAATTTTTTTTTTCTTGTATAAAAATTAACACATTTACATTCATTCAAATATATAGTTTTTTTCATTTGCAAAATATTCACGCCTTTCTTTTGAAAAATCGTGTCAACCCTAACCCGATCTGAAAGAGTCAAAACCCAACCCAAAACACGTAAAGTTGACTCGACTCGCAACGAATAAAATTAACTTCAACCCGACTCGATACAAAAAGCGGGTTGGTCGGGTATGCGCAAAATCGGGTGACACGACGCAATGCAGGACTTTAATCTGAAACAATATTCTGGACACTTTTTTGAAAAAATCAGGTAACTCAAACACGACGTGGAAGAATCAGAATTCAACCCGACATGCAAAGAAAAAAATCAGCTCCAACCTAACCCACGGGTCGTTTATTTTAAAAACACTAACCTCGAGTCGTTTTTTAAAAACTAACCACCACCCGACTGTTGGGTGGTGTGCAGGAAAATTGGGTTACTTGACTCTACTCCAAAATCAAAATATTTTTCCCTAGAGCAATTAAATTTTAATGACAAATTTTTTTGTCTACCCGAAATTTGAAATACTTCTATCCTAATCCGACCTGAAATTTAGAAAATATATATCTATAGTTTAATACAATTATGAAAAAATAATCTACAATCATTTTTCTGATATCAATTCTAATTATTTAGGTAGACAATTAAACATGTAAAAAGACTCATTCTTATTTAAATATCTAGTTTTTCCATCTGAAACAACAACGTAGAGTTTTATTGTAGAATCAGGTTAACCCAAACACGACACGAAAATATCAAAACTCAACCCCGAAACAATTACAGTCAACCCGACCCGAATCCAACAGCAACAACAACAAAAAAATTAGCTCCAACCCGAATCACGAGTCTGGTCGGGTTCAGGTAAAATCGGTTTACCCGACCCGATACAGGATTCTAATCTGAAACAATATTCTGGACAGTTTTTTGAAAAATCAGGTTAAACCAAGCCAGACAAGCAAGAATCAAAACTCAACCCGAAACAGTTGTAGTCAACGCGGCTTACAAAGAAATAAGTCAGCGCCTACCTGACACACGAGACGGGTTTTTTATAAACTAACCCCAGGTCATTTTTAAAAAACTAACCTGCCCCGATTCGGGTCGGGTCGTGGCCGTCTCAACCTGGCCGAATCCTGACCTTATACAGGATTCTACTCTAAGGTTAAAATATTTTCCTGACGACAATTGAATTTGGACTCCTCGACTCTACCCCCAACTCGAGGCCGATAAAAAAAAGTTTCGTCCTTCGCATTCCGACCATAGACCTTACAATAAATATTATTACAATAATAGATTATTTTTCTGAGATTCCGACCCGAACTCGAAATACTTCAACCCAAGCCCACCAGAAATCAAATATTAAATTCCAACTTTTAAACAGCAAAATTAAAAGTGTTGCGTTGGACAGGAGCAGATGGCCCGCCGAAACAAGAATAAGAACATTATGATGACTTTGATTAAGTTAAACGAAATGCATCGAGATGGGAAACACGGTCACCTAACAGATACAGACATAGTTGTTTTTCTATCTTTTTAATTTTTACAAACCACAGACAATTGAAGGCTTGAACAAATTATTAACTGCCAAAGGAAACGGTTATATTACATGTCCCCGAATAAAGATATTGAAGCTAGGATAATAGATTGCCTTTTGATTAGACTTAAAATAGATTTTTGATATAAGATATTATAGTCGAAATAAAAGAATCTAAATTAGAAAATAAGTTATTTTGAGTATATTAATTTACTACTAATGTATGAATTTGTATCATAAGAGTGCCAACCGGACCCGACCCGACTCTGTTTGAAATCCAAAAGTCAAAATATTTTCCCCGACGGGGGCATATGCCCCCCCGGACCTCCCTCTAGCGCCGCCCTTGGCTGTCAGACCATTCTCTTTTTCTGCACCCTACTTGAGATCAGAAGAAAGCTTCGTCCTTTGTTTGGTTATAGCAGTGGGAAGAAATGGGCCAGGGACTCATGTCTTCTCCTCCCATGGCAAGAAGGGATGAATGTCCTTGAGAAACCAATTGAAATTAGATAGAGTATAAACTCTTCCTGACTCTGCTTACTTTTAAATTGCTTTTGACATGGAAAGAACTTAAAAACATAAATAAGTTCACAAATAAATGTTTTGAGCATATAATATTTATATTTCTATGTAATTCTGGAATATGGAAACGTTTAAAAATCATTATAATCTAAACACTGTATGGATCACACTATTTATTATGTATTCATTATTTATTTGTTATGTAAATCACTCTGATCGTAATATATATTCCTTCTCCCTTGTTGCAGATGCCAAGCATCCGACGGCTCCTGTGGCCGCAGAGAACATTGCAGATGCCGTCACCCATGCCCGTTTCATGGGCACTGATTCCGCCTCTGACGAAGTGGTGCTCATGAAGATCCTCCACGTCCTGAGGTTGCTTCTGCTCACTCCACTCGGCGTGTTGCTCACAAACGAGTCTGTCTGCGAAATTATGCAATCCTGTTTCAGGATCTGTTTCGAGACTAGGCTCAGTGGTAAGTTGGCTTTGCCAACTTTTCATTGTCTTGCTATGTTGCATTGTTTTTTTTTTACTTTCTTCTATCTGTAATAGAAGAAAGTATATTGTAATCGAAATTTTTTTTTACTTCTGGTTTTTGATGGTTTTACACATTTTAGGGGCCAGCCAGAGTTCCCGAAAAACATGTTTTTATAAAATGTCTGTCTGTCCGTGTGTGTGTGTCCTCTTTCTATCAGTGAAAAGTGCATGAAGTTATACATAGCATTGAACCAAATTGCATACATATGTTTTTGACTATGGCCAGCAGGTCCCAGTTGAATTTGAGGATATTCCACCAGAAGGGGCGCTGCGATAGCAATTTTTGTTCCATTTTCGTTATTGTATCATCAAAAAGTGTATGAAGTTATGCACAGAATTGAACCAAATTTTATTTATATGTTTTTGGCTATGGCCTATAGGTCCCAATTGAATTCGGGGCTATTCTGCCGGAAGGGAGGGGCTGCTGTGATAGTGATTTTTGTGCTATTTTCTCGATTTTCTGTAGTTGTGTTGTACATCAGCTGCTCGTGCAATGGTGTGTGCTTCACGTCTAGGTAACCCAACGATTTGCAAGCATCTGACATACAGCAGAATAACGAAAATTATTGATTTTATTGGCACTGTGATAGTGAATTTTGTAGTATTAACATGTATGAGGTAGAAGAAAGTTTTGGTATTGACACATCAAACTAATTTATTTTAAAAAAAGCAGTGTTTTAACGCATAAAGGAGAAAAAAAAAAAATTATGTAACTGCATAGGTTTCTCTCTATTAGGCAGAGTTGACTACTTGCAGGGATCGATCCAGTTATAATTTGGGGCCTAATTAGGTTCCCTTCATCCATTTAATAAAATAGGTCCCTTCCCAAAATTCTTCTTAATAAAATAGGTCCTTTCACAAAATTATTTTTAATAAAAACAGGCTCCTTCCCAAAATGCCTGTCAATAAAATAAGCTCCTTCATAAAATTACATTCCATACAAACGTACTCTTCATTGATTATTTTTATTTTGTTAGGTTTTAAAATTAGTTATTTGCAAGCAAAGTAAATTCACCAGAAAAAGAAACTTTTGCAAGACTTATTAATAAAATCTTTGTTTGAATTTGAGAACTAAATTTCATCTTTTGTTACAAAATTTTATTTTTCACAAAAATGTAATAAAATTCACAAATATAACATTTATTTTTCTCAAAATGGGTCCCAAGAAAAAAATACCTGCATGGACCCCTGACTTGTTAGTTTTATTATAAAACATAAGTGTGATGTCACATTCATTGGACAATGCATTTGTTTACCTGCTCACAATTTTTGGCCATTAACAGTTGCCGAATGTGAGTTAAAAAAATAGCAGCTATGACTCCCATCTTAAAAGTTGCAGGATAAAACTATTCACATCCAAATTCCTTGTTCATTGTTTTTGCACACTACTGTAACAGTTAAGACTTCTGAAAGGATGTAATAAATGACAGTTATAAAAAAAAAAAAAATAGTTTGGAATGGAACAGATTTCTCTGCATAGAGTCAGTAAATGTAAACAGATATAACCTAATGCATCTATAACATGTGCATAAAAATCTAGATAAAGTTTTGAATAATGATAAGGCACAAAAAATTTTGAGGCTTCGAACCTCATTCTATTTTAATAGATATTTGCTTATCACAGTGTTACCTTACATCACCGTTGTTTCACCATTTTCAGATAAAGCCTCCTATCATGTTCCCTTTGATGCACATTTTTTTTTATGGCAGAATCCTATAATCTTGAAATGTTTTTCTTTAGAAAATGTAGGCGAAGCCAAAGAAATAGCATTTTATTTATGCCCTTCATTAGAAAAACGAAGCTGTCTTTACCAAAAAAATAAATAAAAATTAAATTACTACATCATGTGCTAGGGCTACATTTGAAAACAAACGTGATGTCACGCTTTTGTATTATTGGCATTAAATCAAACTAGCTGATCTGCCCAGTGTTGCCTAGTCCCATCAAAAAACATCACAAAATGCCCAAACTGTAAAATGGCAGCACAAATTTCTTTGGTAACCCTTTTGTCTGTTGGAAAGTAAATAGAAAGACAGACCCCAAAGCGGAAGTCAATTCAATACAACCTCTTCCAATGTCTGGATTCAGAGTGTGTCCGTTCTTAGTCAAAATTAAAAAAAAGTTACTGTCCGATTTTCACAAAATTTGCATTTGCATAATCAGAAAAATAAACTATGTATAGACTATAAGTAAGTTTTGAATCGATACCTCCAATAGTTTTCTTAATACAACAAATAACGAAGCCGGCTCTTTAACCAGGTTTGATTTTCTAAACTAATCGCTTGTTGACATCAGCGAAAGAGAAATAACTGATTTTTTGGTGCTACATACTTTAGCGTTTTATGTATATAGATGGTTCAGCAACAATTTTTTGTAGAAAGTAGTTGATAGGAAAGTAGACAAGTAGCAAGCATTTCATGAGTTTCTTTTAAACTTATGTGGTCTGCCCATCCTGGAGCAACTGCAATTATTGTTAAGAAAAAACTGCTGGCTACCCAAGTTTTATGTACACCTAAAACTACGAGTTCCTACAACTATATGGATATTTTGTTTCTACCCAGTTGTGTGCAGGCAGCCGAATCTGAATGTAGGTGTCACAGTATTCTCTAATGTAACTCATTTCAATGTAGATGCCTTCATTTGCCATTCTATTGAGTCTAGTGTTGTGTCTCTCTTTCAGAGTTGTTGAGGCGTTCTGCGGAGCATGCTCTGATGGACATGGTCCAGCTCTTATTCTCCTGCCTGCCTCAGTTCACCGAAGATCTCAGGTGTGCTCACATCAAAAAGGTGAAGGAGGATGTTTCCTCTTTTTTTTTTTTTTCCTTTCTCTGCTGCTTAAATAGCCGTTTAAGAAATGAAATTGGGATCTTTATTTGGATGAATGTGTCTGAGAGGAAATGGGAGATAAATTAATTTAACAAACAAGTAATATAAAAACTTTTTTTTAAAGTCAATTCCTACTTAGGTCAAATAGAAATTTTTTTCCAGCGATCTACACGTTTCGCCACTGACGGTATTTATTCTTAAATTTATATCCTGCTAAATATCTTACATATGAGAAATTTTTGAAATGTATTAAAAATTAAAAAATAAATAGCTAAAATACCAAAAATTAATAGCTCGAAAAGTATTTCTCACAAAATGGTTAGACAAACTGCATTAGAAAGGTAAAAAAATTGTATTTTTCTTGATATAAATTTAAAATCTAATGATTATGCCGTTTTTCAAATATTGAATTTCAAAAATTACCAAACTTCACAATAAAGTGCCATAGCAATGTTACAGTTAGCAATAATACAGTTTTTTCAAATATTAATTAATTAATTAAATTTTATTATTTAATTTTAGTTTTATACTTCATTTCTGGTCAAAAGTATAGACTCACTCCACATTTATAGTCTCCTTCGCCCGCGAGCCGCCTGATCTTCGTCCGTGAACAGCCCCATTATCTTTTTACGTGTGAAGGTGAGAATATAAATATGGAGTGAGTCTATACTTTTGAACAGAAATGAAATATAAAATTAAAATTAATTAATTTAATTTAATGAATGAATTAATATTTGAAAAAACTGTATTAACATCAATTGTCATCCAGTACAAGTTTAAAAAAATTTATTTGAAAATTCCAACAAGATATATATAGAGAGAGTGTGAGCTAATAGTAGGAATTTAATAAACACACACACACACAAAAGAAAAACTGAATAGGCTAACTCTACTAGCCTATAACTCATGTTGTATTACCCAGTATGTACTGTTAAGATCTCTCCCCTCACCTGCAAACATGCATTTATCAAAGAGATAGCCATTCATTAAATCACACCTATTTTGTGTATCAATGCGTCTGCAAAAATAGAACCCGAAACTGTGTGCAAGAAATAAAAATGTGTTTGCTGCGAAAGAAGAAATGTAAACTATACCTAATCTTTTTACCTGTCATTCAAACTCATCGATGGTCTTGGTGCAGTTGGAGTAATAGAGGCCATAATGATGAGGAAGTACCAGTAACTCTTATTTTGTGCTTTATTGAAACACCTCACTAGAAAAGAACCTTCAGCTTTAAATAAATTTTTTTCTACTTAAAAAGAATTTATTTGAGAAGTTGTTCCAAAGCGGGATTCTCTCAATATATATATATTAGGGCGTATCGAAAAAATCTAAATTTCTTAGATCTTTTAGCGGTAGTGCGGAAAAGTTTTGAACTCGCTTTATTAAAAAGTGTGCGAAATCTTAAAACTGTGGGTTGATATCTTCTGTCGCCTCAATAGGCCTAAATTTCCAAAAAATGGACTAAAAATGATTAAAAATCAAAAATTAATAAATAATCACAGATTTCTCTCATCGGTTTGAGGTAGTGCTTAGAAGTTACTATTTTGTAACAACAACAACCATAGGAAATTGTAGAATTATAGATTAATATCTTCTGTCGCCTCATCGGCATCGAATTTTGGAAATTTTGACGCATTTTGGTAGTTTTCTGCATAACTGTTTACTGCTTTCACAATACACAATCGAGACAAACTGGGTTTGGCGCTCTTCCAAAATAGTGAAGACAATGTGGGAGCCCACAAGGAGAGTTCAAATGCGTTTAAAACTGGACAACACAGTTCTTCTCAGTGAAAGGTATAGTGTCTCCAACAGAGCCGCGGCTGCTATTGCATCGCGTGTTATGCAAGATTTGGGTTTAATATCGGAATCAGGTACCAGCCTCGTAACAGACAAAAATAAAATATGTAAGAAAATATCAAGAATTTACAAAAAATTGGTCTCAAAATGAAATGAAAATCGTTCTACTCTAACTGGCCTTTAATTTGATGGACGACATGACAAAATCTTAACATCAGAAACACTCGAGGACAAGCAGTTCTAAAGAACAATTGTAGAAGCGCATTGCTGTATTGTATCGGAGCCTGATTCTACGTATATGGGACATGTTACACTTGAAAGCGGATCTAGTCTTGATATATCTAATAGCATTTACGAATACGTAACAAGTGCTTTATTGAATGATTTTAGCAACCTTATTGTTCTCGGGTGTGACGGCACTGTAGTGAACACAGGGGTGTCTAATGGCGTAATTCGCAGGCTTGAATTGAAACTTCAAAGGCCAGTCCAATGGATTATCTGCTTACTTCATTTCAATGAGTTGCCATTATGACTCTTGTTTGAGTCCATAGACGGCAAGTCATCTGGCCCACATCTTACACCGGAGACATTGGACGAAACCTCAAAGGATGCGAAAAGCTTTCAATTGTTGCTTTTAATAGTATTGAATGCAAGTTACCACTCTCAGTTCAGATCAGAAATACTTATTAGACATTTGTACCACCATTAGTTCTGGCGTTAGATGTTCAGATCTACTTATCCGGGAACGTTGAATTTGTCCCGCTGGCTAACAACTTTCAAACGAATACTGAGGTTATATATATCTACATCAGACCCATCACATAAGTTGCTAACGTTGGTTGTATTCATTCTAAGAGTCTACGCACTCTCATGCTTCTGAATGAAGATTCATCATTCCATAAAGGATGGACATCTGTGGCATTTCATCAGCTCATCTCGGTAATTGCCAAAAAGTATTGTGACATAATCGACCAAGTTATTTCTCGCAACGCTTACTTTGCGGCTCAAGTAAACATGCTTTTGGCTATGTTAACTGATGCTAGGTGCCATATTAGGACCCTTGTAGCTCGGCGGATTATCAAGGTAAGAGAAATTAGCCCAGACGGAAATTGTGTTCGCAAATTCGTTATTCCTGTTGTTAACTTTGGAGCTACAGACAATGTAGATCTCATTGACTGGCAAGCTTGTTATGAGATATCGCCTCCTGTTCTCAGAGAGATCAGTTCTCAAGAATTTCTGAAGATGATACAGGGCAGTATGCCAATGTATTGCTGGGAATTTATTAAATTTACTTCACACACACAAGCGGTTGAGTGGATTGTGAAACTAGTCACTGCAAACTCCGGAAAAACAGTTGGGATGCAGAACAGGAATAGATTTATTACAGCGACACTAGAATCCAGAAAACACATGTCAAAATTTGAAACCAAATATGATTACAAGCAGTAATGCTTTTGTCATTTGTATATTCGAAAGATAAATTAAAGTTTGTGTTCACATTAAAATGAGGTAAGTGTTGTGTCGCAAACAACACATTTTTATTCTACAAAATTCTTTAATTTTAATTTTAAAATCATATTTTTGCTAACTCTGAAATTGGGGTTTTGTTTTTATTCAAGATCGCTTTTCGATCTCGTTTGTTTACAAATCGCGACTTCGGTCCGGTTTGTTTACATTTTCGCGGCGGTTAGGGTTAGCGGTCACAGTTTATTTTGCAGTAAAACTTAAATTCATTATGCTTTTAAATTGTTTTATTTAATCTTTGGCACAAAATTTTTAATGGTTTTTCACACTATCCATCAGGTTTAATTCAAAATAATATTTCTGTGTACGCGATGTTGTAATCGGTTGGTTGGTTGGACGTTAGATATTTGGTGCTGCGCAGGTTGAAATAGCGCGCTTTCATTCTGTGGAATATCAAATGTTTCACTGGTAATTAACTAATTATGATTTTAATATTGTTTATACAGTTATTTTTACAAAAGATAGATATGCATACTTGTGTAATTATATAGGAGTTAATTTTGAGCTACTGGAGTGTTTTGTTTCGAATTTGAGCTACAGGAGTTATTATTTTATTTTAGGTATTTTTATTAAATTATTTAACCTTAATTAACATTAAAATTCCTTTTTATAATTTTGCTTTTCTATCCTGACATTTCCCTTTTCTTCAATTTTACACTATTAAGTTATTGTGGCAACGATTGTGACAATGATACAGCATTTTCCCGCCAAAATGATTGGAAGGTCACGTGGTGACGCTGCTTAGAGAAGATGTCTGACGTCATGCTCCGCGGAGGGTTACGAGTTTTCAACGGATAAATTAAAAAAAAAAAAAAAAAAAGAAAAAAAAAAATTAAAATCAACTAAAATCGTCATCAATCATCGTTATAAAGAAACAGTAAACTTCTTGATGTGCAAATTTATGCACATTATAACCTTTAAAAATATGATTTAATTTTATCCTATAGTTTTTAGTTCCGCACTATATTTTTAGTGCGGCAGTATACGATTGTGAAGGTGGTACAGGTGGCTTCCGCGGGAGCTTTGAAGGCAATTTGATCTTCAGCCAGCAACAAGGAAGGTGGTTTATTTTTAGCACAGGAGAATGCTTGATATGTGAAATGAGATCGAAACGATAAGTTTTTCCTTCTTTCTTTTGATATTAGCTGCTCAGCATGATGCAGCTAATTCAGTCCTTCCTTATTTTTAATTAATCTTGTTTCTTTTATTTTATACTTTTTATTGGCCAATTATTTTTTTTGACACCATGTGTTACTTAACTTTAATCCTCCGTAGCTCAATTCTCATATCTCAATATTTTTGTAATTAAAGGGTGTTTTTTTTTAATAATGAGTAAAAGTAAAGTTCTATATTGTTAAAATTAAATAAATAAGAAAAAAAAATGAATATAATTTACAAATGTCTTGTCAAATTATATAAGGAGAATATTCATCTTCTTGCATGAGAAATTGTAATCATGAGTAAAATTTTATAATGTTACAGTTAATATTTAATATAATACAATTCTAATGTTAATCTACCAGAAAAACGAATGTTTATTAATTTTTTTAAGTTATAGCATGTAAGAATCGTCATATGTTTTGTTAATAAATCCCTTTTAATTATATATCCTTTTTGTCATTCCTGCAGTGCCTCTCTCTCAGTTATTATTATTTTTATTATTTCTTTCTTTAGGGATTTAAGGTCATCTTCATGAGGGCTAGCTATTTTCATTCTTTATTCAAAATTTTCAATTGTTGCCTTAAATTCAATAATTGTTTCTTTAATTAACTTCTGCAGTTTTTAAATTTTTGTCCATATGAAGATGATGTTGAATCAGTAATCAAGCAAATTCACTGACCATGGCTGGGGTTATTGCATCAGGGATTCTCATCTTAATTAATTAACTTCCTTATTCCAAATTCAGGAGTTTTTCACAACGCAGCTCCTTCCTTTTCCATTAAAAGCTTTAGTTTTCTATCCTAAAATTTTTGTCTGGTTGTAATTTTCTCTTATTGTATTCTTAAAGGTAATATTTTCTTATGTGGGAAGTCTTTTTAATATTTTATTTTCTTAAGTTATTAATATTTGGGTCCTTGGGTCTTCTATTGTAATTAATTCTTCAATGATAATAATGAATAATTTAATTAATTTCTAAACTTGTTAATACTCTTCTTTAGTTGTGATAAGACACAACATATAATTTTTGGTGCCGTGCTGGTCAAGTGAATTTCTCAATATGACTTATGAAAAAAAATTTTTTTTGCACTGCCGGAAATTTTCTTTATGAATTTATATGTATATCTTGTAAACTGAGGATAGTGTGAAATCAATTGTTATTTATTTATTATAATTCTATAAAGATGAGTAGTACAGAAGTAAAAATCACGTAAAACAGTCAGGATGAAAGTTTGAATAATGGGTCACAATTACAGTGTCATTTGGAAGGGGATACTAGTGGTCTTCCACCTCAAGTAGTTACACCTGAAATTCCGGTACCTGAAAACAATGTGCCACCTGGGATTTTACCAAATGAGCCAGTCACAACATAAGTGTGACGTGTATTTATTTAAAATTTTACCTTCATCTTCCAAAATTTGGTGTCGATGAAGCGGCAGAAGATATTAACCTATAACTCTAAAATTTTTTATGGCTGTTGTTGTTGTTTCTCTGCGTGAAAATAAGGGTGTTCCACTATTTTGGTAGATCGACAAACCCAGTCTGTCGTGATGTGCATTGTGCAAGCAGTAAACAGTTTTGCAGAAAACTACCAAACTGCATCAAAATTTCAAAAATTCAATGCCGATGAGGCGACAGGAGATATTAACCTATAATTCTACTTTTTTATTTGGTTGTTGTTGTTACAAAACAGTAACTTGTAAGCACTACCCCAAATCGATGAGCGAAATCTGTGATTATTTATTAATTTTTGTATTTTAATCATATTTAGTCCAAGTTTTGGAACTTTTGGCCCACTGAGGCGACAGAAGATATCAACCCACAGTTTTAAGATTCCGCACACTTTTTAATAAAGGGAGTTGACAACTTTTCCGCACTACCGCTAAAAGATCTAAGAAATTTAGATTTTTTCGATACGCCCTAATATATATGATAAGAAAATGACTCCTGAAACTATTTTATTGGGTCATCCTTGGCAAACAGTGTTATTTATGCACAGTTAAATAGATAAAAAACATCCGATATTTAGCACCTGACAATTCTCTTTGACTTTTAATTCAAATGGCTGCTTCATAGCTATTTTGGTCTCACACGTTTTTAAAAAGTAATATTCATGCGGTGTAGGTTTGAGTTGATTTCTATACTTTTCCAGGGAGCCTTGGTGAGAGACCTGTTTACTGTTTTATAGGCACAATCAATTTTTTCAATATTTAATTTAAAATAGAGAAGCCATTTATCTATTTTTATATACAAACAGTAGTAAGTTGTATGTAAAAAAAAACAAACAACAGCAACAATGCATAAGGAAAAGTGCGGGTACCTAATGGTTTTAACTTTCGTGACAAAAGACCAGGAGGGCAGAAAAATCAGAATAGTTTTTGGGGACATTTGGGCTATTGAAACACCACAGAAACTGTTAGGATGCATACCATTTCTGCTTTTAAATGTAATGTTTTCAATAATTTACTTATTTAAATTAATTATTGAATCATAATTAATCATTATTTAAATGATTTAATAATATTATTCAATATTAATTGTTTAACAGTAATTATTTAAACAGTCTAAATATTTTCTATCTTTTAAATAAATCTTTTTAAAACATCCTTCTAAAATATTTTACTATAAATTAAATTTACTTTCTGTAATTAAATCCCTTTTTAAAGTCAATAATCATTTTTAAATTAAAATATAATCATTCATTTAAGTCTCTGGATAACAGATACAAAATTTCTATTGTCTGTTGACATCGTCTTGTGATCATATCGCTATTTTTTCTAAGTACAAAAATATACTTTTTACTTTTTGTTTAATATGAATCGTTTCCAGTTAAAACTTTATTCAAAAGATTAAACAAAATTTTTTATGTATTCTAGCGAAATTCAACTTAAATCTTGGCTGATATGCTTTTTTAAATACTTTTCTTAATTTCCATGTTTACACTGAGCACTTTCAAAACGACACCTAGCCATTTTGAATTGGAGCATTTTTTGTATTGTCAACAACATTTTATTGCTTAATCCTCATCCATTTTGCTTTAGGGGTGACTCACGTAGGCATTCAAGGTTTCCAGTGGGGAAAAGAGGGTTTGAAATTCTTTCTAGAACATTCGCGTAAGGGGGGGGGGGGGAAGTAATTTCTTCCGCTTTGAGTTGTTGTTTCTGTGTTGCTACAGGAGTTGAGTTGTTTCTTTTAGTTTTCTTCTAGGTGACGGTCGCGATTAAGGCAACTAGTTTGAAGAAGAGGAATTTTTCGCCTTTTCTGATTTGTTCGCTTGACTTCCGGCATCCGTTGGGAAGGTAGTTTGATTTGAATTTGAAAGTTAGTCTTTAACGTACTGTGAAGAGTGTAGCAAGGTAGTATAAAGTGCTTCGGGCCGTTGGCCCACCCGTTGGGGCAGTTTCGTAAACTTTTACTTCTTGTGAAACTCCCTAAGAATTACCGGGGGCCATTTTGATGATTCTGTTGGAAGACAGAATTCCCTAATTTTATGGCAGTATGAAGGCAAAATGACTCATAACTCAATATTTCAGTTTGCTGGTAAATGTCATTGTAAAGATGTTTCAACTCCAGCTAATAAATTCTTCGTAAACTTAAATTTCATTGTAAAGATGTTTCAACTGCAGCTAATAAATTCTTTGTAAACTTCCAGTAAACTTGTTGTCATTAACGTGAGATGTTTCAGTTAAATCTGCAGTGTCAATACAAATTACTTACAACATAATGCTTCGGTTTGCCTGTAAATTACATTGTAAAGATGCATCGACCTCAGCTGATAACTTCTGCGTAAACTTCCATCAACTTGTTGTCATTAATGTGAGATGTTCCAGTTAAATCTGCAAATGTTTGAAATAACGTAGTAATACTGATTGCAAGTCTCATCTGAAAGATCCAACAATTCGGATCGAGTGTTGGAGAATTAACTTTTCATTGATAAATTAAAGTTGTTGTGAAGTACTTTCCGAAAAGAAAACCTATTCAATTAAATTCCTGTCTTCTTTCAAATGTAAGTCATCTTTATGGACTCTAAGCAAATGTTTCACTTTTCTACAGTGAACATTTTTTAAAAAATTTAATGCCAGATTTGACTTTTCTGCAGTGAACATTTAAAAAAAAATTAAATAATTTATCTTCATTTCCAACTTAGACTCAAAATTTTTAGGTAGAAGTTTTGAACTGTATACTATCTATAATTATGTTTATACATTCACTTCAATCTATGAAGCTTCATAATCTTGATTTTTGAAAAGTTCTACTTTTTACTGTCAACTGGCTCTCTGTCTTGGGTGAGTCCATTTATGTTATTTCTTTTTCAGATCATTCTGATTTATATTTTTCACAAATGCAATAGAATGATAATTTGTGTATCTGTTAAATACTAAACGTAAATGATAACCAATTTTTAAGTAAATAATAATTAGATAATTGTTTCAGATTAAATATAACTTTTAACCATTTTACTTTTTAAGCACTCAATTCAAAATTTTCAACGTCCTGTAATGGGCATTTCCATGAAAAAGTGGACATGAGGAGGGTTGAAATTTCAAATGTCTTTTATTACTACAAATAATATATCAAATTAAAGATAACAATATGACGCATATGAAATTACAGAGAACTAAGCTCTAAAAATATTTTTTTTATAATTTATCTAGGCTCAAAGTTGGAAAAATTTGAAAAACTTTCAGCCTGTAAAATAGGGTATTTTCATTCTGCCAGAAGCAATATTTAAAACAGCAGCATTTTTCATATATGTGCATATATTACTATTTGTGACCTTTGTGTATCTTTTGAAACACTTAATTTTTCAAAAAAATTTAAAAGTCCCGATTTTTAATACAAATATATTTACACTGTCTCTCTGTCACACCCGTCACAAAAAAGATGCTTAAGTTATTATACAGAATGCATTTTTCCATGCAAATACATGGAACTTTCGGAAAGTCTAATTATTGCAAGTCTGAATAATTACAAAACGTTAAAAATTCATTAAATTTTTATTTTGTGGGAAATTGTAGCGTGCCGGGTGTGACAAAATCCTTGTGACGGGTTGGCAAAATTCTTGTGACAGGTATGATAACATTTTCAATTGTTTTGAAATATATTTAAATATTTTTTAAATGAAGTGTAAGGTTGAATCATTCTTGTTTCTGAACATATTAAGGCCAATTTGCCAAAAAAGAGAAGATAAATCATGAAATATTTGGATTATTTTAGCAAATTGTGAGTTGGTAGCAACTTACTTACTTTTAATTTAATTCTGCTTTGGATTTTTTTAAATGTGCTCAGGAGATTGGTGCAATAAAGGCATTGTATGTCTCAGCAGTGAAAATACTAGAAACTAAACAAATACTGACAGAAAATGGGAAGGCATCAAGTCTTATCACTACTTTAAAGTAAGTAGTGATAGTACTATCCTTTTAATGGGAAAGACTGCCAAATCAACACTGAGGTAAGTGGCAGTCACTGCTAATTGTGATTCTACCCCTCAGAAAGATTTTGAAAATATCAGATATAATCATGATACTTAATTGAACCATCCGCAGCAATAATATGGCGTAGTCTCTTAACGAAATTACCAGAAACCTTTGTAACATCAAACAAATATGTCTGGATGTCAACACACCCGTCACAACTGCATTAATGGATTATCATTATAAGAATATATTATATTTTTAAATATTGAAAGCTATTGAAGTTATATATTTGCTCAATTATCCAAGCATATGCATGGAAAAACATCATTAAAATACTTTTCAGGGATTTATTAGCTAATTTATTTCCCAAAATATAAATATAAACTCTTAAAATTTTGTCTGGATATTGGTGATTATCTTTCGGTTTCCCTGTCCAGTAGCAAAAAGCGTAATAGCTTGTACTATGCTAATGTCTTGAATATCAACTTCTGTAAGGAAGAAATAAGCTTAAAATACATGCAAGCCAGTGGGCCACACTGTATTTGGCCAGAGGAAGATGACATCTCAATTAAAAAATTTTCTGCTATTGTAAAAAAGTAGCCCCCCCCCCCTCACTTATAACGAGTAGGGGGCACTACCAATTTTAAACTAACTGCATAAATATGTTAGTTTTATTAAATTTCTTTTGTATATTTACTATTGTTGAGTTTACTGTCTATACTGATCACTGTATTTTTTTGTTAAACAACTTTCAAATTGTACACTTTGCACAATGTCACACCCGTCACTTCTTTGTCACACCCGTCACAGCAGGAAAAAAATTCTTATACATTAAAATAATTAAAATTTATTATGAAAATTACGTATTAAGTTTAATTTGAATCTCTTTCATTAGAAAAAAATTGTTTTAGCAATAAAATAGTTAAATATTCACAGGAATTTTAACAAATGTGTACGCAAGTAAAAACTCTTGTCCCGAGAGAGTCACACCCGTCACAAGTTTAAAATTTTTGTTTTTTAAATATTGAAAGCTATTGAAGTTATATATTTGCTCAATTATCAAAACATATGCATGGAAAAACATAATTAAAACACTTTTCAGGGATTTATTAGCTAATTTATTTCCCAAAATATAGATATAAACTCTTAAAATTTTGTCTGGATGTCACACCCGTCACAATGGAATGGCCCTAATGTCGTGCTGGAATAGGATTTAGAGCAAGTGTATGTAGGGTTCTTCTGGCTTACTTTGTGATGTATTCCGATCCTGAAAACGATTGATATATCAATATTTAAGTTGTTTTATTAATTTTTCTTTTCTCTTTCTCCCGTTCCAACATTCTTCTCTTCTTGGGAAAAGGGCCCTCTGAAACAGCTCCGAGTTTTGGTGCTCATCGGAAATTATTTTTTTGCACCTCCTGTAGCAAAAAGTTTCATTGTAGTCAATTTTGAATCAAACTTTAAAACGTACATAAATTTTTTAGGCTCAGTAATTTTTTTTTTTTTTTTCAAGCAATTTTTAATGTTGTCATCGAATGGCTTTCTCAGCTTTTATTGGTGCGTTCGTAATTATATAAATATGTAGCACCTATTGTCGTCGTTTGGTCCGTCCGTCCACATATAACAACGCAAAAACTACCCAACCGAATGGTTTGAAATTTAAGATATATTATCTTTGCAGAACATGAAATCATTTCATTGAACATGAAATCATAGTGAAATCATTTGTTATTTATTTATTATAATTGTATAAATATGAGTAGTACAGAAGTAAAAGTCACGGAAAACAGTCATGATGAAACATTAAATAATGGGTCTCAATTACAGTGTCAATTGGAAGGGGATAATGGTGGTCTTCCACCTCAATTAGTTCCACCTGAAATTCAGGTACCTGAGAACATTGTGCCACCTGGGATTTTAGCAAATGAGCCAGTCACAAATGAACAGAGGGAAAATTTGGGGGCAGCAAGTGCTAACAACACACCTCAATATGTGCATACAATCGCACCACAAATACTTGAATGCATACTTAATGCATTTCCTGAATACCTTGCCATGTTACACACATATTCAGGTAGAGAAGAGGATGGCTCGTTTGAGGATTTCATTTGTAATATTGAGGAGATTGGCAAATTGGCATTTTGGGTTGATACCCAGCTAATAATTGCAGCAAAGATGAAACTACTAGGAGAAGCTGCATCATTTGCTAAGACACACCCTATTATAAAAAGGGCAAAATTATGGACGGAGGTCAAATCTGAGTTAATTAAGAGATTTGGAAAAAGTGGGGACAGCCAGAACAACATCTTAAAATTTACCCAGGCCTTACAAAATCATTCAGAGTCAACTAGGGGATTTTTATCACGATTAAATGGGTTGGCATATAGTGTTTTTCCGGAGAATGCCCAGATTAGGGAAAACCTGCTTTTCAATCAGGCATTAAAGGGTCTTCATGCATCCTCACGTAGATTTATTATGGGTTTGGCACCTAAGACCTTTAATGATATTTGGCAAGCTGCTCTACAAGAAGAGCAATGCTTATCATTTGATAGGCATGCAGAAATAAATGTAGCCACAGGGTTGTCAGAAATTAAGAGTGGGGCTAGTGCAGACCTAGCAGAGATAAAACAATTATTACATGCCAACATGATACAGTCTGACAAAAAAATAACAGATTTAGAACAACAAGTGAAACAACTAACACTAATGGTTAATAACCAACAACCCCCACCTATTACACAACCAACTTTATTTCAGCAACCACCCCCTTTTCCACATTTTCAAATTCCAAGACAGCAGCCACTTTCATTTCATCAAAATCAACTTCCAGGACAATTTCCGCAACAGTACTTTCCACAGCAACACATGCAAAATTTCACTAGGCAAAGAAATCCTATTGTTTGTTATGCTTGTGGGAAAGTGGGACACATTAGTAGGGTGTGCAGGAATAAAGAATCGGGATCACAAAATGCGAATTTAAACGGGTAGAGGGGCAAATGGAAATGGCACAATCCAATTTGACTAATGACCCCATGTGCGTGAGATCAGACTCTGCTTTTGGCACAGGACTTTCATTACCTTTAATTGATTTCAAAGTGGGTGAAAAGGATTTTAGGGGATTAATCGATTCTGGGTCATCTGTAAATTTAATTTCGTTTCAAGCTTTAAAGGGTTTGTTAGAGGATAGTTTAGTTGAGGACATAGAAGATTGCTTTTTGAAAATCACTGGTGTTTCAGGGAATGATGCCATAATTACTAATTTTGTTAAGATTAAACTAAATATGGGAGGTAAAATATTAAAAACACAATTTTATGTAATAGATAAATTAGATTCTACAAACTATAATGTAATTTTTGGGAACAACTTTCTTGCAGAAAATAAAGTTAAAATTAATTTTGAAAATAATGCAATTGAAATTAATGAAATTAGTGTTAAATTTTCGAACTATGTGAGTGACAATTATTGTATTTTAGTTGAGATAGATTATGTAAATGTTGGGAAAAGTAAACGTAAACATAAATTACCCTCCAAATCTGAATTAATTGTTGAAGTTCAAGTCAAAAATAAACAAAAGCAGTCCAATATGGTCTTGATAACTCCTACTAAACATTCGCTGGACAGTAAATGGGCAGTTAGTAGTTCAATACATGATTTTAATGAGAAAGGTATCTATTGGATTAAATTGGCTAATTTTTCTGATGATGTAGTTGATATTAATAAAGGTACTAAATTAGTAAATGTAGAAGAAGTAGAAGGGATAACTTTACAAAATGAACAAATTAATTCTGTTGAAGTTACTGAGATAGATAAAGATTTTGATTTAGTGGGGGGTCAGTTTAATTTAACACATTTAAATGAACAACAACAAGAAGAGATGCTAAAGTTAATTAACAAACATAAAAATATTTTTGCAAATGAAGTTAAAGATCTGACAGGATGTAGTACATAGAGTTTACCTTTCTGATGAAATCCCAATTCGCAGTAGACCATATCGAACCCCTTATGCACTCAAACAAGAATTGAAGAAACAGGTTGATGATCTTTTGGATGCAGGAATTATATCAATGAGTGATTCTCCCTATGCTTCTTCGGTTAAGAAGAAAAATAATACCTACAGACTGGTGTGTGATTACCGTAAATTAAATATTAAAACACAGCCATTACCTTATCCATTACCTTTAATTGCTGATTTAATTGATTCGCTGGAAGGGGCAAATTTTTATTCGTGTCTTGACCTTTGCTCGGGGGTATTGGCATGCACTTAGACCCCAATGACAGACACAAGACAGCTTTTTGTACCGATTTTGGTCACTTTCAATGGAACAGACTACCACAGGGACTTCGCAATGCTGCATCATCATTTCAAAGCAGCATTTCATGGCAGGTTTAAAACAATTTAACATAAATACATACATTGACGATTTAATTATAGCTTCCAAAACTTTTGACGATCATTTGTGTAAATTAGATTTAGACAATAGATTTAACCAGCATAATTTAAAAATTAATCCTTCTAAATGTCAGTTAGCACAACAACAAATTAATTATTTAGGTTTTCATATTAAAGATGGTAAAATTTTCCCTGAAGATAAAAATCTAAAGGCTATTAAACAATTTCCCATTCCTAAAAATAAGAAAAATGTGTGCCAGTTTCTTGGGCTGTGCAATTATTACCGTAAATTTTTAGACAAATTCACTGAGACTGCTCTTCCCTTAACAAGACTAACTAAAGATAAAAATACTTTTGTGTGGGATGATGACTGTAGTAATGCATTCGAAACTTTGAAGGCGGGTCTACTTAAATCACCTTGTTTAACTATTCCTAATGTAAATTGTTGGAATAAAATTCCATACATGTCCACATTTTTAGTCTTGTCACTTCTTTTTAAGCATTCATATAAAGTCATTCATTTAACCTCCATGTTAAGTTCTTAAGTTACTATCAGTCTTATATTTATTTCTAAGTTCTGACTTAATCATACATATATTTGGTTTATGATTTATTTATTTCAATAGTTAAATATCGTATTTAATATTTCATTTAGTTTACTTACCTTTTTAATATCTTTATAATTATCCTGGTATATTCATTTCTACTCTTACACGGCATCTTTAAAAGCACACGTATCTTTGTTTACAATCTACCGGCTTCTTTTCCCGTATGCATTCTAGTGCTACGATGTTCCGGAGCGATTCCGGCAGCCGTCAACAGATGGCGTGACCATCTGTTTCCTCCTTCATCGCTCTCTCTCCACTGCTGAGCACGTTTCGTTTTCTCAATCTTTCGGGATGCTGGCAGTGATGTAATCCTCATTGATTATGCAAAGCCGTGTGATTGGAAGTGTGATAAAGATATATCACAGTTTTATCTTTTTTAATTATTTTATATTTCAGCTCAACGTATTTCTATTTTTATAGCCTTTCCAGTTTAAATTTGCCGTTCTTTAAAAGCAATTTTATCGGCAATTCAGCACCACGTAAGTGGTTTTCACGGCGTTACTTCATCCCTCCTTCGTTCTCTGAGTTCGCTTCTGTCGGCGCTGAGCTGTGACGTCATCGTCATCGACGGCTTTCCGCTCCTGCGTTTTGCGCATGCGTTACCGTCGCTCTTGTTCCCTGTGTTTTCGGGAGCTGTTTTGTTTTGGCGCTGCGGGCGAAAGGGGCGTGTCTTTCAAATAGAAATTAGAATCGTTCTTTTAATTATTAAATGTTAATTTGTTTCTGATTTGCTCTTTTAATTTTCACGTAATTCCTAATCATCAAATTAGTTTAAATTAATCTTGCTCTCACATTTGTGCACCCCTGTTATGGGTATATATACTAATGTTGCGCATTTTTCCAACAGAATTTTAATAAAAATGATGCTGTAAATTTATGATAAACGTCGTATGGTCTGGAGGCCCGCTGGCCTGTGCCGGCGCTCGCTCGTATCCTAGAATCGCGTAGTGCTGATTCTTTGGAGATCAATTTCGCGTTTTCAGTTTTCAATTATTCTATAAAATGCTGTTGTAAATTTTAAGTTTAATATTTTAAAAGTTTTAAATCAACTGGTAAATTGACTTCTGAATTAATTCTATAATTCTTCATGGACGCGGCCAGAAGGAATGTTTAAAGATTCTTCGAATTTTATGAAATTTGAGCCAGTACTTTTTAAAGACTTGATGTGCAGCTTTCATCTCATCCTTCCTACTTCTTCAAGAAAATGTAATAAACATTATTGGATTCAACTTATGGTATTCATCATTTATAGTCTGCATCTATTTCTTCACTCAAGTAAGATAATTTATTTCATTTTTTATTTTGATTCTCTTCTCAAAGAATATTCGACCTAAAGAATGTCATGCAATTTTTTGCATTGGGTTATTGCTCACACATTAATATTCCCATCAATTGCTCTCTCTTAAATAATTTCTCCTTCACATTTGGCGCCGTGTTTATTCTTTTATGAAGAGAAAAGTTAAAAATTTTATTTTGTTCTTAAAAAATATTCTCAAATTTTGAAACTTATAAAATAGAATATATTTGAAGATTTGATGCTCTTAATTATTTTATATTAAAAATGAAATATTATTTGAAGAATTGCTGATTTTGATTAAATTTTTATAAGCTTAAAAATATTCTTGTGCTCCACAGAAGATCGATGTTTGCAATACATCGTTAATTTCAGAACTTTTATTCTCAACTGGCTTGCATATATTTAATAAATTATTTTTAATTGAAAAATGATATTTTAACAGAAATTAATTTTTATTCTGGTATTTTTCCATGAGATTTATTGAATATTTTATGCAAATTTTAATGAAGAATGAAATTTTTAGAAAATGAATTTATTCTTTTTAACAAATGAAAAATTATGGTGCTTTTTATATATATATAAAGTTAAAAATATATATAATTCATGATGAATTCAAATATATTTTTTGAAAAATGTGAAAATTGTTCTTGTTCTAAGTTTGAGAACAAAATTTAAAGAGGCTATGGTTGTTCTTATTCTTGTTTTGGGTTAATTTTTATTAATTTATTGGCACTTTTAAATGAAATTGATATATTTTATGAATATTAAAAATTTTATTGAAGCAAATTTTATTGGAATTAATTTATTGAAGCTATGTTCTCATCATATTACTAATTTTGCTGCACTTATTCTCAATATGAATGAAATGCCTTCATAGAAGCTCAAGTTTTCATGTGATTTTTAGTTGTTTTATCATACATAAATTTTTTTTGAGTTCTTGGTTGCTTCTACAAAAGTAAATTACTTATTGCAATAACACTACAAGTTCATTGACTCTCGCCATTTTCTACAAATTTTCTGTATGATTATAGTGTGCAAGCAGTCTGTGTTCTTTCTAGAAATTAAAATTCAAGAAATGTATTTATATTTTGAAAATATTACACAATAATTTGCATTTTCTGTTCTACATTTTGAGAACTCTGTTATTTTAATTTCAAGGAATTGTTGCTTCATCCTAATATATATATATTATATTACACAGCATCTACATCTTTTTATTGAAATTCTCATACCATAATCACAAAAAAGAGACTGGTATTATTTTTTTCTTTTTTGAGAAGTTATTGCCATTACCCAACGGCTGCATATTCTTGTTCCTGAAATAGTTACTGTCTACCCATGCTACATTTTCAATATTCTACAATCTGAATATATACTAACAACTTCAATAAACTGGTTATTTCTATCATCTGACTTTGCTTACCTAGTGGGAAAATCTTCAGAATGTGTTATATCCATTGTTGGCTGATTTTCTCTGCTGTTTGCAAATATGATGGTTCCTGATAGTACAATAATTACTTATCTGCACTCTTTTGCGAGTTGAAGTGACTGTTGATGGTCGCCATTCATATAAGGCAAATATATCCGTGTGATTGCTCCTCGTCAGTCCTCTTCATCTTGTAGAACTTGTTTCTCCCTCATCAATATTACTCATTTTTATGGATCTAAAGTATTACAAGTTTATAGCTGTGCCTATTTGCAATAGTTTTCTATCTTTTTCTACCCTCTGTTGCAAAACTCGATTATGGAAGTGTACTGTCATTTATTTTAAAGTTCAGTTTTACAGCATTTACAGAAATTGCTGCTTCCTCAAATGGAACTTCTCAAATTTGGAAAAATTCTTATTATGATTATTATTTGAAAATTTTTATTATGCTTAAATTATAGTGCCTTGTTATTCTAGTATTATTTCATAACCCAATGTTTTCTAAATCATTTTTACCATATGCCTCACTTGAAGAAAATTATTTTATAAATGAAGAAAATTTTTTGTTGCACCATTAAAATATATTGCAAAGTTACATGCAAAGCAACACATATTCTTAGAACTTTCCAGCGCATTATAAAGAAATATTCTACCACTTGTGAAATGATTTTGGTGAATATTATTTTCTTCTAAGAATCTAAAATGCTTTTATAGTCTTAGTGACTTTCTCAAATGTTACCAATCCCAATTTTGTCTTTAAAGTGTGCAAGTAGTGTTGTATTGCCTCAAATCTGCAATTCCTGTCTGCTTGAATACACCTATACAAAAAAATGTATATAGGCAACTTAGACTTTCCAGCGCCTCTCAACAAGAGTCTTGTGCTCTTTGTATTATTCTAAGTGCCACTTCGTCATATTATTCCTCAGCATCATGGAACCACAGTTCATGATTTATGTCTGCTAATTACCTGATGTGTCTTCAAATGCTATTACCTGCTGTGTCTTCAAATGCTCTTACGTGATGTGTCTTCAAATGTTCATCATTGTTCAGTGCATCCCTTAAGATGTCATTAAGTGCTAATTTTTTTAGTGCTAAAATATCCATATAAAGTCTTCAAGTCTTCTTTTAGTGGTATGTGTTTCAGGAAAAAGGCCAATTTGCTGCTACTCTGCCATTGTGTCAATCAACCAACCAGTGTGCCACTTAACTTGCAAACTTTTCAGCAAGTAGTTACTTTTTTTCTCAGTGTAATCATCTTTTTAAAATCAAAAACTGATTTTAGAACTTTTTAAAGGTATTACATCTGATTATTTGTTATGTAAAAGCAGAACGTTTATTATCCTTCATCTGTAAACAAACAATTTTTTTTTCCTTCAAGCATTTTAATAGCAATATTCATCTGATTCTTTACAATAGTTTTAGCAAGAATGTGGTATATTTTTGCCTGGTTTACATACTTGCTAATGGTTTAACGGATCGCTATTAGCATTTTTGTAAGTTTTGATGAATTTATATTATGTTTTATGCTTATTTGATTTGCAGATTCGTCATCGGTTTTGGAGATCGCCTTTGACAGTCTTGTAAGTTTTGGTGTTTGTTCGGTTTACGGATCTACTGATGGTTTATAAGGGGGCTATTAGTGTTTTGTGAATTGTAATGAATACATATTAATAGTTTATATTTATTTGATTTACTGGTTTGATAATGGTCTCAAGGTAGTGAGAGGCTATTACCACTTTTGGTAAGTTTTGTAAATACCACCCAAATAATTCATATTTTGTCAATACCTGATTTTTCTATAGGATATATTATCCTTTTCATTAATTTTATATAAATTTATGATTATAACATGCTTTACATAACGGTGCACTGTGTTTGTTTTTATACTCTCATAAAATGTGTCATTTGATTTTAATTTGTCTTTCTTTATGAAAGTTAATGGTTAAATTATTTTTTTTGAGGATCCTCACCTTTTCTCAGTTTTTCTCTGATTATTTTTTTGCAAAAAAAAACCATGGTATATTGAAAGAAAATTTATTGTGTATGAAAAGAAAATTTATTGTGTATACTAAAAAGAAAAATGAATTGAATATAATTGAAGGAATTTTGTTGAATATTTACAGAAAAATTTTATTGAGTACTTGCAAGTATATTAAGTATAAAGTACATTAAGTATGAAGTATTACTAAAGAAATGTGTCATTTATTGTTGGTTAAAACTTATGCATTATTTTGTTATATATTGAAAAGTTTTTACTAAATCCAACTATTGTGATGAATTTACTTATTTATGACAAAGGAATTTAAATGTTGTTGCAACATGATTTTATGCTATTTTCATATAAATTTTGGGTAATAATTGTTATGCATTTATTATATACTTGTTAGAAATGATATCAGTATTTTGTATATTATATTGATTGCTTACTTTTATATGATTTGAATTATTACTAATACAAGGCCTTTTTGAATGAATTTAAAATCCTTCATTGGATTGTTTTTGTGCACATTTATGCTATTCAGAGTTAATTTTATATGCTCTATATTTTAAAAGTCCTAGGCATCAGTCAGAATTTAAAGTATTCTTGACTTTTTGTTGCTTTAAAATTGCAACTTATTATAATTTAAATATTTGTCTAGACAAGTCGGATAAGTAAGAAATTACCGACTCTTTTTTATGTTGCTTTACTGTTGCAACTACTTTGGTATGATCTCATTGCTAATTTAAAGAAAATATTAGCTTGTTTTTTTTTATATACATGATATTTGTTTAGAGATCAAGATTTATGGAAGGTATGACTTTCTTTGCTAAAAAAAATGCAATGGGGCTTTTGTATACTATGTTATATTGTATACATTTTGTATAATTTGTGATGAGATTTTTGAATGTACTAAATGATGTATATTCTTTCTCTTTTTCTTTTTGGTCGCTGCACATCGCATCAAATTTTATTTAATTTACTTTTCATGGCTCTAAATTTAAGTATTTATGTCATTTTACTTTGGCATTTAAAAATTTTGTCTTCCCTGTGTCGAAAAAGGCTTTTACTGTTTTTTTAACCCTTTTTCTCCTTCTGGTCAGTCAAAATTTTTGTCGGTGAATGGGGGTATTGTGATAAAGATATATCACAGTTTTATCTTTTTTAATTATTTTATATTTCAGCTCAACGTATTTCTATTTTTATAGCCTTTCCAGTTTAAATTTGCCGTTCTTTAAAAGCAATTTTATCGGCAATTCAGCACCACGCAAGTGGTTTTCACGGCGTTACTTCATCCCTCCTTCGTTCTCTGAGTTCGCTTCTGTTGGCGCTGAGCTGTGACGTCATCGTCATCGACGGCTTTCCGCTCCTGCGTTTTGCGCATGCGTTACCGTCGCTCTTGTTCCCTGTGTTTTCGGGAGCTGTTTTGTTTTGGTGCTGCGGGCGAAAGGGGCGTGTCTTTCAAATACAAATTAGAATCGTTCTTTTAATTATTAAATGTTAATTTGTTTCTGATTTGCTCTTTTAATTTTCACGTAATTCCTAATCATCAAATTAGTTTAAATTAATCTTGCTCTCACATTTGTGCACCCCTGTTATGGGTATATATACTAATGTTGCGCATTTTTCCAACAGAATTTTAATAAAAATGATGCTGTAAATTTATGATAAACGTCGTATGGTCTGGAGGCCCGCTGGCCTGTGCCGGCGCTCGCTCGTATCCTAGAATCGCGTAGTGCTGATTCTTTGGAGATCAATTTCGCGTTTTCAGTTTTCAATTATTCTATAAAATGCTGTTGTAAATTTTAAGTTTAATATTTTAAAATTTTTAAATCAACTGGTAAATTGACTTCTGAATTAATTCTATAATTCTTCATGGACGCGGCCAGAAGGAATGTTTAAAGATTCTTCGAATTTTATGAAATTTGAGCCAGTACTTTTTAAAGACTTGATGTGCAGCTTTCATCTCATCCTTCCTATTTCTTCAAGAAAATGTAATAAACATTATTGGATTCAACTTATGGTATTCATCATTTATAGTCTGCATCTATTTCTTCACTCAAGTAAGATAATTTATTTCATTTTTTATTTTGATTCTCTTCTCAAAGAATATTCGACCTAAAGAACGTCATGCAATTTTTTGCATTGGGTTATTGCTCACACATTAATATTCCCATCAATTGCTCCCTCTCTTATTTTTTTCTATGTCACAGGAAGCTCATCTGGAAAGGTACATTTATATATCGACTCTTGGTCAGTTCTCATCAGCTTCGCTTCGTTTTGTTTCATTTTGTCCTTGTGTCAGTGTGCTGTGGAAAGGCAACATTCATAATGCCGCCTCTGAGTCACGCCTAGTAACGATGATGATATGTTTTTAAAAGATGTCCTGTTCTATTTTAATGGTGCTTTTCAGTTATTTATAAAAGTAAAAACTTCATGTTTTATAAGTGTGACGGCCAGATAAAGTTTAATTAAAGATGTATTTGACAGTTTAAGCATTTTATATTCCAAAAGAGTTTTAGCTATGCCATTGAAACAAGTTGGATAGCTGGGAATAAAAATGGCGGTATGTCGATACTCTGCATCTGAAAATCTTGGCCGATAAAGCAACATGTTCAGCACGTAATATTTTAAGTTCAGTTTGTAATATTTTGAGTTCAGTAGCTAACAGTTTGAGTTTAATGGTTAATGATTTTGAGTTTAGTATTTAGTTATTTTTTTAGTTTGTGTTATCAACGTAGTTTTTCCCTCTTCTTATATTTTTAAACCGACATTTCATTCATCCTCTGAATAATATCAGACGGATTTCAGAAAGTCATGTTCGTGTATTTATAGAGTGCTAAGAGAGGTGTAATACACGCTGAAGTTTTAGTAAGTTTATTTTAAATTAGTTTTTCTTGAGTTTGCTTCTATATTCATACAACTTTATTTAATTGATGGTTTAAGTTTATTTAAATAAAGTTTTTAGTTTACGTTTCTTCCCTCATATGGTTTTTAACATCTATTTAAGTCTCTCGTTTCATTTTCTCGCTCTAAAGAGTCTGACGTTTAATCATGGTGTTACGGAACTCATCATGTTCCCTTGCTTTAGGTGAAGGTCCGTATGGTTCGCCATGTTTGGTCATCTTTGTTAGTTTCGGCATACTAATGACGGATACTGCGTGGTATGTCGGAATGTTTTTCATGTAGCAGATGTTTAGTAGAAACGGAGATCAACGATCTTTTAAATTGGATCGTAGTTTGAAAGAGGAGGAGATGTTTAAAGTTTATTTAATCTTGTTTTAAGTTAAAGTTAAGTGGTTTAAAGTTATAATTTGATTATTGAAGTTTAATTTGAAGTATAAAGTTTTATTAATCATTAAAGAATATAAAGTTTAAAAGTAATTTCCTTTATGAAAAATATATTGTTTCTTAAGCTCCAGTCTATATTAAGTATATTTTTCATTTGTTTAATTTGTTGAAATTGTATTTGTCTTTTTAGTTTTTATTTCTGTTTTTATTTTAATAAACGTTAGTTATTTTTTAAAAACAGTTGTATTTATTTCAAGACATAGTTCACCTAGTTTATTTTTCAGCTTTTCTCTCATGCATAAATTAGGCAACTTATCGCCAGCATATACGCTCCATTTGCGTTTGCTAATCTGCTCCTTTTAAATTACTAGTAATTACACTAGTAATTACTTATTATAACAAGATTTTGTGTTACATACCGATGCGTCAGGATTTGCTCTTGGTGCGGTTTTGAGCCAGTATGATGATAAAGGGGATTTACATCCTGTGGGGTTTGCAAGTAGAACCTTGAAGGATGCAGAAACTAGGTATTCAGTTTTTGAGAAGGAACTTTTAGCTATTGTATGGGGCGTGGGACATTTTAGACAGTACTTATATGGGAGAAAATTTATTTTGTATTGTGATCAACAGAGTCTGTCCCGCGCACTGGAGCTAAAGGATTGTGGTAGAGTTACAAGGTGGGCGTTGGCATTACAAAACTTCGATTATGAAATTAAACATACTCCCGGCAAGGACAACATCCCAGCAGATGTGCTATCATGGGCGATTAATGTTGCTAAAGTAGAAAATGTAATTTCCTTAAATAACATTACAGATGACACATTAATTGAATTACAACAACAGGATGCTAAGTGTAAAGAGATATTAGATTTATTAGGTACCCAAGACAATATCACAATTGCAAAAAACACTTTTTTTTAAAAATAAAGTTCTTTTTTGTCACCAAAACTTTAAGTCTAGGTTTAATATACAAGATAAATTAGTAGTACCTAAATCTTTAGTTCCAGAAATTTTAAACTTAGCACATGATTCACCAGCGTCTGCACATCCTGGATTTATGAAAACTACAAATAAAATTCGTAAGAGGTATTTCTGGCATAACATGAGAAGTGACATTTTAAATCACATAAAATCTTGCATTTCATGTGTTCAGAGTAGAGGTTATAAAAAAGGTCATAAAGCACCATTGCAGAGAATGCCGATTCCTACTCGTCCTTTTGAGATGGTAGCAATAGATGCGGTAGGACCTTTAACAGTGACTTCAGAGGGAAATAGACACATTTTGGTGATGAGCGATTATTTTAGTAGATGGGTGGAAGCTTATCCAGTAAAAAATTTATTAATTGATTCAATTGCAGGAACGATAGAGAAGTTTATTTCCACTCATGGAGTACCTGAATATCTGGTGTCAGATAAAGGAAAGCCTTTTGTTTCAGATGCTATACAGAAAGTATATAAGAAGTACCACATTAAGAAGCACACGACCACGAGTTACCATCCTAGTTCAGATGGCGTTGTTGAACGTGCTAATGCTACTATACGTAATGCCCTTAAGCATCTAGCTACTGCGACTGACTATGAGTGGGACTTGTATCTTAGTTCAGCTCTTTTAGCTTATAGAACATCATATCATTCTACAATTAAAGATACTCCGGCTCATGTTATTTATGGAAGGGATTTAGTTGTGCCAGTAGATTTATTAGTTAAAGAAAGCAAATTCTTTTATGCTGACACTAGGGAGTACTGTGAGGATATAGAGATTAGGTTGCAACAATCATTCAAAATCATTAGAGAATATTTAGAAAAGGCAGCTGAAAAACAGGAAAATTATAGAAAAAGGACAGCTAAAGATAAAAAGATTATGGTAGGGGATTTAGTACTTTTATATATCCCAGTTTTCAAGCAGGGTGAGGCCACGAAATTTCAAGAAATTAATAAAGGTCCTTATAGAGTCAAACTTAAAACTAGCCCAGTAAATTTTCAAATTACACATATAAACAATCCTAAAGATGTACAAACAGTTCATGTTGACAGATTAACACGTATCGAAGAAAGAATTACTTACCCAGCTTTGTATGAAAATGAAATTAATGGCAATACAGACACTAATGACAATATAAATGACACACATGATTCTTGCCAGCAGTCTTCTGGTGATAACAATAACTTGTACTCTAATAACCTACCTGTACCTAAATCACATACCTTAAAGATTCTTTTTAAAACAAATAATCCTCCTAACACTTCTTGCAACCTTAATCTTCATAATTCACATACTACTTCACAGGTTCAGAGAAATACTCAACCACATGACAGCGAATTAAGGACAAATAATGATAGTGAGCAAAATACTAATGTTTTTGGGTCTTCGACCAATTTTAATACGGTTCCTACTAAGCAAGGAGCTAGTATGCAGAAACATGGGTACAACCTCAGGGAATTACCGAATCGTTCCTATAAATGTTAAAACTTATGTAATTATTGTAAATATTTGTGTTTAATGTTAAATGTTTATTATTTTTTTTTTACTTTTGCCTAACTGGTGATTCTCAAGAAACTATTGTTGTAAATCTTTAGCATTTATTTATACAAGTTTCATGAAACTGTGAGGCAAAATTTTATGTGTCGTATTTATTCATTCCATTTATGTTGCTATTTGGCCAAGAATTTTAAATATTGTGAAAAAGGTGTTATTGTAATACCATAGATAGTATGATGAAATATTTTTTTAATGAGTCAAGGCAAAGTTTAATTTTAAGAATTATTTTTATGTTAAATAATTTAAGAATTTTGAATATTCACTGTGTTGCGAATAACTATATGTGTAATAGTGTTGTAAGAAGCTGAAGAATACTAAGGCAGCTAGTGGATGATCAGCAGCTCATGGTCGCTTCAAGGCCTAATTCACGATTCTCGACTTATGCTATAGTACCGCTGGACATTTCATTTTGGTACTCTGCATATTCATGTAATATTATGCGACAAATTTTTAATAGTTTTATGTTATTTGTGTTTTATCTTTTCAATGTATGGGTTATTTTATGTATATTTTTGGGGAAGGGATTTTTTTTTTATGGTACAATAATGGAGTGTCATTCATGCATGCTAAGTAATGACGCTCTACTATTGTATTTTGGGACATTTTGTTCCTTTTTGGGTTTTCAGCCAGTCCTGGTCTTTGTTAAGGACAACTTCTGTATTTGTTAGTGAGGATATTTTTTTTTTCAAATATGTTTTTATTTTTATTGAGCCCTTATATCATGTGTTTCCTTCTGTATCAAAAATTTTTGTGCCAAAAATTTTTTTAGGGGGAAAAGGGGGTATTATGTTGTGTCGCAAACAACACATTTTTATTCTACAAAATTCTTTAATTTTAATTTTAAAATCATATTTTTGCTAAATCTTAAATTGGTGTTTTGTTTTTATTCAAGATCGCTTTTCGATCTTGTTTGTTTACAAATCGCGACTTCGGTCCGGTTTGTTTACATTTTCGCAGCTTCGGCGGTTAGGGTTAGCGGTCATAGTTTATTTTGCAGTAAAACTTAAATTCATTATGCTTTTAAATTGTTTTATTTAATCTTTGGCACAAAATTTTTAATGGTTTTTCACACTATCCATCAGGTTTAAATCAAAATAAAATTTCTGTGTACGCAGTGTTTCAATCGGTTGGTTGGTTGGATGTTAAGTATTTGGTGCTGCGCAGGTTGAAATAGCGCGCTTTCATTATGTGGAATATCAAATGTTTTACTAATAATTAACTAATTGTGATTTTAATATTGTTTATATAGTTGTTTTTACAAATGATAGATATGCATACTTGTGTAATTTTATAGAAGTTAATTTTGAGCTACTGGAGTGTTTTGTTTCGAATTTGAGCTACAGGAGTTATTATTTTATTTTAGGTGTTTTTATTAAATTATTTAACCTTAATTAACATTAAAATTCTTTTTTATATTTTTGTTTTTCTATCCTGACATTGCCCTTTTCTTCAATTTTTACGCTATTAAGTTATTGTGGCAACGATCGTAACATCGATACGGCATCTCCCGCCAAAATGATCAGAAGGTCACGTGGTGACGCCACTTAGAGAGGAGGACTGACGTCATGCTCCGCGGAAGGTTTTGCATTGATAAATTTAAAAAGAAAAAAATTAAAATCAACTAAAATCGTCATCATACATCTTGAAAAATGTAGGTAAATTTTAACGTAATTTCCCCCACTTCTGCCAAAAGTTGGCAGGTTTTTCTTCATTTTAAAGTTTCCCCCCCCCCCGTTTATAAACGTAAGTCTATTTAATATATTAAAGTAACATCAGTAATTTAATTTCTTTACACTTACGTTTCCTTTTTTCATAAATTCTTAAAGTTAAATCGCACGTTGTTTACTTTTTACCACCTTTCCGCCAACCGAATGGTTGGTTGGTTGTCGCATGGAACGTCGCTTAAACGATCGTCACTGCAATTGACATTGATCGTGGCTCCATCTCCCTGCGTGGAGAAAATTTTCGTTAACTAAGTAACAAGTAGGAGGACTTCACAAACTGTGAAGTCTTTCATCACTAATACAATGAACCAATCAGAGACCGGCTTTCGCGATCTTAAAGTTTAGCTATTTTTTCTTGGCAACATTTGTTCGCTCAGCTGGATAGTTTAAATACCCACACGTTTTTCAAATGCAGTGTGCTTGTGTTTTGTTTTTTACCGAATCTTAAAATATCATCTTTCAATATGTTAGATGGAAGATGTCATCATAATATAACTCAACCATGTAAAAGCTGTCTCATCGCGATATGTTTTTGAAGTGTTACTATTTTAAGGAAATGCACCCTCATTTTAAGGAATTGGAAAGGAAATACCGGTAATGAAACATCTTTATCAATGGCTCTTTTCATGGCAAAAACCGTTTTCGACACTCGTGATATATGGATTAAAAGGTATCGTAATTTATAATATATATTGTCTCTGATTGGATCATCCTTAATTGAATTATGCATGTTTTCATTTTTTTGTTTTTACATATTACTGACAAATGGTCAGTTTGTTTGTGTGTGTAAAGTTTCATCATGTTTTGTGAAGCAATAAATGTGTTGTCGTTATAATAACTGTGTTATCACTGAAGTCCTCTTATACCGTAATGTTCTAGCCAACATATGCACCTTCAAATTTCCAGTAAAGTTTTAGTAACTTTTCATGTGGGATGGGAAGCAACCTTTTTATGCAAGAATTTTCTGTATACTTATTTTATCAATCATCTATCTAATACAAGTTATATATTCAATCCTTTTGATTTTTGATAAAAGTTGGTAGTTAACTTATTTCATGTTACAACCCATCCAGGGGTGTCACCTCTTAAACCAGCGTACTGACGAAAGCCTAAAACCCCGAATCAGCCCCTCTTCTTTTCTGTAAATTTTTCAATGTTATTTAAAACCTGCTTCACCTACAAAAGGTGCAGGGTCAAAAAAGTGGCGGCGCATCCACAAAAAAGAAACAGTAAACGTCTTCATGTGCAATTGTATGCACATTGTAACCTTTAAAAAGATGAATTAATTTTCCTTCTACAGTTTGATTCCGCACTATATTTTTGGTGCGGAGGTACACGATGGTCAGGGTCGTACAGGTAGATTCTGCGGGAGCATTGAATGGAGATTCGGTCTTCAGCCAGCATCAAGGAAGGTGGTTTGAGATGATGATGAAAGCAAGATGATGGGCCCATCCACTTCAATATGCTAAGTTTTTTTTCCTTTTCCTTTTTGATATTAGCTGTTCAGCATGATACAGCTAATTCAATCCTTCTTTATTTTTAATTAATTTTACTTCTTTTATTCTATTTTATTTTTATTGGCCAATTAATTTTTTTTATGTAACACCATGTGTTACTTCACTCCAGACCTCCGTAGCTCAATTCTCAATTCTTTTTTTTTTTATGATTAAATGGTAAAAATTAACGATAAAAATATAAGTGATATTTAGTCATAAGTAATTGGAAGAAAATTAATATCGATTTTAAGATTGCATTGTCAATGATGTCACTGTCATCTCCTTGTAGAGAAATTTTAATTCTGTGAGAAAGGAAAAAATTATAATGTTTGCAATTAATATATCTTGCTTCAAATGTCTTAATGCACAGTAATTTACAACTGTCAGAATGTTAATATTTAAGAAGTAATAACTTTTAAAAATCATGACAATATTTATCATAAATCCCATTTAATTATATATCCTTGTTTTATTTAATCTTTGGCACAAAATTTTTAATGGTTATTCACACTATCCATCAGGTTTAAATCAAAATAAAATTTCTGTGTACGCAGTGTTTCAATCGGTTGGTTGGTTGGATGTTAAGTATTCGGTGCTGCGCAGGTGTCATTCCTGCAGTGCCTATCTCTCAGTTATTATTCTTTTTTATTATTTCTTCCCTTAGGGATTTAAGATCATCTTCATGAGGGCCTGCCATTTTCATCTCTTATTAATTCAATATATTCTTATTCAAAATTCAATTGTTACATTATGTTTAGTAAATTAATCTTTAATTAAATTTTAAGCAGTTTTTATTAATTTAGGCCAACATGAAGATGATGTTGAATTAGCAAGGATAAAATTCACTGACCTTGGCTTGGGTTATTGTATCTGGTATTTTCTTCTTAATTAACTTCCTTATTCTAAATTCAGGAGTTTTTCACAACGCAGCTCCTCCTTCTTCCAGTAAAATCTTTTTAATTATCTATCCTAAAATTTTAGTCTGGTTGTAAATTTCTCTTATTGTATTCTTAAATGTAATATTTTCTTATGTAGGAAGACTTTTTAATATTTTAATTCTTAACTTATTATTCTAATTTGGGGTAACTTGGAATTTCAGTCTTAACTTTTCTTCAGTGGTGTTAATGAATAATTTAAGTAATTTTTAATCTTGTTAATACTTTCTTTAGTTGTGATAAGACACAACACTGTCCACAGAGAAGCACCTATCAGCGAGAAACGCAGGGTACCCGCTTTTACCCTACTCACCTCTCTATATAAGTTATCTTGGCACAATTCGAGCATCAGGTTTGTTTTCATAGCTGTTTATATCATTTGGCAAGAAATTTCACTTTCTGAAACCCGAATTGTACCAGGATTTAAAAAACAAAAAAAAAGGCCAAGGCTCCTGTAGTGGAAAAGTATCATTTAGTTCATTATATTTTTATTCTAAGCTAACACCCATTTTGATGGCTCATTTTCTCTTAAAACCCGATTCTCATTGCAGTTGAAAATGCGGTCGGGCATACTAGACACTGGACGCAACAGCAGCAAAAAGCGCTCTCCTCGTCCTAGGCGGAAAAAAATCCAGGCCATCGATGCTGTTCTGAAAGAGACTCATAACAAGACGGATGGCAACCAGGTCCCTCCCCTTCCGAACGACCTGTCCGTGGATGCCAGCGAATCCACCCCCTCTGACAACCTCAGCGGTCTGCCTGTCGCAGAAGTGATGAATATCAAAGTTCAGGAGTGGGTGAATAATCAGAGTTCTGACTGTAACTTGAATGCGGAAGAGCCCTCCTCAAAGACAGAGACATGCCCTGTTGAGGTAAGAATGCTTTTGAACTGGACTCACATCACGGGTATATTTTCATTTCATATTGCAACTGAGTGTCCAAAATGTGTCCAAACCGGGACTCGAATCCAGAATCTGTGGCTTTAATTGTCAATGCTCTTCCAGTGGAGGTATCTGGATGGCATCCCTGCCAACACAGTTCAGAACAGATGTTGCAGATGCACCACGATGGGTACGATTTTCATTTTTGCACCCTTTGGCCAAGAAAAGCCCATTTTTGAATACATGTAAAACAGCATGTTAGTTTTATTTTATTATAAAACCCCCACAATTTTATTATAAAATGCAGTCTGTGGCATCTGTACCCACAGTTCAGTCACACAACCATTTGCATTTAAAGGTTCTGGGTTTGAGTCACGGTGTGTGTTCACATTTTCACTCAGTGCGGAAAATGGTCACTTATATGATTTATTGAACCATCAGTATGATTGTGTTAAAATAATGAAAGCGTAGAATAGAATTTACAGCCGCAAGCAGCTGGCTATAGGACAGTGTTAAGATAGCTACCAAACCTTCTGATTCATTAGTACTACTGTTTCTAAATAGTAATTTTCATCCTATTTAATTACACATTTCTATCATTCAATAAAACAAACACTTCTATTCAAAAATCGGAAGGTTTAGCAGCTATGTGTTACTAAAAATGTAGAAGTTTACATCGATAACAAGCAAAACTTATGCTTTCCATGTAAAATGTTTGGCATTTTCTGTTGAGTAAAAGTTCTACATTTGTTCTTCTTCTTCATTAAGTATTGAATTCTAAGACAACAAATAACTTAATCTGAAATAACTTATGAAATAGGTTGCCTTCATCTTTTTTTTAAACATTTAAACTGTATTCTATTTTTTTTTTTTAAGGCAAATTAGTTTGCAAAAAAAAAAAAAAAAAGGTACTTCTTCATTATCCCGTCAACCACTTTCAATGAAAAAAAAAACTATCATCAAGCTATTTGCCTAACTAACACCCAATAAACAAATGGATGAATGTTGCCATTGGAATCTTAAAAAAAAGACAAATAATACAGAAAAGCCTCACTCACTCAAGTGTCTACTATCTGTAGCTTTAAACAATAAAATTTACATTATATTAGTGAAAACAGAAAAAATAATAATCTTCAATATTTATTAACCAGAGGGCCCGTGCGAGGATTTCGCACTGAAATCTAATATTTTTTAGGTACTGCTCTATTATCCCGTCGACCACTTTTCATAACAAAAAACTATCGCCAAACTGTAAGATTAAACGCCAAAAATGCAGTCCCATTTACTTGATATCAGAAGCATTATACGTGTTTGTTACGTCATCAAGTGGTTTTTAACGCGACATTTGCATGTATTTTTCATTATGTTTTACCGATTTATTAGTTATTTCATTCATTAAAATAACAATTGTGCCCTTAAATTCTTATATTTTATTTATTTATTTATTTTGCTATTCCAATGCGTTCTCCCGTTTATTTGGCGATAGTTTTTTGTTATGAAAAGTGGTCAACGGGATAATAGAGAAGTACCATTTTTTATCAATATGTAATATTTCTTAGATGCAGGTTTAAACATCTAAAGAAAAAGTAAGGATAAAAATATCTGCAAACAACATTTAGTTTTTAGTCAAGCTAGAATATCATCTAATTTATTCCATCAAAGTTATAGTAAAAACTGATCCAAGATTGCAAAATGCATGCGCGAGAAAAAAAATTGACAATCTTATTTTAACTGCATTAGAGGATGACGTCATCCGCTTCGGAAAAACATGGGACATGGAAATATAAATCTAAACATTTCAATTTCGTTTTTTAATCATAAATATAAAATAAACCCGTGCGGTGTTTTTTATAATAATTGCTGAGCATCATATAATGTGGTAATTTTTTTGGAAACAATACTTTGAAGAAAACCTTTCATTTCTTTTATGAAAGCAATGCCGATTTAATTTTTAATTTTCAGCAAATTTTAATCAAAAACATGTTTTAACGAATTGTTAAGTGTGCTATGTCAGAAGCCAGTTCAAAATCCTTTCATATGCCATCTCATTCGTCGTTCTGCGTTTCGTATTTTCTGAGTAAAAGAATGGATGTTGACAGGAGAAATAATACATATGATTTACATTATTTTCTTAATTATCCTGGTGGACAAATGTTTGTGATGCCAGTTGAAACGGATCTATTGTGCGTGACTATTCATCACAACATTTAAAAAAAAAATGCTTTTTCTCTTTTGCCATCATGCTGTTGCCGTTTAAAGACGTAATTGTTATTTTACTTAACGAAATAACCAATAAGTCTGTAAAATATCATTAAATATACAAATAAGCGTCAAATTAAAAATCACTTGATGACATAACAAACAGGTGTAATGTAGTATCTGATGTCAAGTGACGTCACGATCTTGCATTTTTGGTATTAAATCCTATAGTTTGGTGATAGTTTTTTTAAAAGGAAAAATGATTGGCAGAATAAGGGAGAAGAACCAAAAAAAAAAAAAAAAAAAAAAAAAAAATACAGGGTGAAAATTGGATGTTTGTAAAAGAGTAAGGCCACTTAGCACGAGCCCGGGCTCGATTTTTATACCAGCCTTTGTGCCTGTGCGGGCTCGGGTTTATTCTTCCTGAAACTGACAATTTTATTTATTCACATATAGAAAAAATAAAAATAACATTTCCCTTAAAAAATTACATATTCCATTTCAAGTAATTTTAATGTTATTTTGATCAGAATGAATAAAGGAGAAACAGATGTCTTATTTTCCTTTTCTAGTATTAGAATGTTACTTTAAAAGAAATTCACGATATTTGCGACGCAACTGACGGCGGGGTGATATGGCGTCAACACGAAGTGGTGCGAATAATATTTGTTCTAGATTTTCTTTTGATACAGTAGAATATTTTTTAATTGGAACATTTATTTTATTTTATTTTTTTTAGAGATCTAATGCGAGATGAATATAATTTTGTTTTTAGTCAATGAGCATTAGCTTAGGTTTGCAAATTTTTAGTCTTCTATTGTGAGCGAGTCATATTCGCTCTTCGTATGAAAATAACGTTAGTGATTCTATTTTTAATCATGAACTCTGCTAAAGCTCTGCTCTGCACATTTACGAAGTCACTTTCATTCGTAAGTAGATATAATTGTCATCTATTGTTATTCCGATAGAAAGCAATTGAAGAGTGTTTCCAATTTTCCTATAAAAGCACAGGATCTTTCAGATAACAGTGTCAAATTTTTAATTTAACCTGATTTTCAGGAAAACAAAATGTTGTTTCAATTAAGGAAGTAATTATAAGTTATGTTATACACCTTTTATAAGAAATAGAAAACGTTGTTCAATTCTTTTGCATAGAAATATAGTAATTTCTGCAAATTGCATGCATTTATTCATAAAACGTACTTCATTAATGTGGCCACCAGATTTGCTTGTTGGGAGAGAAAAATATTTGCATCCTTTTAAGGAAGTATATTCATATTTGATATCAAACTTCTCTTTTGATAAGATTGAATGTAAATTTCCATAAAATTAATTATGTGCATGGGATAAACATTTATTTTCACATATGAAGTTTTTAAAAAATGAGATATTACTTTTAAAACAATTTTTAAATATTATGCAATTTTTTTCGGGCTCGAGCTCTGATGACACAAAATGTTTCAGGCTCGGATTTAAAATCATTGAGCTCGGGTAGGCCTGGGCTTCGAAAAGAGAGCCCGAACTCATCTCTAGTGTGTACTTGTACCACCCTTTAAAAAACAACTAACAGAAACACCAGTTAATTAAAAAATATATATATAATTAAATTCTGAATTCATTTATAGTTTGTCTTTTATCATTAATGTTGTGTTGTTCTCAGTGAATATTTATATAAATATTTTTGGGTACTTCTCCATTATCCTGTCGACCACTTTTCATAAATAAAACTATCGCCAAACTGTAATGCCAAATAAATAAATGGAAGAATATCCAATGGTTGGAGTATCATAGTTGAGATTTTTTCCAACAGAGAAAATATGTTAGACTTATTTGTTAGACAAGGCTGCGAACTGCAGCGCTATATCAAAATAAGTAAATTATAAAATAAAAGAAATTCAGAAAAGCCCCACTCACCGAAGTGTCAACTATCAGTAAGTTTAAACAGTAAAATATATATATATATATATATATACTGTTCAACCACACTTTTAAGAACCCCGGTTGGCAGAGTGCCAAGCCGATTCCATTCACTCTGTAGGGAGAATAACCCCGGCAAAAGAAGCTGAAATCCCCACTCTTTATACTTACGGCTTACGGACTTTCTCATTTTCGGCATGGATTAGCCATTTTCGCCCATGCGCAGTTCGCTCCAGGTTTCTATCAAGCGTGGTGCATCAGTATATATATATATTTTAATAAAAACAGAAAAAAAATAATCTTGGATATTTATTTACATTAATGTTCTTAATTATCCCTTTTGGCTGGTAAATAAATGTTTGTGACGTCGGTTGAAACTGATCTGTTGCACGTAAATGTGCATCGCAACATTTTTCCAATGCTCTTTCTTTTTTAATATCATGGCACCGCAATTGTTATTTTAATAAACAGAATAACTAATAAATCAGTAAAACGTAATGAAAAATACAGGTAAATGTAGAATTAAAAACCACTTGATGACATAACAAACACATGTTCTGACGTCAAGTGAGACTGCATTTTTGGCGTTAAATATTATAGTTTGCCGATAGATTTTTGTTATGGAAAGTAGTCGATGGGATAATGGAGAAGTACCTATTTTTGTTATGTTAAAAAAATGCTTTAAAAAATTATTTTTCAATATCGTTTGTAAAAAGGAGTGCCTAATTAAACTGAGTGAATATTTTTAGCCTTGCTTAGTAGATCTCTCATAATGCATAATTTGGAAAAGAAGAAAGAAACAAAAAAACCTTATAATCATTTGTCATTAACAGTGCTTTGTTAGTGGATATTTATACACATATCTTTTTTAATAGATTAAAAGGATGACTTTGACAAAATGCGATTTATGTGAAAATGAAATCATATGTTACAATAAGAGCAAATCTTGTGTCTATGTACATGCAAATTTTATCTAAAAAATGGCTGTAACGATTTTGACTAAATTTTGTATCCTACCATTTTGAGGTACAAGAAGACCATTGGACTAGGTCACATGTTCGAGAAAATTTGATTTGTAGGTCATTTTGGGGTCACTACGGTCAAGCTAATTTTATGTAAAAACAAGTGGGTAAGTGTTATCGAAGATCGCACTACGAGTTACATTTAATATTCCTTACAAAACACTTTATCCATTCTTTAATAAATCCAAATAAATTTCATTCCCCCACCGGTCTGTTTTTCTCGTTTTTTCGAATGTCATAATAATATGGGTTCGGTTTCCATAATAAAATCAGATCAGTTTGGGGTTACTCCAAGTCAATGCATTTCAATGGGAAGGGAAGGTTGATACAGTTATTAAGTTGTTGAACAGTTGGCAGTAAACAAAGTCGCAAAGTTGGCAACATTTCACCAAATATTGCCAATTTTGGCAAAATGTTGGTGATATTGGGTCGGAAAATAGTCTTTCAAGATTACCAATGCCAAAACACATGCTTGGTGCCAAATGAAAGAATGTTGCCAAGTTTGTGACTTTTTGCCAAATTTTGGCAACATTTGTCAAAAAAATTGGCTTTCAGATTATAAAGAATTTTTTTTTAAATTCCCAATAGGAGCCGCAATACATGATTCAACCAATCAGAGTCCATAGAACATTCTCGAAAACAGAATTCAACCAATCAGGGTACATAGAAATTATATATATTGTACAGAGGATTTATTGTCATATTGAGTTGAACATGAAGCTAATTTTAACTGGGCTTAGCTCGGTCTTCCAAGCTGGTGCTTTGTTAAAAATTGAGTTAATATATTTTTTCCTTTCAGCCTTACTCGGTGGATCTTTCATGCGCTCGCAGAGGGAGCGAGAGTAGCGTTGTCTTGCCAGATTCTACGGCAGAAGCGGATGGCAATCTACCTGTAAGATTTCATTTGTTGTGACACTCTCTCTCTATTTTTACATTGCATGGGCTTCAATGATTGCCATACACGTTTTAAAGGAGCCCCTTAAATATTTTATAATAACAAGAACTTATTGTTTTAGGAGGAAGCATTTCATATATCAATTAAAATACAATATTTATACATACCGTAATTTTGGGTAGATAGGTCATGGCTTATACATGTTTAAAAGTTAAATTTTACATTTTGCCACTTATCTACCGGTGCGGCGTATAAGAAGCATTTGCGATTTTCCAGAAAAAAAGGGAACACTCATACGCTGATGTTGGATGATTTTTTGATTGGCGCATTTTCCAAGCCTGCACCAAACCAATAACTTAATTACGATCATAATTGCCAGGTTATCATGAAAGGAAAAAATCCCCAAAGTTTGGCAAATCAGATCATTTAATATTGTTTGAAAATGCCTCACGTGTCAGAAATAATAATCTCTCAAAATATGTTGTTGATTCAGTAATAGACGTCCGTCATGACGTTTTGGTTGGATACTAACTTCAAACAAACGGTTGCCGTGTTTCATTTCTAATTAAATATAAATCGTGGAAAATGTTACCACTGCATACATAAGGGATTAAAAGACTTAGCTCTGAGATGTAGCTATAATATGCAAACTAAATAGAAAATACAACATAGCAACTGTTTGTTTGGAGTCAGTTTCAACCAAATACTGAAAGTAAGGCTACTATAATTGTAGGAACCTTAACTGAAAGCAAAACACCATTGGTTCACAAGCGATGACGTCAGACTTAGGAGCAACTACCAAGAATTGCAGTTCTAGCATGTTGCTGAATCATGTATTTACGGAAAACTGGTGTGAAGCAATGGTCTCTGGACATACTTTGATGCAATATATTCTACTCATGTTTAAAAATAGAATTTAGATTTATTCTAACTTGAAACTTTAATAAACAAACATGAAATAACAGTATTAAATTTAAAATGTTAATTTTTAAGGTGTTTAGAATAAAAGTGTAAAAATATTCAATCTAACATCTACAGTAACATTTCCACTTTCAATAAGTGCGGCTTATGGGGTGGTGCGGCATATCTGATGGAATTCCAGGTTTGTTTTTATCGTTTTCAGACATAGTGGTGTACACAACAGGGCGGCTGAAATTACGGTACCAGGGTTAGAAATTGGGAATTCTAAGTAAGGTGTCAAATAACGCCTGCAATTTTTTTCATAGGTGCGAAACTGCATTTCATGCTTGCAATTTTATGTCTTTATGTGTTAAAGGCGAGGGGGCTGTACATATTAAACATTTTATCTCTGTGTTAATCACTAAAACAAAATAAAAACTAGCTTTCTATAAAATTTTAAAACAGCATTAAACTACAATATTTGGATTCTAGAAAAATATTTAAATAATTCTTTTATAAAGCTAATATGCATACAAAACAGATTATCAAGCAATTATATCCATAGAAAGAAAATTTGAACTTTTAGATATAACCAGGTATAAGCTTAATTAAAAAAAAAAAAAAAAAAAAAAAAAAAAATCTTAGGACTGAAAGTACATCAGAAAATGAAAAAAAAAAGAAGCAAATAAATGAACTTTTGGATACCAGTTAATGTATATTTGTATGGCATTTAAAGATATTGATTTCTATATAAATATATATATATATATATATATTTAAAACATTCTTTATACAGTATCTTATTTTAGGAGCAAATAAGGAAGGAGAACTATTAAATAGTAAAAAAATCATACATTAAATAACATGAAAATAGAATTTTATCATCCATTATTTATTTTAGATAATCTTACAACAATTACTTTGAAAATTGAAATCATGATATTTAATTTTAAAAATCAGGTCTCCTAACTCGACCATGTGTTACATCGGAGTACTATAAATTAATGGCCTTTTCAGCATTGAATTTTTTTTCAAAATGTCATGCTGGATCAGAAGAAGTTTACTGTATATAAATAAATCGTGTACGATTATGATAACATTATGTATCTATAATCAAGCAAAACTATTCACTGTAGCATGTTTATTATTTCTAATACTTAGATTGATTTGTTAAGCATGGTAAAATATAAAATATCCTATTAGGAAAAAAGAAATCTCTGCATGGTTTCTTTCTGCATAACAAAATATCCATCCAAAGCTGATTATCTTGTTTTGATAATGCCAGCCAGCCCCACTGCAGACCTTGTGTTTCAGTTCCAATTCAGACTTCACAGCATTCGGATAAACAAAAAACCACATTGCTACTTCTTTCTAGTTGCTCTGTACTGGCCAATTTTTGTGGGGGTTCTAATTTTCTAATAAGCTATTACATTTTAATAAAATTTTTTTACACTGCTTAATTTACTATTATTGTAACTTGGTGAAAATTTCAAGGAAATTGCTCAATTAACAACAGAGATATTGATTTTTTTTTTTTAAGGATTTGGCTTTTCTATCCCTTTCTTTTATTTTTCTGTTTACTTGCAGCTCAATAATTTATTTCTTTTTTCTGCTGACATGTTCACAGAGTCTTAAAAGAATATAATTTGTATAGTAGTTTCTCTTGCTTTAAAGAGGAGAAAATAATAAAGCAAGTAATAGCATTTCCCCCCTTTTTTTTCTTGTAAAAGCAAAAGATTTTTCAGAAAATATTTCCAAAGTTTAATTATTAATTTTTGTTTATTTAAAACTTTCTTGGGATATTTTATTTTAAATATTAATCAATTTCTGTTTAAGTGGTTCTCATGAGTTTTTCATTTTTGATAAGTAAATTACTTATCGAGTTAAAAGCGATTAGTATCACATGATGATATGTTTTCCCATTTCTCGAGTTGCAGCATCTGAATTGATAGGTCTTCTACACGTGCCACTCTCTAAGTCACAGGTCAGTTTTTACTTCATTGGTTAAGGGGTTAAGGTGAAGTGCTTAGTGGCATAGATAGGATACTAAACTATTATCCTTCTGTGTGTGCAAATGTGTCTAAAACATGTTTCAAGTGCAGGCAGCAGATGGGGGATGGAAACTTATGCTAAAGTAGGAATAAGAGCATCTGTAAAAAAAAAAAAAATAAATAAATAAAGCTAGGCGTCAAATTTGACGACCAGGTATAATTTTGTGGTCGTCAAATGCAATAATTTAGTTGCATTTGGCAACTAACAACCGCTAATTTCTAACCCTGCGGTACATACATTATCAGGAACTTTGGGATTGAAGGGATCAATTTTGGAATTTTCTGAATTTCAAATCCCTCTTCCAAAATCTAGAATTCCTTTGGTAATTTTTCAAAAACATAAAAGTAGTAAAATTGGCAACCATTTTTGGTGATATATCTACCTGGCCTGGGTATACCAAATTAATATCCATGTTTTTCTTATCTTTCAGAAAAATGCAAGCGATTCTGTTGAGTTGAGCAGTGAATCGGGCAGTGTGAATGCAGATGCGGCTGAGGAGATGATGCTGGACCATGAGAACAACAATGACTATGTCAATCCCAGAGGGGTTCGTTTCACTCCCCACAAACAACCCAAGGAAGGTAAAATTAAGACTTTTAAAACTGAAACAGGTACTTATCCATTAGCTGTGCACAGGTTATATATATATATCATATATTCTAATACGAGCAAATCTTGTGGGTGGTTATATATATATATATATATGAAACGAAGCGTGTTGCTCCGTCGGTGGGTCCTTGATCGCCGGGCCGGTGGCTGCGCGGACTGATGGCGGCTCCGTATTTACGTCAAAGTGCTCATTCTGATTCCCTTGCATGCTCTTGTAGTCCTGGGCCGTGAGCGGGATTCGGTTAAATTCCGAGTGAATGTATGTCTGTTTAAAGGAAGACACCGTCTATTACGGAACCTGGTTTATTTCTTTTTCTTACATGCATCCTTTTAAACCAGGCCCATATTGGCGTGAGAGCTGCTTTTTAAGTCTGTCTGGACATCGAAGGTTCGTCCATCGCGAGGCAATTCCGAGAGAGCAGATTGGCGTAGATTTGTTTAGATGAGGGAAATCGTAAAAAGTTCGCTCCTGATAGCAGTGCAATGGTATAAATATGAGGTTTTTGCATTATTTCTGCTAGAGGTCGTCTAAGTCAAAAGAGGCGTATTTTTAATTTTAATTGACCGCGAGCTGAGTGATTGATTGTGCGGAATAAAGGCGTTGGCTCCATCGGCCGATCGGATGCCGCAAGACTTTAAAATTGCGTTAGCGTCAGCACAAATATTCTTATGAAGAGTCAGAAACCGATCTCTGAAAGTTATAAGATGCGATGCAGGAAAACTAATTTAACAGGGGCAACGCGAATTTCAATCAATTGAAACACAATTTTTAAAGCATTTAAAAAGTTTTGATTTAAATTTCTATTTTTTAAAACGGTAATTTAAAATTTTAAAAGGGGCAAAAAGGGATTTTGCATTTTAAAAAGGGGTTTAGCTTTTATCCTTTCATATCCCCCCCCACTAAAACAAGAGCCACAGGGCTCGCCTGCAAGACCTGTGGGTCTTATCTCGTGAATTTAACCCATGTTTTTTTTTTTTTTTTTTTTTTTTTAGATTCTTATTTTCTCCAGCTCTCAAGTAATTTCTCCAGCTCTTCAGTATTTACTTCAGCTCTCAAGTCAATTGGACCTATTTTTACATTTATATATCAAATTTACATAAAAATATTGGTTACACTAAAATATTGGAATTCTTTCAATGGTGCTGCAGCAAAACAATAATGTGTCTCGAGACGACATACCTTGATTATAACAGTTGTCATAACATAACTGTGTTTGTAGTGTTTCCCTTTCTTTCCAGTTTTTGTTTTAAAGTTTTTGATATAGTTTGTTGGGAAACATCCTTTTGTGTATAATTGCAAATTGCAACCATAAACTATATAATATATAAACTATATAATATATTAAAATAAACCATAAACTATATAATATATTAAAATATTCACAGGTAAACATACTGAAAACTATACAACATATGCAAATGTAAAAAATATTCAATAATAGACAATGTTCAAATGTAAAAAAAAATATTCACAAATACAAAATATTAAAATGTAAAATATATTCACAAATACAAATTATTCAAAAATATAAAATATTCAATAATACAAAATATGCACTAATACTATCAACAAAATATATTGTATCTCAAATGCAATTTGAAAAGCTTGCATTTCTAGAAATATTGAATTTTCACACTGAGATAAAATAACAGTAAAATATCCTAAAATACTAATAACAAAAACAAATTATATTTCTTCGTATACCTTTCCGTTTTGTTCGGGACTTAGCTACTTCTATGATGCAGCCTTAGGTTTATATCCATGAAAAAACAACACTAAGTTGTTTAAAAAAAAAAGAAAACTACAGCTAATAAAAACTAAATATACACTTGCTATAATTTTCACCATGCGCAGGGTCAGTGCGATATGGGTTTTAATACTCTGAGGGGAATATCACCCAAAAATGTGCCACTCGCACGACAGAAAAAGAAAAGTGGGTAATCGATATTCACCTGCAGAGGGGAAGCGAAGCAGTTTTGCCAGATTCTCCGTTCAACCTGGAAAGAGAATCTGGGAAAACAGTCCGGCTAAAGATGGGTGGCCACGGAGCGGAGGACCCCTTCATGTGTCATCAATTCGTCATTATAATATTTTTAAAAAAAATAATAAAAATTCTAACAGTACTTTTAAACTGTCACCATCATTCTACACTGCTGGGGAGATAGGTTACACGCCCAGCTGGGTCCTCATCCAAATGCTACGAGTAAGGGGGACGATAGGAAAGCAAAAATTTAAAAAAATTGACAGCTGAAAGAGATAGATGGGGTTTATTCATGGCTGAGTTTAAGATTTTGAGGAGGGTGGTAGTATCTTAACTTGGAGGAATGGACAATTTCGGAATTTCTCTTAAAATGTGGGCTGGGTTTATCAATTTCAAAGGATACATCAGAAAGTTGTTTTAAAATGGTGTATGGGCCAGAATATGGTGCAGTCAATTTACGGGTATTCGGATAGTGAAATTCTTCATACATCACAATGTCACCAACTTTAAACTTTACAGGAAGGAAACGAGCATCATAACGGACTTTATTCTTTTTATGGTAAGCAATTGTTCTCTCTTTAGCCAATTTTCTAGCTTCTTCCACAGGGGGATAGTAACTATTATTTGGTAAAGGGGGATCATATGGTAAATTTCCTAAAAATAAATAGCTAGGGGTGAATTGGGTTACAGAATGAGGGGTGTTATTATATTCATATAAGACTTCATCTAAAAGCTTAGTCCAGGGTATTTTCTTGGATGTGGAATTGACTTTACATTTTAATCTAGTGACAATAGTCTGATTTAGTCGTTCAATTTTCCCATTCGTTTCCGGGTGATGGCTGCTCGTCAATCTGTGTTTTATATTGTAATTACGAAGAAATCTCCTAAACCTGGAAGCTGTAAATGCTCCATTTCTGTCGGTTAACAATCTATCTGGTACTTGTATCTGAAATAATTGTTTCAAAATGTTTGTATAAGTTTCGGTAGTTACACTTTTTGAAGGAAAACCCCACACATAGCGAGTTGCATGGTCAACGACTAAATGCAAATATTTTTTTGTAGAATTGTAATAATTAAATCCGCCAACAGAGTCTACTGCCAAACATTCAAAAGGTATCTCTGTTGGGGGCATTAATTGCAATAAGCCAAATCTTTTTTGTCTACATTTTTTGTTTATCTGACAAGTGTGGCAGTGTTTTACAAAATTTTCAATGTCCTGATTAAAGTTAGGCCAATAATATTGCGGAGAGATTAAATTTATCATTTTATAAATTCCAGGGTGGCCAAATTGTGTGTGGGTTTTTTCTAATAGGGGTAAACGTAAAGACATGGGGACCACAATCTTATACAAACCTTTCTTTTTAATAACAACAACATCATTTATCTCAGTGTACTTTTTACCATCAATTGTTACATTTTCTTTCTTCTGATTGTCTCTTACTTCATTCAAGTCAAGGAGATGTATAATATGGGGTAAATTTTCTGAAACAGGTTGTCTAGATAGCATATCAGCTTCAACATTAGTGGAGCCTTTCTGGTATTTAATTTCATAGTCAAACATACTAAGTTTTAGGGACCAGCGGAAAAGACGTCCTCTTAAATTTTTAACACTTTTGAGCCAGGTAAGTGCCGCATGATCTGTATGTATGACAAATTTTTGACCGTGTAAATAATGATAAAATTTATCTAAAGCATCCACAATCGCCAAACATTCTAACTCCGTAATTGCATAATTTTTTTCATAATCGCGAAGATTTCTAGAGTGATATGCTATAGGATGTAATGTTCCTTTTTCATCAACTTGTTTCACTACACATCCCACTCCATGACTTGATGCGTCTACAAACAAATGACAAGGTGTTTTGGGATCAAACAACTTTAAGATTGGTTTTTCAATTAAAGCATTTTTTAATTTTTCAAAAGAATTTTGACAATTTTGGTCCCACACATAAGGGACATTTTTCTTCAACAAATTGTTGAGAGGGTATCGAATGTTAGCATACTTTGGAATAAATTTGTGATAAACATTTATAGATCCCAAAAAACGTTGTAATTCTTTTACATTCGTTGGTGGTGTTAATTTCTTAATCGTCTCTATATTAGGGTTGTCAGGTGTGATACAACCGTTCGAAACTTCATATCCTAGAAAATTAATTTTGGATTTCACAAAATTACACTTTGACAATTTGAGTTTAAGGTTTTCTTGAACACATATATTAAATAATGTCTCTAAATGACATAAATGTTCCTCTTCATTTTGGGAGAATACAATAACATCATCAAAGTAACTACAGGCAAAGTCAATTTTGTATTTATTAAGAATTCTACGGAGGGTACGGTTAAACCAAGCAGGTGAGTTTTTCCATCCAAACGGTAAACGATTCCACTCATATAATCCAAAGGTGGTGGCAAATGCCAGCTTCTCAGTGTCTCGAGGGTGGATAGGAATGTGCCAATATCCACTAGCTAAATCAAGAGTGGAAAAAATTTTAGCATGCGCCAATTTATCTAACAGGGTGTCGATTCGAGGTAAGGGTTCTGCATCTGTTTTTGTAATGGCATTTAATTTTCGGAAGTCAATACATAACCGGGTTTTCTTCCCTTCTTCACGTTTATACACCAAAGTTACGGGTGATGAATAAGGGGAATAGCTTTCTTTAATGATACCGGCTCGCAATAAATTTTGAATTTGTTCTTTAATTTCCTCTTCTTCCTTAGGGGAAGTGCGATATGCTCTTAAAGAAACGGGGAGATCTGATGTTAACTGTATTCTCTGGTGTTCCATGTTTACACAGCCTATATCATATTTATCTTTGGCGAAAATACAGACATATTTGGCTAGAAGAGCAGGTAATTGTTCTCTGACAGACTGAACATTTTGCACATGGTCAGTGGTCTCGAACAACTCCGGCTCAAAATTTTCTTCGAATATCTCTGCATTTTCAATTGCTGGCTGGTTAGTATATACTTCTGATAAATGTAAAGTATGGTGAGACGCATTTGTTGGAATATGGTCCATGAGAGGTACTTTCTTATTATCTTGAGTTATTTGCATTTTAACACAGTCAATATTTAATCTAAACAGTTTGCAATGGGGTAGCCCAATCAAAGCATAAGGTAACTGATTGTTAATTATAAAAAGTTCAATTCTCTTAGAGATACGTCCTAATTGCAAACTAACAAGGCATTTTTCTTTCAAAGCAAGAACACCTTGTGTTTGGGTGACTGGTATACTCTGCTGAACTTTACATATTTTTAGGTTAAGTTTATGGGCTAAATGACAAGGAATAATACTAATCGAACTCCCAGTATCGATCAAACAAGGTAGTGAGTCTTCATTTTTTACATAAGTAACTTTATGACAATCTCTATTTGATTTTTTATAGCTAGCTTTTTCTTTTTGTATATGTCCGGACATAAGAAATCGTCATTGATTACTAGATGTATTTTGGGATGACTCATTAGCGCTATGATCTTGGTTGGGGTTCGGCAAAGTCATATTGTGACTAGGGGTTGGTACTGCTAACACTTGTTGTCGAAAAGGGCAGTTTCCCACCCAATGATACGCATTTGGTATTCCGATATTAAGACAAACTTTGCATGGATAGGGCGGCAAAGTGGTCTGGTGGTGTACATTAGGTCGTGGTGGAACATTTGAAGTCGGTCTAAACGTATTTTGGGTATTTCTGGCTTGGTTTGATGGAAAAGGTCGAATGGGGTGTGTTTGATAGGGAACTCTGTAGTTCCACTGCCTGTTAAAATTCTGTCCATTCTCATATGGAGGTCGGTTTGGTCGCCATTGGCGATACTGATTGGGGTTTTGGGGGCTTGCTTCAAATTTGCTCTCATTTCCCTTTCTGTCCAGTTGCAGTTTGCTAATTCTGAAAACTAATTCACGCCATGCATGTGTAGTTGAGGGGTTGCCTGCAATAACTAACTTCTGCATTTCTAATGGCAAGCCCTCCGTTAACCCTTCCAGGATAAGTTTCTGCTCTAAACCTAAGGTTCGGCCTACTTTAGTCTTTTTTTGATAATATTCGTTCAAGTCCTCTCCAACTTTATATCTAATATGTGAAAAATCAGTGAGAGAAAGGGTATCTGGAATTTCGTAGTGTTCATTAAACAAAGTGACAAATTCGGACCAATGAAGTACATTTAGACAATTATTAATGTACAACGTAAGTGCACTGTCCTTTAAATACTTCTGTATGTGCCTAATTTTCCAGCACTCGTCTTTTCCCTGTCCTATACAGACACTCTCGAAATAGGCTAACCATGGTATCCAAGACATTCCATCTTGCGGAGAAAACGCAACGATATCGGGGTCTACTGACATTTTTGGGTTGGCGGATACTGAAGTGTGACCAGACCCAGCTTGAGCTGACAGGGTCTGTCCACCTAACATTGTTACACCAGATGTCTCTGGTGCACCTCCAGATTCCTGACTAGACTTCTGATTATTTTTCTCTTCAGGATTATTAACGGGATTATCATCTTTGCTTGAAATTTGATTTTTTTCTTTTTCGGGGTCACCTGATTTGTCTGTTAAATCCTCTACTTCTTTAGGAGGGGTTGGGCTACTCATGATGGATATAAATACTAAATATCACTGAATTACACAGAAATATAATACACCATTAAAGCACATAAGAATAAAAATAAAAAAAATCTTTCAAACTATTTAAAATTTGTAACACTATATCTGTAAATATCTGTTAAAATCATCTTTTTAAAATTAAAATCCACCTTAATATATATTTTTTTTTTCAATAACTTGAATTCAATAAAAAAAATTTAAATAACCTCACTAACTATAAAGTACGTTGCATATAAATCACCTTTAAAAAGTTTAACACTTAATAATAAAAATATTATAATAATATAATAATAATAAAATTTTCACTTCTGCTAAAATATTTTCAAACTGTCTAGAAAAATGATTTTAATATGAGGTTTAGTTAATGTTATTTTTCATTAAAATCGTAATTATCCGTTCAACACAACTAAAGAATTTTCATAAAAATCACCATTCTTACTCTTTTATCTCTTTAAAATTACGTTAAACATAATACATAAACAATTATATATTTGAACTTAAATAGCTGACTTAAAAATAATTAAAGTTTTCACACAAGTAATAGCATACTAAAATAATCCTCTTTAATTTATTTTTGGCATGCATAAAAAATTAAATAAAAAGTTTGAGAACCACTGCCTCTCACTAAAAAGATCTTAAAATTTTTTTTTTTTTTTTTTTTGTCTGTACGTTAATATCAAAAGTACATACCTTTATACGGCTTTGCTTTAAATAAATCCATGAAAAATTTACCTCTTACTTTTTTTTTTTTTTTTTTTTTTTTTTTTCGCCGCGACGCGAAACAATAATAAATTAATTTCACTGAAATATTTATCTCTATATCTTCTTGCACTGCCCACAAAAATACTTTTTCCCGTAGTCACGTGGTTTTTGTTTTTGCTGAGCGCAGTTCTGATTTATTTTTCTAAATAGTCCAGAAACCAGAAACCGAAACATCTGAGTCACGAGTTCATTTCTTTACCGGCGCGCTCTTGAAAATTGAAAACAGCTGTGTAGTTGACCTACTTTTCATCCGATAAAACACTTCGATTCTTGCCGGCAGAATGAAATACTGCACAAGATTGAGAATGAAGAGAAAAGTTAATGATTCACTTTCCTTTTGACGAAGGGAGATTAAGTACTTTTGAGTTCTTGGGATAAATTCCGTAAGTCTTTCACCGTATGCTGTAAGAATTTTTCACGGAGGTATTCGCTGTGATTGACGGGCGTAGATTACGTAACTGTTTAGTTTTTGGGATTTTCCCGTTGAGATGAACTGTCCTACTCGACTTCTGAAACGAAGCGTGTTGCTCCGTCGGTGGGTCCTTGATCGCCGGGCCGGTGGCTGCGCGGACTGATGGCGGCTCCGTATTTACGTCAAAGTGCTCATTCTGATTCCCTTGCATGCTCTTGTAGTCCTGGGCCGTGAGCGGGATTCGGTTAAATTCCGAGTGAATGTATGTCTGTTTAAAGGAAGACACCGTCTATTACGGAACCTGGTTTATTTCTTTTTCTTACATGCATCCTTTTAAACCAGGCCCATATTGGCGTGAGAGCTGCTTTTTAAGTCTGTCTGGACATCGAAGGTTCGTCCATCGCGAGGCAATTCCGAGAGAGCAGATTGGCGTAGATTTGTTTAGATGAGGGAAATCGTAAAAAGTTCGCTCCTGATAGCAGTGCAATGGTATAAATATGAGGTTTTTGCATTATTTCTGCTAGAGGTCGTCTAAGTCAAAAGAGGCGTATTTTTAATTTTAATTGACCGCGAGCTGAGTGATTGATTGTGCGGAATAAAGGCGTTGGCTCCATCGGCCGATCGGATGCCGCAAGACTTTAAAATTGCGTTAGCGTCAGCACAAATATTCTTATGAAGAGTCAGAAAACGATCTCTGAAAGTTATAAGATGCGATGCAGGAAAACTAATTTAACAGGGGCAACGCGAATTTCAATCAATTGAAACACAATTATTAAAGCATTTAAAAAGTTTTGATTTAAATTTCTATTTTTTAAAACGGTAATTTAAAATTTTAAAAGGGGCAAAAAGGGATTTTGCATTTTAAAAAGGGGTTTAGCTTTTATCCTTTCATATATATATATATATGCAAAAATTATCTTAAAAACGGCTCTAACGATTTTGACGAAATTTCGTATCCTACCGTTTTGGGGCACCAGAAAACCATTAGGCTAGGTCACATGCTCGAGAAAATTCGATTAGTGGGTCATTTTGGGTCATGGTCTAGCTAATTGTATCTAAAAAACGGTTCAAACGATTTTGACGAAATTTTGTATCCGACCATTTTCGGGCATGAGAAGTCAATTGGACTGGGTCACACGTTCGAGAACTTTCGATTAGTGGGTCATTTTTGGGTCAACGCAGGTCAAATTAATTTTATCTAAAAAACGGCTCTAACGATTTTTATTAAATTTTGTGTCCTACGAGTTTCGAGCACGATAAAAGCATTGGGCTAGGTCGCATGTCCGAGAAAATTCGATTAGTGGGTCATTTCTGGGTCATTGTGGGTCAAGATCTAAAAAGCGGCTCAATTTACACTAAATTTTGCATCCAATGGTTTTCGGGCACGAGAAGACTGTTGGGCTAGGTCACATGTTCGAGAAAATACAATTAGTGGGTCATTTTGGGTCATGGTCAAGCTAATTGTATCTAAAAAACGGTTCAAACGATTTTGACGAAATTTTGTATCCGACCATTTTCGGGCATGAGAAGTCAATTGGGCTGGGTCACATGTTCGAGAACTTTCGATTAGTGGGTCATTTTTGGATCATTGTGGGTCAAGATCTAAAAAGCGGCTCAATTTACACTAAATTTTGCATTCAATGGTTTCCGGGCACGAGAAGACTGTTGGGCTAGGTCACATGTTCGAGAAAATTCAATTAGTGGGTCATTTTGGGTCATGGTCAAGCTAATTGTATCTAAAAAACGGTCCAAACGATTTTGACGAAATTTTGTATCCGACTATTTTCGGGCACGAGAAGACTATTGGGCTGGGTCACATGTTCGGGAACTTTCGATTAGGGGGTCATTTTTGGTCAAAGCGGGTCAAATTAATTTTATCTGAAAAACGGCTCTAACTATTTTGATTAAATTTTGTATTTTACGAATTTCGGTCGCGCGAAAATCATTAGACTAGGTCACATGTTCGAGAAAATTCGATTAGTGGGTCATTTCGAGGTCATTGTGGGTCAATATCTAAAAAGCGGCTCAATTTACACTAAATTTTGCATCCTATGGTTTTCCGGCACGAGAAGACTGTTGGGCTAAGTCACATGTTCGAGAAAATTCAATTAGTGGGTCATTTTGGTCATGGGTCATGATATTTGAACTCAAATTTAATTTTGACCGAGCATAGCTCGGTCTTCCCTGCTTGTATATATATATTACGAAAATTTAATTTCTGCACTTCATTAAATTTATTCCATAAAAAAATTCTCTTCGAAATTTATTCTACAACCCTAGTTTGTTAAATTATATCCTATCTTAAACAATATTCCATTCATTTTGCTTATTTCAATTCTTTTCTATTTAAAATGCATATTTTAATATTTTATTCAGTTTCAAAATCTTTCAAAGAAACATTTTCCGTAATCCTTTTTCTTCAAACCCGTTTTTATTTCTCAAATCTTAAAACGCTGATATTTATTCTATTTAAATTATCTGTTTTGTATCATTTTCATTTTTCATATTTTATTCCAAAGCTAAATTCACACTCTTTTTCTCCATCATTAAAATATAGTTCCTCCTTGCTTCAAAGCCATGATCTTACTCATGTGCAATGTGAATTTTCCTTGTGTATTTAACACCAAACATGAGAGACAGATCTCATATTTTTGTGATATTTGTCTTCTTAAAAATTACGTGCTGTCGTGTAGTGAGTCTATTGAAAATTTGAAATGAGCATTATAGCATCTAATGTAATCTAGTTTGGAAGTATGACATGATTAGCCGTTAGAATTATAGCGGTGAAAGTGTTCAACGATACCAAGTATGAATGGTGAATGCTTTATCACTGTATTATAATAGAAGAGATTGTAAGATTTCTTTGATGATGGAAATTTGTTTTTCTTTCTGTGGAAACTCCCAATGTTTATCCACCAAGGCAAATAAGTATCCGAACTACGACTAAATCATAGACTTTGATTAATAGGGTGATCTTGGAGGTTTAATTATCGAAATATCATCACATATATATATTGTCAAACATTGTTCCAATGGCCATCCTTTGTGTTGCATTCAAAATTAAACCTTTCACTCATTTTGGTACTTTACTGTTATACCCACATCATGCCAAAATGTATGCTGATACATGTTAATACATGCATGCTATGCTAATATTAATTATGCTAATGCATTTACTGAAATCCTGACTGTGCAAAGGATTTTATTGCGAATCGTGCCAATATTTCTTATTAAACTATAACTTAATTTTTTATTTTTTTTTCACCCGATGTTAAGCAAGCTGCAATGAAATTGTTTCAGGGCTGCAATTGTACATAAAGAACCTTTCACGGTAAATCACAAATATAATTTTGTTGAACCTAAGAGTGGGTGCTATACCCAATCTGTTGAGAGATTATCGGGGGGCATCGCAAAATGGTGTCATGAAAAGCATTGCATCACTGTTCATTTTTATGTACAATCTTAGGGATTTTATGGGGCGATGCAATTAAAGACTTTTTGCTTCTCTCTTCAATACATTGGATAATCCACTTCATAAAACATTCTACTTCAAGATCAAAGCATTGTTTCTAATTTACACACACACACACAAAAATAAAATAAATAAAAAATAAATAAATGCTGTTATTGGCAAGATTTGTGTCTGGCTAATTGGAAAAGTAACTGTAAAACATTGGGTACTTATAGATTATTGTACTCACAAGATACTTATGTAGGGTTGATTCTGTCATTTTTCTGTATACACAGGTTTTGACTGTATTTAAACCTGAAACTGAAATTAATTTGCATTAATAATTTATTACATTATCTTCCTATGTACATGCATCCATGCTTGCCTCTATTTTGCTACATACATCTTACGATAGAAACTTCAATTCATTTGCACTATTAACTTTTAATACATTATCTCCATTCTTAAATACTGTAAAGCCTGCTCAGTTGACCCACTTTGTATGCTGTTCACCTGTCTAAGTGGGCCTTTTTAACTGTCTTTGAAATAGGGCTTTTGTAGGTTGACCCTAAAATAGTTTCCCTTCTGTGGGTCCACTTACGCAGCTTTTACTGTACATCCTTACTTACTTGCATACTTACTCTGTACATACATTTTAAATCTATCCATTTTTCATGCTTGTTGTGTGTGGATCCATGTTGGATCAGAGTAAACAGTGTGTTTTAAAATTGTATTTAGTTAGAAAAATATAAAACTTAAAACAATTACTCTGTAAAAGCAAGATTATTTTTTTTCTTTCCATTTTAATCCGTTTGCACTTTGCAGACAAGGTGAGTCACGGAGCAGTTTCTGCCACATTAACATTATCGTTCTGTTTCAGGGACGGGTCCCCTTGTTCCTTACGGCCTGCCCTGTGTGAGAGAACTGTTCCGCTACCTGGTGTGCCTGGTCAATCCCCACGACCGCCACAACAGCGAGACCATGATCCAGGTGGGACTCAATCTCATAACGGTTGCCCTGGAAGCCGGCGCTGACAACCTGGGACGTTTCAGCTCCTTTCTCTCTCTCATCCGGGATGAAACTTGTAGAAATTTGTTCTCTGTAAGTTGGATGATTTGTATTTTTTTTTTTTCTTTCTTCTGACTTGAATGTTTACCAGTATTACTCTATTCTATGAGTATATACCTTTAAACTTACTGACAGCACAGATGCATTATAGATTGGGATGACAAAGCATCGCCTCTTTGAAAGAACATGAATCGGTCTATTTCAAAAACCACATGAGTCAAGTTTTTTTTCCAAATGCTTCCTTAAAGATAGAGCCATGATCTGGGTGACAACCCCATAAAGTCAGTGTAGTATTCCTTCCTCCTTCTCACCTTCGTTCATTACTCAAAGTCAGCAGTTTGAGGGGTTTTTGCATGCAATACCCTATTACCATTTGCATGCAATGCAATACCCTATTAGAACATAAAAATGTTCCTGTACGACTGCTGTCTTCATTCGTTTTGATTAAAAGTACGTTTGATAGCACTGTTTTGTTCCAATGAACGACCACCTAACTTTGTTTCTTGCTAAAACAACATAAGTCAGGAACAGTTTTTCTGTTCTTATTATTATTCATAAATTATGAAAAATGATTCGATATTTATTTACAAATTTTGAAGTCCAAATCAGCCCATAAAAATTCATTTACTTGAGAATAATACTGTTTTTTTTTTTTAAATTTCTGAAAAGTTCTGATTATCTGACTTATGTGGTTTTTGAAATGACCGATTCGCATAAAGATGCAATGAACTTTCGACAGCTTTATCAAGAGCATTCCTTAAAGGTAATATTTCGATTATTGATTTATTTTCGATGTCGATACTTTCAAAACAAGTTAATCCGATAGAAGCAATTATTCGAGAATCTTTAGAGATTTGGGTAATTACGTATTATCCGTGCCAGTTTTAAGCCAACTGCGCCAAGCATGGAGCCAATATTACTAATTATAGTAGTCCTTATATATTTTTTTATTGCTACATGGTACATGCCTGGGAATAATCTTACTTATAATAAAATCCAAAGGCGAGAATCTGTCTGTAACGGTACCGGGCTGTACCACTCTGGTCTGCGAGTCGACCGTAGTTAAACGCCATGTTAGGCTTACTGAAAAAGATATGCTAACACATAACCATTAAATGATAATTTCTTCTACTTGAAATAATGTCTGTTCAGCATATTTTCGTATAAAACATGTATATGTATATCATATCCAGTTATAATGTTTTAAGTTTTAAATTAAAAATAACCGATTAAACATCAGATTACCTGATGTAAACAAATAAATAATGTTGCCATTCAAAATCACAAATTCCATATCTATTCCATGAATGACTCTTTGAACGTTTCATTAAAAAATCCGATTATGCTCTTAAAATATTCGTAAAAGCATATTAAAGTCTTTAAATAATTTAAAGGATTTTTTTAATTTATTTCTGTAAGCATTTTATTCCTCTAAGTACTTTTTCAAAAATAGCGATGATACCTTTCGAGGCTTTGCGATGATCTACCTGTATTTTAGATATATTTCTTAAATACTGTTCTGGCGCCACCTGTTGACAATAAATACAAATTATACCTTTGGAAAAAAAAAATTAATAATACAACTTTATTATAATTTACATAATAATAAAGTTGTAAAATAATATAAAATGTACATAAGCATATTTTTAAAATAAAAAAATTCAGGATGTATTGATTTATTACAAGATCAACTTTTTTTAATGATTTAAATTATTTTTATTATTAATTTTGAAAGGGAAATATTTGACTTTGTGTAAAAATTAATGCATTCTTTTAGATTATGAAGAAACTAAAAGATCGTTTTTGTATTATTGAGAGCAAAAATTAATACCTATAATTTACTTACCATAGTTAATTATTGAGACCTTAATTAATTATTGAGATCGTTATTAGGATTAAGCTTTTATTTATTCAGAAAAATATTTGGAAATTTTGAGTAGTAAATCAAAAATAAAGGAAAAGATTACGTTTCGTAAAATTTACCATTAACATAAGGTATGTACATTCAGGATGTATTGAATTATTACAAGATCAACTTTTTTTAATGATTTAAATTATTTTTATTAATTTTGAAAGGGAAATATTTGACTTTGTGTAAAAATTAATGCATTCTTTTAGATTATGAAGAAACTAAAAGATCGTTTTCGTATTATTGAGAGCGAAAATTAATACCTATAATTTACTTGCCATAGTTAATTATTGAGGCCTTAATTAATTATTGAGATCGTTATTAGGATTAAGCTTTTATTTATTCAGAAAAATATTTGGAAATTTTGAGTAGTAAATCAAAAATAAAGGAAAAGATTACGTTTCGTAAAATTTACCATTAACATAAGGTATGTACATTCAGGATGTATTGAATTATTACAAGATCAACTTTTTTTAATGATTTAAATTATTTTTATTATTAATTTTGAAAGGGAAATATTTGACTTTGTGTAAAAATTAATGCATTCTTTTAGATTATGAATAAACTAAAAGATCATTTTCGTATTATTGAGAGCGAAAATTAATACCTATAATTTACTTACCATAATTAATTATTGAGACCTTAATTAATTATTGAGATCGTTATTAGGATTCAGCCTTATTTTATTCAGAAAAATATTTGGAAATTTTGAGTTGTAAATCAAAAATAAAGGAAAAGATTACGTTTCGTAAAATTTACCATTAACATAAGGTATGTACATTCAGGATGTATTGAATTATTACAAGATCAACTTTTTTTAATGATTTAAATTATTTTTATTATTAATTTTGAAAGGGAAATATTTGACTTTGTGTAAAAATTAATGCATTCTTTTAGATTATGAAGAAACTAAAAGATCGTTTTCGTATTATTGAGAGCGAAAATTAATACCTATAATTTACTTGCCATAGTTAATTATTGAGGCCTTAATTAATTATTGAGTTCGTTATTAGGATTAAGATTTTAATTATTCAGAAAAATATTTGGAAATTTTGAGTTGAAAAACAAAGATAAATAAAAATATTATGTTTCGTAAAATTTACCATTAACATAACTACCATTAACAGTAATATTTACCATTAACCCTGAACTTAACGGTTCAGGTCAGTTTTCCTTATTGTCGATAAACAGTATATGAATATTTTTATCAATTATTTAAAATTTTAACTGAAAACCCCAATTTCTACCCACCGTCCTATGACGGGCATTTACACTAGTCTGTAATATTATTCTTTCTTATTTACTATGCTATTTACCATTTATTAAATTTACTAAAATAATGTTATTTACTATTTTTAACAATGTTATAAATTTAATAAACATATATTACATTTTATTTACTTTATATTAATTACCATTAACAATGTTATTTGATAATGTTAAATTACTGCGTTTGAAAATATGATTGGCAACAATAAACAAGATTGGTACTAGGCACCCATTTTTGGCAATCAATCTCCTGGCACGGATAATACGTAAGTACCGAGATTTGTTTAAGAAGTCCTCAAGAATGATAATGTTTCCTTTGCACTTCTGGATTAGTATTTTGAAAGAACTTTGATTTTTTAAGCATAATATTTCAAGTAAAGTTGTTTTAATTTAATTTTGGTTCTAATAGATGACGCCACAGTATGCATTTTGAATGATTTTTATGAAATGACCGTTAGTTGTTGATTCCATTTAATTGAAAAATAGCTTTGATAATATAACGCGAGAGTTTGTTGCTGTATATATTTAAGAAAACTAACCTCTGAACATTTTAAAAAGATAAATCGAAATGTAGAGTATATTTTTAAATCATGCTGGTTAGCAACTTACAGTTCTTGTTTTCATATTTGAATGTTAATGTCTCAATACCAGATAAGGGCATTTAAAGTATGGCAGAAAAAAAAAATTCCAGATTTTGTTTGTTACCCATTTCAGCTTTTATTTTTGTATCTCTCTATTCTAAGAAAGGAAAGTAATTAATGCTGTTGCCGCAATTGAATTTAGTGCGACTTTTTTACTTCTTTGGATCATAATAAAAAAGTATGGCATATAAAAACATGAAAACTGGTAATTTTAGAGAGAAATATAGGATAAACACTTTTGAAGCAGACAGTTTTTAAATCGAAGAATTATTTCAAATGCTATTTAATGTTTTGAAATTGGTCAGATCAATTAGAAAAGTTTTATAGGATAAAAAATTATGCATAGTTATTTAACCCTCTTTCGCAAGCACTTACAGGACTAGATTGCGGTGTGCAGTGTCTAATCATTTTAAAAATTTGTCACATATTTTGAGGGTTTTTCTTTTTTTTTTTTCATTTTATGTTCAAAATTTTAGTATCTTAATAGCGATTTGTTTCCCATTTTAAAAAAATCATTTTTTTTTACCTATTGTTGCCAAATTTTAAATAAGCGCAAATAATACTTTCGAATATTTTACAATTGAAAACTGCCATTACATGTGAATATTAAATGAGAACTTTAAAATAATTACATTATTAGAGGCAAAAAGAAATAAATGGGGAAAATTAAGCCCTAAAAACCCAAATAATGTTTTGAAACACTTTTCCATCGAAAAATGTATTCACACATGAATATTAAAGAAAAAGAAAAACAGTAAGACAAGTGAATTATTATTTCCATTACTATTGAATTGGAAAAATGACATCCTATTTAAACACTATCTTTAAACCCATTTTCTTGTAGCATCTAAAAGAAAATTTTATTGTAAAAGCCTGGGCAGCAACATTTTTTTTGAACCCTTAGTCGGTTATGAATAATCGTTGAGATGTGAGTTATGGATGTCGTCTATCTGAATTGTTCCATGCAAACACATTTACTGCATTCCAAAGGGATTCATAGATGGCATTCAAATAGAGTTTCTCTCAATAAAAAATAGATTTTTGTTTTGAGAATACATAGAGTATAGAATGGTGTTTCGAAACAGATTTATTGGACGTCATTTTCTACTCTCAATTCAGAGTGTGACGATTATGTAAATCATCCTATATATTATTTCTGCTGTCAAAATCCCTTTTTCTAAGCACACAGATAAGATACCCTATCAAAGTATTTTGAACAAGCTTCTATGACACATTAGGTTAAAACATGTTATTGGATTAAAAATTAAATGAAAGGGTTTTTCTCAAATGATTATAAAAAAATAATAAACAAAGATAAAATGGAACATTGTTGCTGCACAGGTTTATTTTATATTTAGGGTTAAAAAGCAAAATTCAAATGCTCAATTTATTTTTCTGTCCTATGCTTTTTTCCGTAACAGTTGATGTCATCCTTTATTACTGTAGCTAAAATACTAGGCACAGATGTCCTATAGGCACCACATGGGCACCATTTTTTTCCCATCGCCACTTTGTTGTTGAATATTAGTTACAAATAGCGTGCAACAATAGCATGTGATTTTTTATTTCATTGTAAAAATAAAATAACGCAATAAATGAAACAGCTTCTATTATTTTAAACATGACAAATGAGGTGCGTTCGTTTCGTGCGATAACTAGTTTTACAATGTAAAAAATCATCGTTATTATTTCAGTGAAATAAATTATATTGTCTGCTATGAACAAAATGAAGATGCCTTTTTTTTTTTTTTTAATTACGTGTGCCATGTTTACAGATGCTATTTTTTTCCCCCTACTTCAGACAGCGCTGTAAATTCACCCTGGAGATCTTGCTTTGCGAAGGATGACCTCCATGATTAATATTTCTGTGACTCACAATGAATGAATATTTTGTTTATTGACTTTAATGGATGGAGATAACCTAATTTCCACTGAAGTTATCTCATAATCTATACATCTCAAGCAAACCATCTTTCTAAAAATGTAACTTTTATGCCATTTTATTAAAAAAACTAATTTTGAGTAAAAATGGCCTATGGAAAAAGATGTGGTTGTTTTCCTCAGTCCACTTTTATTATATAGATTACGTATGATAGGATTTAATAGATTAAAGAAAAGTTTTAGTTTTATGAATATCTTTTTAAGTTGTGATTCAATTTTCATAAAATTTGAAATGACTCGACAAAATTCTGCAATAGTTACATATATTTAATTTCCAATCATTCGGTTGGGTAGTTTTTGCACTGTTATATGCGGACAGACAGACGGATAACCGAATGATGACAGTAGGTGCTACATATTTATATAATTACGAACACACATAAAAAGGAAATAAAAACAAATAAATGATAGTTTGATATAAATAAATATTGATATACATAATAAAAATAATTTATAGAATTAAAATAAAAAATATCCATGTGAGGCATAAAATTGCCATTTTGTTGCAATCGCGTCAGCGTGGTGCATGTATGACATCTATGCCAAATACTCTTGATATATATACTGGTGTCCAGAAATTAAGGGGCAGTGACCCATATCAGACGTTTCATCGAATATCTTACTGAAACTCGTGAGGAAATGCCCGGAATGCCCTTGAACTTGGAGGATGTAAAGAACATGTTTGACTTCATATTTTTCAGTGAAGATATTGTCATGAGGACAATTAGGGGGTCAATAATAATTTTACTAATAAAGTAATATTTTCGATCACCCAAGTAACAAAAAATGCTAAAAATGGTCTGTCACTGTAGCAAATGACTATGTAGGTCCTGTTCAACATTTGTGTGCATTTATGTAAGCATAGCATGTATATTCATGAAGATGTTAATGTTTCTGTGAAAATTTCAAAAGGTTTTTTTTTTTATATAGCATTCAGCTGAATGTAGCACCATTTTCTAAAAATTTGTCAAAAAATCATAGAAATAGTATACTGTGATTAAAATATAGGGGGGAGAATGCCAAAATCTATGTTTGCCCTCCCATGAAGAAAAAAAGCTAGTTTTGGCCCTGGCTAAACAATATTAGAGTGCAGTGTGAAAAACTCAGACAGGTCTACTGATTATCAATAATCATGAGTCATCCTGTAAATGTTTGAAGATTGAGACAGAGAGAGGCTCTGACCACCCATTTAGAAAATTTATTTCAGCACATGACCCTCATTAACTATTTGAAGATGGGGGTGTTTTTAAGCATCGCTGAGGAGACATATCTATCTTACAATCTAGCAAGTACTTCTTTTCTTCACAGTTATTGTTCATCCAGAACCAGGGATCTGTTGTAGGAAGAAATTGGTTCTTCTAAAAAACCCTGCCTATTTTTTTTCATTTCAAAACAGGACCTTCACAAAATTTTTCATTTCAAAACAGGACCTTTCACAAAATTCTTTGTCCTAAAAACAGATCTTTTCACAAAACTCTTCCATTTCCAAACTGTACCTTTCACAAATTTAATCACTTAAAAGTAAAATCTGACCTGTCGCTTTTACATATATACGGAAAGCATGTGTATTTTGCATCCATACGACATCTTCTTAAAAATGTATAAACAAGAACCTGACTATAACAATCCTTTCAGATTCACAAAATGATGTCTAGATTTTTCACGCGTGTAAAAAGCTGTTCACAATTTCACAAAGACAGGAGACCCTGGGAGAAAACTCTGGACAGACCCCTGAGAAAAGAAGCACTTGCTAGATTTTAGGATCGTTTAAGAAGGGAGCGCGTCCCCTGCCTGATATTTAAGCTACTTATTCTGAAATGCTTAAGAAGAAATCACTTATTACTATTTCTGTTATCATTTCTGTTATCATATGTATTTCTGTTGTATTATAAAAATTGTAGCCTATTTGATATTTCTTAAATGCCTTTGTGTTCAGAATGTGCTCTTAGATGGTAAATCCTTTGAATTTCTCTCCACAGCTGCTGTCTACCGAGAGGCTGACAGTCTTCACTGCTTCTCTCCGTGTCTGTTTCCTGCTGTTTGAGGCTCTCCGTACGTTCCTCAAGTTTCAGTTAGAGGCAAGTACAGCCTTTTCTGTATGTGTGAAATTTATTTGCTTTGAGTCAAAATGGATATTTCTCTGTTAAGAGCTGGGCTTATCATAAATATAACCTTCAAACTTGACAAATCAGTGGTTGATCCAGGAAAAACTTGGGGCCTATTTAGGGTTCCTTCTCAAAATTCCTCTGAATAAAATAGGCCCCTTTCACAAAATTCCTCTTGATAAAATAGATTCCTTCACAAAATTCCATTCCATTTAAACATACTCTCAATTAGTTATTTTTATTTTGTTAGGTTTTAGAATGTGTCATTTGGAAACAAAACAAGTTTAGCAGAAAGACTTAAAGAATTTATTATGTAGCTTAACAGTTTTATAAAATTAATGTAGTTTAACATCTTTTTTTTTTACAGTTTTATCTTTTGAGTTATAAAACACTTTGTGTGATTTAAATTTTTGAAATTATCATTAAATGTTTTGTTTGAATTTGAGTAGCTAGATTTTATCTTTCGTTACAAAATGTTATTCTTCACAAAAACATAAGAAATTTCACAACTTACTTTTCACAAAAAGGACCCGAAGAAAGAAAAAAAAAACTACATTGCTGCCTTTAAATGAAATTTCTTTTGAAAAAATTATTTTGATATTTTTTGTGGTACTTTTCGGTTAGCCGGGCGCCAGTGATATATGTACATATATAAATATATATGTATATTCATACATATATGTGTGTACATATATGTATGTATATATATGCGTATGTAGATATTTTTGTAACTATATATATGTGTGTATATATACATGTATATAAATCACTGGCGCCCGGCTAACCGAAAAGTACCTTTTTTGTTAATTGAGCACTTTAAAAACTTCTGCTGTTATTATAGTATGGAAACCAGTTGGTACTTTTTGCCATGTGACATATATATATATATCATGTCAAGTTAGGTTGTAAAATCTCAGTCCCAAACACAGTTCACCCTCTCATCCTGTTGCTTTCTCATATCTCCTATATTCAATGGTTTGGAGTTAGGCTTATTCCAACAGGACCTGAACCTGGCTAACCTTGGCCTGCTTGATTTACCTGAACAGTATCCTAGATGGCATAATTCACTCTTATTGGTGGTTGGACATGGCTGCGAACTGCAGTGCTCATTCATTCCTCACTTTATTATTTTTCATAGATTTATTATTATTTTTTTAATTGCATGTTTTCTTTAATTGTATTTACTTTTTATAAATATGGAAACAATCTTTTATTGGTGTTGTACTCAGATGGATGCCAATCTCATTTTTACCCAACCAACAACTCTGTGAAGATGGCCGTCGTGATAGGGAGAAGCAACATAAAAGGTTGTGAAAAGGCCTCCATGTTGGAAATGGGTTGAGTGGCTGCAGAATACCATTCACAGCTGCTTTAAGGTTTGAGCAGAGGATTTAACAAACAGTTCTGTGTAGGTGGGGGTGAAAATGCGACAGTGGCATGAGAGAAGTGTTTAAAAAAAATTTGGTATTGTTGTAGAGTAAGTTATAAGAAACTGTTATGAAACCTGAGCAGGGCTTGACAAATGCAGTCGCCACTGGCTACCAAGTTTTTTGATCTCGCGACCAAATTATTTAATCTTTCGGGGTGGTTTCTGTAAAACGATTGACATAAGAAATGAGCACAAATGGCATTTTTTCTCTCTCCCCACCCCTGCTGGTCCGCGGCAAGCAGTGATCTTCCTCTTCTCTCGTACTTTTAATGGAAGAACTAAATTTAAAAGGCATTTTCCAACTCCTGCACAGAAAACACCATTCTTTTTAGTTATAGCCAGCTAGTGTCACGTGATTAAAATGTGGGAGGAGAGGGGATATTTCAATAAAAGAGTTAGCATTAGTGTCAATCCAGCCTCTGTGGCATTTAAAATTGGATAAAATGCAAAAAAATGCTGGAGATTTTTTTTTTTTTTGTATATTTTGAATCTGATTTTTGTGTTTATATAAGTTGTCAAGATAATATAAGTGATTATAAGTGTTTATAAGTTTCATAAAAAATATAGTTTATATTATCTTTCTAAATTATGTACTATTTTAAATTATGTAACTAATAATTCTAAACTATGCTTGTTATTATTTTTTCTCAATTAATTTACAAAAAACTCTGCTTTTTTAAAAAAAATCAATGACAGGTAACAGGATGGGTGGGGGGAGGGGTAAATATTTTTTGCTGGCTACTAGATTTTATCAAATTTGTAAAGCCCTGAACCTGAGTGATGTAGGATTTTGTTTTACACTTACTTAAAGATTCACCTGGCTTCTAACTCACTACACAGGAATAGACCTCTTCCACTTTTCAATTTTATACAACATTTATATTACATAATAGGAGGATGAGATCACATCATCACTACTTTGCAAACATAAAGAGGGGAAATGGACTGGGATTCTTTCTCAAATCCTTTATTTGGTATATCAACCTTCATGTTGAGGTAACAAACTATGGAACATTGCACTTCCTTTTTTTTTTTAAATTCACCTTTTACGAGAAGATTTGCCTCATCATAATTTTGCGATTTCTCGACACTCCTGTACTGTTATACTTTTTCTTTCCGTAGGATAATGTGTATCTATTCATTGAACCTTGTTGAGGATATTCTTTTACAGATGGGTATTATTTATTATTCCAATCCTTATTATTAACATAAAATAGGATATTATTGAATGCAACAGTGTTTATTTTTATGCATTTATTATACGTGTTCATGTTACACGAGATTGGCCAAATGGACTGCAACTGGCCTCATCGTAATTCGGGGAGTCCATCAGAGTCCTATTTCCAATCGACTGACTTTAGAATCTTTCCACACAGCAGCAGTTTATACATGGGCATGGCTTGATACCAATACCTAGGATAGAACGTGTTTGATTTTTATGCCAAATTATTGTTCCCCAAGGGACTCTCTTAAAGTTGCCTTTTTTTTTTTTTTTTTTTTTTTTTAAACCCTGATAATCTTGGATTGTGATTGAATCTTATTTTCTGTTTATTTTAATAATTTGGGCTTTGTAAATGGGATAAAATCGGGTAGCCAGCAAACAATTGTTGTCATCAGTAAAAAATATTTATATCCCCCTCCCCCCCTCCCCCCAACCTGTCATTGATTTTCAAAAAAACACAAACGTTTTTTATGAATTAATTGAGAGAAAAAGAAAATAAGTTCATCCAATGCAAAATTTTTCATTGGATGAACTTATTTTTTCCAAATTAAAAATAAAAGTTAAGAATGCTTTTTGTTTAAATATAATTTCTAAGTTTATTTTATTTTTAATATTTTGTAACTTTGCAACATCTTATGAGAATTTTAATTTAACATTGTGTCTAAGATGAGTAATGGATTCTCCTTTTCAAAGATATTGTTAGTCAGAAGCCTATTGATTGTAAAAAAAATAAGCTCATTTATATACATATCTCATCAAAAACAATTCGTTGTAAATGATCCCGCCAAGCCACAAACCTAAAACGTCAGCCATAAAAAGAAGTGATATCACATAAAAAGAAGCAATATAGAAGTGCATACTCAAAGTCCCGTGTAAAAATCTATCACCACTCATAATGTTTCCAAAGGACTCGGAGTGAGGTACAGTATGTGAAAACTGCTAGGCGACCTGCAGGCTTTTATAATGTTCGCATTTCCTGCAATTACATATGACTATATTATTTTTATTTATTTTTTATTATTTTTATTTATTTAATTATTTTGTTCCCATAAAATTGTAAAATGTTGAAGCTTGTGTGTTTGCATGTCATTTCTAATTTATGAGCTTGAAAAATTAATTTGTTGATTTTATTTACCATTATTTAAACTAGAAACACCACTCTTACGAAGAAGATTTCTTAAGTAAACATGTAAAGATTTTGAGTTTGTAATATTATATATATATATATATATATATATATATATATATATATAATGATCATATGCATATTAATAACATACTGCATATATTATAAAAGCCTGCAGGTCGCCAAGCAGTTTTCACATACTGTACCTCACTCAGAGTCCTTTGGAAACATTATGAGTGGTGATAGATTTTTACACGGGACTCTGAGTATGCACTTCTATATCGCTTCTTTTTATGTGATATCACTTCTTTTTATGGCTGACGTTTTAGGTTTGTGGCTTGGCAGATCATTTACAACGAGTTGTTTTTGATGAGATATCACTCCTTTTTGTAAGGTATTTAATTTCAGTTACACAGATTCCATTTTTATTCAGTAAAGAAAAGATAAAAGAAAGATGAAAGGGGCAAAATAAAAAAATAATTGTGATGCTATAAACAGAATTATACATCAGAATTATACAATTAATTGAGTGACTTATTCCAATGTACATGTCGCTACCATAGCAACGGGAAACTTTTATATTCATTTCCTTACATTGTATTCATCAAATTATTTATGACATGATTATTTTCCTTTTTCTTTTGTTTATATCACTCTTCCGTTTATATACATTCAAAACACAGAAAAATAGAAAATTTTACAGTAGTTTACAAAGTAATTAAAATACTGCAGTTTCAGAAAAATGTGGAAAAATAAGAAGCACCTTTTTTTTCGGTCAATTAAAACAAGTTTATGGAGCATACTTTACCGAGAATAATCAATTTTTTTTTTCTACGAATTATTGTAATTTACAAGGATTTTTATACTAATATATTAAATATTATTCTTGAAAATTACTCTGCATCTTAAAAGTTTTTTTATTTGTTAAGTTTTTTAACTCTACGTTTCGAGAATTGGAAAAATATTAGATTCGCAACGTTTGCAAAAGTATAAAAACTATTAAAGTGATTTCAAAATAGAAAATGTTCGTAGGATGACATGTATTCCAAAATTTTGTGTGATTTTGTAAATATACCACAAAGACTAATGCGTTTACATAATGAACCGTTTAAAAAAATGTAAAATTTTATTAAAATTTTTGATCTGATAAATCATAAAGCTTTAAATTAAATTTTAGAAAGGAGCGTGATTAAACCAAAAAGGATTATATTTACTAAATGCACAAAATACATAAAGACACAAAATACATAATTAATGTTTCTAGTCTGTCCATTCCAATTCGGGGATCCTAAAATATAGGTCCTCAATCCCCGGCAGTCCATGAATTAATTAGGACATATGTATGCAACTGTTAAAATGTTCCCAAAGTCGACAATAGAAGCAATAAGTATAGCTCGGCAAATATGAAACACGGCATTGCTTCATCATGACTTTGTTTCGTGAGGTGTTCGTTCTCCAAACATAAAAGTCTCTTGAAAGTGTTCGTTGACCGAACATGTGTTCGTTATCCGAACATAAAAATCTCACGCGAAAGTGTTCGTAAACCGAACAGTTCGTTACTGATCACCTATTGTATACGAAATATAGCATTTTAAATTTTTATGGGGAATTTAAGAAGTTATTTCCTTTTCATTGTGCTCTCGGCCCGTTTTTAGAGCATTTTAAGTTAGTCATAGCCGGAGATTCGATGAACGGCAAATATTTAAACGCAAAACTTCTAATCTTGGCGTAGCAACATTTTTACATTCTATTACTCAGCGCATGAATGTAAAGTTGGAATTTTTTAATCGCTTTTTCAATCAAGTCCTGATACATTTATTAATAAACACAGTTTTTTTTAATCGATGAAAATACTATATTTTAATAGATTTAGAGCTTAAGATCGACGAGCTTTCAGGCAGACAAAATGAACTCGTATGAAATTTTAAAGCAAGATAATAAAACTTTACAGAGATTGAAACAGTATAAAATCATTAAAATACATCTCACTCAGTAAATATACATCGGTTGTAATGTAATCAAGATCTTCTAAGAGACTTTGTAAACAAAACGTATATGGTTTAACAATACAAACAATAGAGAGTTTAAATGAATCGAATGTAGTAACATATTTGAATATCTTGTGTATATAGCCACTTTGACAAAAATTATGCTATTTACTATTGTTTTTCCTCTGTGTTGAGGAATCAAGTACTTCAACGTAAAAATTCGCTAATTACACAACTATTTAGTCGTATTAAAAAATCTTTTGAGTTACCCTGTAAACGAACAAATTCTGTTTTATAATATATAAACTACAATATAAACTATATTGTACTATATATATATTACTACTATATTGTAGCTATACTTATATAAACTACAATTCTGTTTTACAATAGGAAGCTAACTTAGGTCGTTCGTAGTAACATATTTTAACATCCTGCGCATACGTTCTTTTCTAAAAAAGTTAGACCATTTAATATTTCTTTGCTTCATCTTAAGTATAGGAATAAATCACTTTAAAGTGATATGCATAAAAAAACTAATTCATGTTTTTACACGAAATATTAAACATTTGAACTATTCATAAAAACAATGCAATTGCTGCAAACCGCCTAAAAATCGGATAATTACACAATTCTCTAGCCCTATATCAAAAGATCTTTTGTGAGAATCTGTAAACGAACCTTAAATGTTACTATTTTTTTATAATAGGGAGCTTACTTGGGTCGACTGTAATAACATATCTTAATATCATGTGTATACGACCATTTCTAAAAGAGTAGGGTCATTTATTATTTTTTTGCTCTATGTTAAGTATAGGAATCAATAACTTTAAACTGATATAAATCAAAAACTAATTAATATTTTTTCATGAAACTTACAAAGGTTTGAACTACTCATAAAAACAATTCAAATGACGTAAACCACGTAAAAATCCGATAATTACACATTGCTGTAGCCCTGTCAACAGTTTTTTGCTATATGTTAAGTAAGGAATCAATAACTTTAAACTGATATAACTCAAAAACTAATTAATATTTTTACATGAACCTTATAAAGGTTTGAACTACTCATAAAAACAATTCAAATGACGTAAACCATGTAAAAATCCGATAATTACACATTGCTGTAGCCCTGTCAACAGTTTTTGGTCTGTACAAGATTTAAAATGTGCAAAAAACAGCACTTTTAAAATCGCATTTCCTGAAAACCTATCCGACAGATCTTGCTTTTCTTTTGATTTCTTAGTCATTTGGCATGCCCCATTCCATAGAATCAAAATTTTTGTTTCTATCATAAATAGAACGCGAGATATAGATGTGTCAAAAACCCGTTTTGTCCCGTCTGCAAAATATAAACTAGACAGAGTTAAAAAAAAAAAAAAATTGTAAAACCGTTTGGCATCCATTGGCGGAAATTCCTTTCATTTACGGTTCAATGCATTGCTGTTTCTTCTGCTTGGCGAGAAACTCTGTCGAGTTTCTATGATAAACCTGTTCGAATAATAAAAATCTGTATGTGCTTGTAAAATAAATCCCAGTATGAAAAATATCAAAACTAATTAATTATGCTTGCTAAGTAACTCGAGAGTTATTATGTAATAGGCATTGCTAAAAGAAACCATTCTCCCACACTTGTATTACGTAATCAGGAATATCGGGGAGAGAAAAAAAAAAAATTATGCCAGAGATATGCAACTGGTATGGGTTAACACAATATGATATGGGTTAACACAATTATTGGGATAATGAAGTATATTTATTTTATTGTATAGTGTAGTATTATATATTTGTGGTAGTTATATGTTTAGGACACTACTTCTTTTTCAGATGTTCCTGAAACAACTGATGGACATCATTGTTGCCGAGTCCGTGAAGACTTCCTACGAACAGAAAGAGATCTCTCTGGATTGCGTGGCACAGCTGTGGCGCATTCCGAGCCTTGTCACCGAACTCTACATCAACTACGACTGCGACCTCTACTGCTCCAATCTCTTCGAAGACCTCACAAAGATGCTGTCAAAAGTACGTCATAAATATTTAAAGAGATATCTCTACTCTCTTTTCTTTTTTTTATTTACATTTTTCAATCTAGTTGTAAAATGTTTATGAATTCTATTTGTCTGCCGTCTGTCTGTCTGTGCTCTAACTCATAAATAAACTCAGATTGTCGTGCAATGGATGTATGTTATTGAAGTTTACTATGGCAGAGTCAGATTATTTCAGTACTGAAAATGAAGTGTGTAGCACTTATAGTTCCTTTACAGGGACACTCAAAAGAATTCTGTTACATGATGGTCTATGGAGAAAGAAAAAAACAGTTTATTTTAATGAGGTTACACTATTTCAGACATATTGAAATGGATATAGATCACTGAGGTGCGTGCACTACAAGACGCTTACTGTAGAATAGGGTATGCATGGCATTCATCATTCATTTATTTATAGGGATACACAAAAGTGTTCGGTTACATTACAGTATGCGTGGGAAAAAAATGTTTGCAGTTTACTTTAATGATGTTTGACTATTTTAAACCTGTTGGAATTGATATATATCACTGAGGTGCATTACAACCCAACTATGGATAGTAATTACTGAAATTGGGTTTTCCAACTTGTTTACTCTTTCACCTTATTAAATGGTAAAGATTGGCTAAAAGTTGTGTTGCATAATCTATGCTTGGCACATGATTTTTCATTCTTGTTCATATAAAAAAGTAGTTGACATGTTTTTTGTATATTTTCATTTTTCTGAAAAAAAAAAAAATGCTTAGGAAGATGCTTAGTTGGACTTAAGAAAATGTTTGACTATGTTTCAATGATTTCTGCCCAGAATATTTTTAAAATATCAAACTTGTCAAAATATTTATGAAAACATCGAAATGTTATTTCAGTGTCCATAATAAATGCAAGTTATAACTTAATAAAAAGTATTTTCTATTTGCAAAAATTGCAAATTAAAATGTTTTGTGAGGTAAGGATTAAGTAATAATAATAAAAAAATGATTCCAATTCAATACATAGAAAATCACAATGTTTGCACTAAAAATTCTTTGCATGATCAACGTTGAAATAAAGAGTGCATTAACATACATTTTTGTACGGTGCTGGTATAAGCAGAAACATACCAAAGTTTAAAAATATGGTATTTACGTATTATCCGTGCCAGTTTTAAGCCAACTGCGCCAGGCATAGAGCCAATATTACTAATTATAGTAACCCTTATATATTTTTTTTCTTGTTACATGGTACATGCCTGGTAATAATCTATAATATTATTCTTTCTTATTTACTATGCTATTTACCATTTATCAATTTTACTAAAATAATGTTATTTACTATTTTTAACAATGTTATAAATTTAATAAACATATATTACATTTTATTTATTTTATATTAATTACCATTTTTAACAATGTTATTTGATAATGTAAACATTACTACGTTTGTAAACATGATTGGCAACGATAAACAAGATTAATACTTGGCAACCATTTTTGGCGATCAATCTCCTGGCACAGATAATACGCAAGTACCGAAAATATTTTTAGCCCATCCTAATACGAATTCTGATGCTCCGTCCAAGGCCACTTTATAAAATGCATCACATGTATCTAAATTTCTTATCTATAAATTGAACCTAAAATATTTTATATAAATATTTAATAGGAAGAAATTGGATATTATGTTGTTACCCTTTCTGGCCTGAATCTTGTTTACATTTTGGGAAAAAAAAAAAAAAAAAAACCTTCTATGCTAATATTATTAAAAGCAGCTAACCAAATCACAATAGTGAAGGTTTCCTGAAATATAACAAGTATGTCATTTACAGAAATCTTACTTGATGAATGTAGTTAGAGCATGGACAGACAGACAAACCGAATTCATAAACACTTTTCAACTATTTCAAAAGTGTTAAAAATTTTTTAAAAAATTAAGCAGTCAGAAAAAAGCAGTGTTAAAATGAAAATTCTGATTTGCTCAAGTGTTTGAAATGTTTCTTTCTTCTTCAGAATGCATATCCCGTGTCAGGCCTCTATTCTGTCCACCTGTTGTCGCTGGAAGCACTTCTGGCCGTCATTGAGAACATCGAGAATCATTGTCAATATCGAATGATGAGTGAGAATCAAACGCTCCACAATAAAAATCTGACAGAAAATGAGTTATCAGGTAAGTCTGACATCACTCAACAAAAGCAAGGTTTTATTTCTCTCAATTCTCTGTATGTATATATATATATTAAAATTTTAATGTCAGTTGTGAACGAGACTTTTATTTTTTTTTCATAATATTTGAAAACAAAAAAGGTTTATATAGAGTGCATAATTTTTTGCATTTCTATGTGGGCAACTTCTCCATTTTATAATTTTAAGTGCTATTTATGCGAGATATATATCTTTCCTGAGATTTCCACAAGTTATTTTCAATTAGTTTTTAGCTCGTTTATTAATTGTTTACAATATGCCCACACCCTCGAAAATAACTATTATTTATCACAAAAAGTCTTCTTAAGTATATTAAATATGTTTGTTTGTGTATTTTCATCACTTGTTAAAATATCAAAAATGATGATAAAGTTTTGTTTTAGCATTGTACTTATTTTTTTAAGATGGTGCAAAAACACAGTTTAATAAACTTACGTTTATAAATACTATTTAAAAAGCATGTTTTTCGGCCTTGTGTTTTGGCACCATTTTGGTTTTTTTTGCCAATTGAGCTAACCAGTACAGCATATGGTACTCTTCCCAATTATTAATATTCACTATCTCAAAAAAATAAATGTATATATATGTGGGAATAATCAGAAGTAACAACAACCATAATATTAACTCAATGAATTAAACTATTCACAAGCAGCGCTAAAAGGCGACGAGTTCACACAATGCCAAAAGAAAAGCACGCGAGCACGAGCAGTTGTTCTATAGATTTTGGATATAGTGGTGGACTGAATGTTTTACGCAATGCTCGGAGAAGATTGCTAATTAGATTTGTATTGAGATACGAATGTTTGTATCTTTTAGGAATATTAACCCAGTTATATAGTTCAGGCATGAAAGAGTTCCTCCTAAAGTATAGGTGCAGATTCACGGTCACCAGTCGCCACATGGCGACTAAATTTTTTGCTGTGGCCACTAACTGTCGGTGTTTAAGTCGCCATGTGATTTAAAAGCAATCAATTTCTGGTTTTCCTAGTCCCCATCGTGAAATGTTGATTTTTTTTTTAAAGATTAAGACCAAAACACATAACAAACATTATTATTATCTTTTAATAACATTTCAGAATGATCTGTTTAACACAGCAAACTATTAAATACACTAGCTGTTACCCGTGACCTCGTTCACGTAACATTAAAAAAAGAATAAATGCATTAATTTAGTAAAACATTTCACTTGATAATTAACCAAAGCTTTATCACATTTTATAGGAGACCATACGGTATTTCTTTGCTATAGGGCCCTTGACATAACCCAGTCTTAAAAAAGTGAAATTTCATGCCAAATAATATATACAATCGCGAAAATGAAACTGCAACTAATGAAAAAAGGAGGACCAAGTAAAATCGTGAAAATCGAGGAATTCCTCTTCGTAAAACGAAAAACAACACTGACAGAATTCTTCTATACAACAGTGCATTTTAGGTGGTCTTTGGTGTACAATTTGTATATGTGTGCATTGCTAAATGGGCATTATTATATTGTTTATTTGCATAGACATATGTTATATATTTTTTACTATATTATCTTGTTTATGTATATATTAAATTAAGTGCTTCACGCTAAGTGGTGTAAATAGTGAACAAACTGCTTGTGGATTTTACACATTGATAGATATTTCACAAAGATATAACAATCTGAGACGATTCTAAAATGTAAATAAAGGTTGCTAGAAAGTAATTTAAATTCTGCCCAATTTAATCTCGATATTTTCTCTATCGCGTCAAGAACACTATAAGCAAATAAATACTGACGACACAAATCTGATGATCTAAATTTACATATTTTTGTTAGTATATATAGGATTACTTTGATTTATTTCATGCGCTTGAAATTTTTTACGCTTTCTCTAGGGTTAGGTGTCGAATAAATGTACTTTCTTGTTATTTTATTTTGCCATTTCTATTTATTCTATTTTCCATTCATTCCATTTATGGATACTGATTTAATTTACATATTCGTGTCAAAGAATATTCTTTAAAGTTATTATCAGGATTAGGATAGGATACGATTAGGGTTACGATTAGGAATAAAAATTAAACGACAATGGCATGACCAATTCAGGTTTAAAGTATGAACCAGGAAGTCTATTTACATCATGAAGCAATAAGAAAATTAGAAAATTATCGTCTGATATTTTTTAATATGTTTTACAGTCATAGTTGACATCAAAGGTGAGTGGGGAAATGATCATCTAAAATACCATTAAGTGTTTACCACGCAAAAAACAAATCTGGTTACAACAATGTATTTAATTTTGCGCCAAATTTCACTTCATAAAAAAAAAGCAAATTGACTATGGACCTAATTACAGACCCCTAACCTTCCTATTCTCGGAAATGTTCTACCTATATGTAAAAAAAAATCTACTATATGGAACGATAAATCGCCAACCTATCCCATCATTTGTATTGAATTCATTAAAAATATAAATCTTTCACTCATTTCATTTAAAACACAGAACTTTAATTTACAACACATACATTTAAAATACATATTTTACGTACATTTAAAATAATTCCTTTCATGTGAAAAAGAAAAAGAAAAAAAAAAGAGAAATTAATCACAAATAATTGGATAACCCAAGATCATTTTATTTCAACATCAAAACAAATCTGTTTTATTTTTCTATATATGACATCATATTCGTGTTGCTTTCCATACTTACTCGTATTTATGCACTTTGTATCATTATCAAATATTTGAAAACGCACGTTTTATGTCTAATATGACATCATTTCATATTCTGTTTAATTCTTAAATAATTCATTTCCTTTTCATTTTTCACGTGGAAAATTTTCACTTGAAAATAAATTGTTGATTAAAAATTATTACTCAGGGGTTTATTTTATATTGGCAACGATAAAGTATTAGCAACGGTAAAATAAATTTAACCATTTTAAAAAAAACTGCAAAACCGGGCCCTTTGGGCCAAACCAACCAAACCAACCAACCATTTTAAAATATACGAAAAAATGTCCATTTATTCTGTATGAAAATAATGAAATTTTTAATTTTTAAGAAAAATATTGATATAAAATAAACAAAAACCAGCCTATATTCATTTGTGGGTTATAATCAACTTATATGCAAAGATACAGGATAATTAAATGCTTCATTTTGATGCTGGCTTCAGCCTAACATTTGCACACAATCAGATTTATAATATTATTAGGATTTTCGAATAGCAATGTTATTCGTAACAGTTTGAATCTGATAATTTTACATAGACTGTGATTTAAATATATATATATAAACAAATGTTTGAAGTGTGTTTTGATTTTTATAGTGCAAAATAATCTCACAAATTCAAATTTTCTTTCATATGTACCTTTGTTTGGCAAAATCAAAATAAGAAATATTGTTTTTCTGATATTCCCCGCTATCCTGATTGCTTAGCTTATACATATTTTTTTAAACCGTATCTTGCCCAACTGATACATGACTGTACATGATTTAAGATTTAATTAATATTCAAATTTTTTTGTACATGTGTGTATATTAAATAAATTACTTTACACTTTGAATTCCTGAGTTTTTTTTAGTTTTTTACCCCATATAAACACTATTGTTTTTATGCGTTTGTTTTACAACTGTGGCCACTGGATTTTTTGGGTTTAGGAGCCAATGACTCCTTCCAAATTTTGGGAATCTGCACCTATATCCTAAAGGAGGAATTCCACCTGCAAAGAAAATATTGGAAGAAGCACATGGGGGCGGGGAAAATTTAATAATCAGACATTTTGTCTACTCAAATCCTTGGAGTTTGTTTCTGAATTGTTATGCAAAAAAGTCATCCAATCAAAGGTGAGCTTATATTATAAGTATCTGAAAGTCCATGGAAATGATGTTGTTTAAAGTGTCCTTTCCTTTAAAAGAAGTTTCCATAAGGGTCTCTTCGAAATTGTCCTATTTATACAACACTTTTGGGTCATTTCAGTGATGTATTTCTGGAGCAAAGATTGATTTGATGTGTGGAGAATTTTTTTTTCTTTTGAAAGAAGGTAAAAAATCTTGCACAGCCCAAACCATCCAGAATAATATATGTTTTGAAAAACTAATCTCTGTACATAAGTTGATCAGATATATTTGTATTTATACCTTTGGCAAACTGTCTTCAGTTTTATTTTTTGATTCAATGATCCTGTACATTTATTGTTAGTTAGTTAGTTTAAATTTGTTTTTAATACTTTCTAATTTATGGAAAGAAAATAATAATTATATGTACAGTTATATTTTATTGTATAAATAACTGTTAAAATGCGTATAAATTATAAGAGTTGGTGCCATATTGTATAGATGAAAAATGTTCCACCTTTTTTCCTATTTCCCACTTTCATGCCTGATAGTTGTGTGTGAATACAATCCTCAGCTGTAGTTATTGTTATTTTATTAAATTTGTTTTATTTATGTTATATTTGAAGAATCTGTGTTGTGGTTAAAGTACTTATTACTCATCATAATCCCACAACAATTTTGGGGTCTCGTTGCTGGGATATGAATATAAAGCTATTTTGTACCGTAATTTGAATTTATGCCGTAAAATGGATAATATGAAAAATTTGAGCTGTTTTTCTGAAGTACTATATGGTTAAAAGTTCCGTAATCAGATCTATGATACTATAATATTTTGTTCAGTTGAAGTTAAATAATGTCAGCTCTTAATAAAGTTAGAAAAGCAGACTTGTTAGGATTATGTGATGAACTAGGTCTAGTTGTACCACAGAGTTCAAGAATTATTGATGTGATAAAGTTGATAACCGAATCAGAAGATTATGAAGAAAATTTCGTTAAATTTAGACTCAAAGTCATTGCCGCTGAGAGACAAGATAAGGAAAACAGAAGACTAGAAGCAGAAAGAAAATTAGAGGAAAAGAAAGTAGAAATGAAAGCAGAAAAGGAAGAAAGAAGACTAGAAACAGAAAGAAAATTAGAGGAAAAGAAAAGTAGAAATGGAATTAAGAAAAATGGAGCTTCAAAGCAATTTGAAAAGTATGAGCGACGATTCTGCAGTAGCTGCTTCATGTAAGCGACCAGATTTGTTTAAATTAATGTCTCCTTTTGACGGAAAAAGTGATATTAGTATTTATTTAGCTTTGTTTGAAAGACAAATTTCTCGAATGAATATAGTAAAAGACAATCGGGTCATGCATTTGTTAAGTCTAATTCTGTTGGAAATTGCCAATATTATAGCTGGAGAGGTAGAAACATTAGCAAAAGATTACGTTTAATTAAAAAATTTACTTCTTAAATGCTTCAAAATTACGCCAGAAGAATTTAGGCAAAAAATAATGTCACATAAAAGAGAATCTTCAGCCACTTGGCACGGTTTAGCATTTGAATTAAGAAATTATTTGGAAGAATGGATTAGCGGTCTTGATTTTAGCGGCATCTGATTTTCAATCGTTAAAAGAACTAATAGTAGTTGATCAAATTAAGCGAAGGTTGCCTGTAAAAATGAAAGAACATTTTATTGATAATCTTCCAAAAATCAAAAATGTAGATGTATTACTAAGTAAGCTATACAATTATGATGCGGTGATACGTAATGTTAAAACCATGAATCGAATTTAACACCACTTTGAAGATAGAAAACCCGAAATAAGTTAAAATGAAAATTCACAATCTTTCTTTCATATCCAAAACCAAAACAAAAGAAATAAAGCTCAAATTAGGTGTTTTAAATGTAACTCTCATGGCCATGCAGCGTCTCAGTGTAATAATAGCAATAACGGTCAAACTAATGAATTCAGTCAAGACTCTACCGAAAACTATTGAAATTATAATCGCCAAAATCATAATTCTAATTCTGATGTACAGGAAAAAGCTAGCATTTCTACAGTTCGAATCAGAAATAAGTCTAACCCTAATGGGATGGGTAAAATAATTAATATCAAAGGCAAAGAAGAAATCTTTTGTTTGATACAGGCAGTGATATTTTCTTATTCAATTATGAATGTGATGTCAATATTGGGTTGCCAAATTTGTCTTCTGTTGATATCTTATTAGCTGACATTGGCGGAGAAACTGTAAATCTAATTGGATATTTTGTGTATGAAATATGTGTTGATGGGTTTCTTATATCAACGAAATTTTATGTTTCAAAATCTCTCGCATATGATATTGTAATAGGACAAGATGTGATCAGCAAACTAAAATTGGCGATAAATGAAGAGGGAATTAAAATTGTTGGCGAGCGCAATACTTTTCAAGTCTGTTGCCTTAAAGTTGTGAAGAATTCCGGTAAAAAATTAAATTATGTTGCCAATTCATACAATAAAGTGAATGTATCAAAAGCAAATAGTTCACGTAAAGAAAACGAAATGATTGGTATTATAAATAAAAGTACTTCAGCAAATAATTTCAAGATAAATTTAGCACGTGCGGTGAAAACAGATAAAATTCATTCAACTCACGAGAGCAAATCAAAAGATGAAAATGAAATAACAGAAAATGAAAAATATTATAATTCAACGAGCACGTGAAAAGAAATAAAAGGAAGTAATATGAAAAGAAAAAATGAAAATAAAGAAATATTTCATGAAAGTTTTAAGAAACGTGATTGACAATACAGAAATGAAGTGAAATCATTTTATACAAAAGAAAAGTTTGTTGATAGAAATCATAAATACCGCAAACAGTACGGGCAATATTAAGATAGAAAAAAGCATAATATTCATCAATACCGTAAACAAAACAGGCATCAAAGAAGTAATTATTTTTGCTGTGATAGGAAGTGGGAACCCTATTTTACCGATAAACTTTATTACAAAAGATATGAAACTACATCTAATGGAAGAAATGATCAATGTATTGAGAGTGATACCAAATGTAACTATGTACCTCATGTTATTTTCAATGGTTATAAGCAAAGAAGAAGCAGTTATGAAAATTGTTATTGTCAGTGTCATGCAAAAGGGAAAATGTCTATGAAGTATCCCAAGTTTTAATTTAGTTATTGTTGTTTTATTTATTTTATAGTGCATAGTGTAGTATTAAAATTATATGATGAGAAGTATTGATCTGACGAGGTCGCCAGAACGTCAGGATGACCGAAAATGTGGGAATAATCAGAAGTAACAACAACAATAATATTAACTCAATGAAATAAACTATTCACGAGCAGCAATAAAAGGCAACGAGTTCACTCAATGCCAAAAAAAAAAAAAGCACGCGAGCATGAGCAGTTGTTCTATAGATTTTGGATATAGCGGTGGACTGAATGTTTATGCAATGCTCGGAGAAGATTGCTAATTAGATTTGTATTGAGATACAACTGTTTGTATCTTTTAGGAATATTAACCCAGTTATATAGTTGTGTGTTAATACAATCCTCAGCTGTAGTTATTGTTATCTTATTAAATTTGTTTTGTTTATGTTATATTTGTAGAATCTGTGTTGTGGTTCATCATACTTATCATAATCCCACATATATATTTTCTGAAGTTCGATTTCATGTTGGTTTTCATGATTTCCAATTTTTGCATTTTCCATTTTTTCTTCATTTTCAATGTGCCATCTTGATTTCTCAGAAAAAAAAAATGCCAAAAAAAAAAAAAAAAAATTCTTTTTCTGCCTCTAACAGAATTTTCAGTTTAAAAGTATATTTTATTGTGTTGATTTGTGTTTGTTTTCATTTTTTATGCTTATTCCTGAATGATTTATTAATAGATTTTATCTCATTCGCAATTCACAACAGATGAGCAACATAAAGATGGATTTAATGTTCGATTTAATGTTGCATTCGATACGATCCGCAAGCAACTTCATGTGGTGTGAACGAGAACCTGGCAATAATTCAGCTTTCATTTGTTCCAGGCAGTTACTGAGTCTATACAATCTTCCAAGATTCTTTTGTAATCATCATCCATATGTCAATAAATTGTAGACAGAGCTTGGTTTGCCTTTATCAAAAAAGCTTCAATATTGACATACATACTTAGATTCAGATATTATGCTCCAGTCTCCCTTCTTACAAAAGCAAATATTTTATATCCATAACATTCATTTGAATAATTTGTGGCATTCTATTTCTCAAAGTTGTAAGCTGCCATTTTATTTCACTTTGTCACTGTTCTAAAAAATAAATTTTTATTATTATGTCTGCAACATGTGGTACCACTTTGTTTTTATGTAACAAATTGAAATACAGTTTGTTTTTTAAAGTGTGGGGCTTTTTAAGGACAAAGCTAATTTGAGTGTATACATGTCCCACACATGGATTGAGCAAAATAGAATCCAACTTTTGTCTTCTGTTAAATCTCTCAAAAAAGAAGTACAATTCATTGCTTAAAGGTACTAAAATACATTTATTGTTGTCCAGATGTTAAAAACACATACTCCAAACGTTTTCAACTGACACTTGGCCGTCCTCAGGGATAATGCTGTCATTTCTCCTCGCTCGAACTCCATATGGGAGAGACCAGGAATTGACAAATGCGGTCATCAGGTCGCCACTAGCAGTCATGTTTTTTCATCTGGAGACCAAGTTATTTAATATGTCATTTTTTTTTTTACAAAATTGACAAGAAATGGGCACAAATGGCATTTTTCTTTCCCCTCGTAATTCTTATAAAATGTCTCATTATAGATGTTACAAAATATCAAGAAACAACACTTTCTATTAATTTGGCAAAAATAAGTTCATCCAATGTAAATTTTAAAATAATAAGTCTGAAATTTTTGATAGACTTTGACAAGAAAATAGGCTTTTCCTGCTTCACTATTTCATTGATGCCCCCATCATCCGATAATAGACGTTGTAAGTATTCAGCAGTCAGCATTTCCTGAACAGTATTTCTTTTTTGGGTCACAGATATGTAATTTTGATAAGTTTCATTAGCAAAACTTTGTTTACATTATCTAAATCATGCATTATTCTAAACTATGTAACCAATAATTCTAGCTATGCTTATTATTATTTTTTCTCAATTCATAAAAAAAAAAAACTTATGTGGTATTTAAAAATCAATGATGTGGGAAGGGAGGGAAATATTTTTATTTTTACTGGCGGCTAGAATTTTTTGCTGGCTACCAGGTTTCATGAAGTTTGTGAAGTCCTGGGAAAGACCATTACTGATCAAGGGTGGTAAAGGAGGCAGGGGGGGCGGGGAAATTCCAACAAACTTTGATTTATTTTCTAATAATTATCTCCAAATTCCATGGATGTCATACGACAAAACATCATCACAAACTGTTTCATTTCTAAAAATTATCTCAAGAGTTTCTCTTTTAATGGCTTCTTGGTAATTATTTGTATGGAAAATAATTTTAGATTTATTAAATTCTATGTTTTATAGGTTGAGTTTGAGCTAATGATGTAGTTTGACTTCAGTTTAAGAATGAGTACACTTGTGAATTGTACTTCTTTTTTGAGAATTTTTTAGAAATTATTTGTTCAAAGTGAATTTTACACTGAACTGAAGTTTTTAGGTGCGATCGTAATTATATAAATACGTAACACCTATAAGCTCCGTCTGTTCATCCGCATAGAACAGCACAAAAACTACCCAACCAAATGGTTTGAAATTTAATATATAGAATCGTTGCAAAATTTTGTCAAGTCATTTCAAATTTTATGAAAATCAAATCAAAACTTTAAAAAATATTATTGAAAGTTTTCTTCATTCTATACTTCTATTCATATCCTCCATATAATAAAAGTGACAAGCAACATTGACCATGGTCAGTGCTTAGGAGGGTGACAACCTCTCTTGACTGTGGCTGCTGTGGGACCGTGTATGTTAATGGGAGCTGGTGCACGTAAAATCTGTTCGTGCTTCCAAGTTTAAAAACCATACCTCTGGGGGTGCCAATCCAGGTGCAGGTCTCTCATCTGGAATTGGCTCAAAAGTTAGGAGACCAACCTCTCTTGAGGCTTTGGCACCCCTTCTTTCAGAGAAGTGCCATGGCACTTTCTCTGACACGATAACAACAAGTCATGTGACTGAGGAAAACAAATACAGGCTAACCACTTCTTTCTTCATATGGCAGGGGGCGATTTTTATTCAAAATTATTTTTTTGAATAAATTTGACAAAAACGTTTGAGAGATGAGTTACATTAAAATATGTATAGATTCTGAGATAATGAGGTTGACAGCCCAATATCTCAATCCATTAAAGTAAATAAACACAAGAAATTCATTCATTGTGAGTTATAAAAATATTAAACCATGGAGGTAATCATTCACAAAGCAAGATGTTGAAAAAAAAAAATTCTCATCTGTAAATGTAGCATACATAATAAGAGAAAAAGCATGCTCATAAAAGATGATAGAATTCATTTCACTGAAATAATAGCGATGATTTTGTTTACATTGTAAAACTAGTTATAGTACAAACGCACCTCATTTGACACGTTTAATGTACAATTTCCAACTTGTTAACTTTTCTGTTAAAACATTTGAGATGAAATTGTGAAAATCCCCTCCTCTTTTTAGAGGATGGCTTGGTGGACTCCTCCAAGAGGGGCGTCCTCCAGCAGGGTGCGTCCGGCTATTTGCTGGGTCAGGAGTTGATCTCTTCTACCAGCCAGGAGGGAGGAAAGAATTCAGTGTTGCTGAAGGACTCTGGCAAGCAGAAGCCCCTCATGCTGCCCAACAGGATGAAGATATCCCTGGACATACCCAGTCACGAGACGCTCATGGCTGTCAAACACAAGAAAAAAGTATGTTTCTTCTTTTTTTTTCTCATTGTTGACTTAGAGGTTTTTAATGACTCTGAAAATCTTCCACGTTTAGTATAGTGTTCCTTAACCGCCGCTATATGAATCATGTTAAATAAATATAACTTTTTAAATTTTTTAATACACATTTGATGTCTCTATTATGGAACAGTTGAATTTTTTTCAAAAAGTGTAACCGTATAGAAAATCCGGCATGTTCCCGTAATGGGAGCTTTGGCATCTTATAGGGGGGAAAACGTTCCCTTGATTGAACGCAAGTAGCGTCTGTTTTTCTGCTACTTAGAAGTTATGTTAGGTAGCTTTCAATACAAAAAAGTATAAAGCTATCTATTGCAGCCGTTCAGAGGAAAGCAATTCCGGAAAATTTCGATATATTTTCACCGATCATGACCCCCAGACCCCAAAACTACCCTCCGTTCAAATGTTGATATATATATATATATATATATATATATATATATATATATATATATCTGATCTATGTCATACGGTAACGCTTGTATTTATAAATGAATTTGGATGAAACTAATTGTGTGTATTAAGCTCACCAATGCCTCGACCGAGTTCGTTGGCCAGCTTGGTCTGCGATCTTGTTTCAAGATGACGGCCACTTAAAATTTTAAAACTAAAATAAATATACAAAAAAGTTAAAAATTCAAATTTATTTTTTAATTAAGTGTTAGCCCTTGATACAAGGATTCCAGAGCATTTTTTGTTTTACCTCTATCTTAAAAAATGGCTGAGATAGAGCAGTTTGAAATTCTAGGGTGGCTGACATTTTGAAACAAGACAGCAAATTACAAAAAACCAACGATTAATTTATCAGTTTTAGTGAACGCGATTTCTCGCAAATTATTTTCTTTCATTGTTGTAATCATTTTCCCAATCATATGCATAAAACTATATATTCATATCCGTTAGCTCCAATTTCTTGCCAAACTTGGCAGCACTCTGTGAAATATCGCCCAATTTGGTGACCAAAATAGTCTTCATAAATGAAGTTAACGTGGCTATAGCTCAATAATTTGGCGAATTTCTTATTCAAATTCAGTATTAACGAATCTTTTTGTAAACAGTTTCTTTGCATTTTAGCTTACTTTTTTCGAGTAACATTAGCTAAGATTTTAAAACAAAGATATAAGAAAGCTACCTTCCCTCCCGGTACAGGCCGGAAGGACTTTTTAAAATTATTTTTAAAAAAGTGGATTTATATATTTTTTTTTTTTTTGCATGCAATAAAAAATATTTATTTATTAATTTTTTATTAATTTATTATATATGCAGGTATAAAGAATTTAATACTGAATTAAAAATCATTATTTTGATTTGAATTTTTAAATTTAAAGAAAAAAATAAATACTATCTTACTTATAATAAAATCCAAAGGCGAGAAAGTGTCTGTAACGGTACCGGGTTGTACCACTCTGGACTGCGAGTCGATCGTAGTTAAACGCCATGTTAGGCTTAATGAAAAACATATACTAACATATGACAACTAAATGTTAATTTCTTCTACGTGAAATCATGTCTGTTCTTCATATTTTCACTTATAACATGTATATCTTATCCAATTATAATGTATTAAATTCCAAATTAAAAATAAGCTGTTATAGACATCAGGTTACTAAATATAAACAAACAAGCACTGTTGCCATTCGGAATTTCCGAATCGTGAAACAAATGAATGACTCTTTGAACGCTTCAGTAAAAAAATATAGGTTAATTATCTGATTCTATTCTTAAAATATTTGTAAAAGCATATTAAAGTCTTTAAATATTTTAATTTTGTTTAAAACCTTCAAAAACTATTTTTGCAGCCATCTTTCGTCAATTAATATAAACAATCGAACTTTGTTAAAAATACAAGTTAATATTTGCATTAATTAGCATATTAAAATTTAATGTGAATTTTTCAGAAATTACATTTCACTTTGCTAAATTATTATTATTATTATTTGGAAAAAAAAAGTGTGGCGAGTCATTCACTTTTGAGAATCATTCATCAAAATTATTTGTACTGTACAGATTGCCAATTGGGAATTCAAGCACTCGACTACGCCATCTGGTGGAGAAAATACATAACTTCTCGCTTCAGGAAAATCCCTTGCAAGCCCACTGTATTACATGCATTTTTAATTTGTTCATAATGATTATTTTTTTGCACAATTTCAGATTTCATGTGATATTTGTGTTCTGTGATTATATGACAAGGTAAAAATTATTAAAATTTGAATATCTAATACTTTCAAATTCGCTTACAATAAATAATGGTTTCAATGGAACTTCAGCATTAGTTAAAGGGACAATTTTCCTGTAGCAACAGCTACAATCAGCGCCTCTATAGGCCGTTTTAAGTCGCAATTGGCAACGTGTGTTTTACTGTTTTAACATCTTTGTTGATCTTTTAAATGCTGTTTTAAACACACGATTGTGGATCATTCGGGACTACAGCCGTGCAGCTATAGGTCTCAACCCCCCCCCCCCTTTTCAAAGTTCAAACATGCGGTGGATTTGAATCTGTTCAATCAAATCAGTTTTTATTGTTTTTTATATAGTTTAAAGATCGTTTTAGCGATGCCTGATGAAAATGATGAAACGCCGATTGAACGTAGACGGCGATTAATTAGAGAAAGACAGTCAAGGTGGTTTGCTTGGCAATCACAAGCAACATTGGACCGCATAAGGTAAGATGGCGCCATCTACTGGTAGATAATGCAAACAAAGATTGAAATTTTGTTTCCATCGCAAATCAAATTATTTTTTTCCTTATGAAACGTAATTAAAATATATGGAATAAATAGTACCGAGTAATTTCCATTTAATTTTGCTTATATAATCAAAAAATGAGCTATGTGGTGAGTCAAGCTCTTTAGAAACTCATTGATAACATTTTTTTTACAGAAAATTTCACTCATGGATTTTTTATTTATTTATTTTTTAATGTTTAATTTGAATGTTTTGTCCATTCGTTGAACTATTTCAAAAATTGAATATTGAGTCAATATCCTGTCATTTTTGGCAGGGGGTATATACTAGTTAACAAATAAATTTTAAACATAGAAAAGCTTATCTTTTTAATTATTTGCTTTCACAATTTTTTGGAGTTCTGTAAGTACTCAAAATCTATCTAGGAGATCCACACCTCCCATATACATATTATATGATGAAATTATCTTCAGTTGAGATAAATCAATTTTCTTTTTTTCTTTAGAGCACCATCTTTTTACCTGAACTAATAGAGTCTCTTCTTCAAAATTAGATGCTAAGCACACAACCATGTTGTCTCTCCATTTTACTACACACAGATTTTCTGTGATAATGAATTCAAAAGTTCCTCTTTTATTTTTTCCAATTGTTTACATTTACTTAGAAGACAATCCTTCAACCTATTTTCTCAGATTGTGCCAGTCATATGAAAATTACGCTTTTGCATTACTTGTCATAAATCTAGAGATGTAAAAAAAATTGTCCATATAAACCATATGTTTTGGAGAATCGTCAATGCATTTAATTAAGTCCAAATCCACCCTTGTTCCAAGATGCTTAGCTTCTATTTCATTTTTTTCCACATAACCTTGTAAATTTAGTGGATGACCTTCAGAATCAGAATCCAGTGTATGGAAATATTCCAAGCCTTGTTTTACTGTTAAAAATTTAACAGGCACTTTCACATATCTTTTTTTATTTTTTTTATTTACAAACACTATTACTTATTGACTGTCAAAATACCAAACCAAAACGCAGTAAAATACAAGTATATTTCACTGTATTGTTGTTTCTAAAAATTTTCTTTCATCATTTTAAGTGATACTCTTCCTAGGGGCACAATCCTTTCTTTGTGAAAGGGATCAAATGTGAAATGAAATGGCTCCCACTGTGGGAACATTCTACACAAATTGTTGCTTTTAATAACTCTATTTAATCCGGGTTTTGAATATATTGTTATTTCAAATGTTGGTTTTAAAATCTGACAGTCGAAACTGAAAACTTTTTTTTTTCTTTTAAACTAATTTTACTTCAGATATCGGGAAACCAAAAATTCTCTTTTTTAAAAAAATCTACAAAAAATAGAAAAAAGGAAAATATTATTTTGAAAAAAATATATTTTATAGTCCATACTAATAACTTTACTATAAAAAGATTTTTTCTTAAATTACGGGAGCGTTGGCGTTTAATGGGTTAAAAAGAAGAAAAAAAATATTTAAAGGACCCTTTTTATTAAAAAAAAATAGTGATTGTCTTTTTTCCAGCATCTACTTTTTACCCTGTAGTATTGCCCTTTTTTATGTACAGTGAACTCCTATTATACTCTGTGTCATTTCAATTGGCTTCTCAGGGACATCCATCCTCCCCATTTTAATACTTCATTGCCATGGCACTAGAAGACATGAGCTCCAGATCTCAAGTAGGGTGCAGAAAGAAAGAGCAGTCTGTCAGCCAAATGCGGTGTTACCGTAGTGACTGACCTAAAGTAAGGTTTGCTAAGCTGACCTTGAGAAGTGTATTGAAATGACATAGAATTCCAAGGGAGGCCATTGTTCTTGTTTGCATTAAACAATGTAAAGATTGGATTGGTGTAAACTAATCTCTTTCATTAAATAAATTGAATTCAGCTTTTGACAGAGAAAAAAAACTTAATGCTAAAATAAACAACTTTTTCTTTAATTTTTGTTAAAAAGCAAGTTAGTGACAATTTGTTAAATTAATCTTTGTGTTACTTCCACAAATAATCTTCACTCAAAAATGAGGTCTTTCTATCATTTTGATGGGTAATTTTCTGCAAACAGCCGTTAGCAATTTTTTAGCATCTCTTCATTATTGTTGCTGAAAAATTGACTTAGACAGTTACATACATTCAATGAAGATTCAATAAGAGAAGAAAAATCTGGTTTAATTCTTTGCAAGTATATCATCTGTTGTATAGGTTCTTTTTGTACACATGATAGTCCAGTCAAATTAGCCCATTTTTGAGCAGTTTGCCATAAAAAATGCTAAGGAGATAAAATTTGGTCCAGTTGTTCATTGATGGCTACTGATGACTATGTAAAAAGTCCTCATGGATAGGAGGTGAGCGGGGGCAGGGAGGGCTAAATAATTTTTTTTAGTTTTTTACAAATATTTCAGAAATTGTTGGTTTTCATGAAAAAATTACTCAGACATAAATTAAAGAACATAAAATTCTCTACAAATGACAGGTATATACAGTGAAACCTCGATTATCCGTCAGACAGAAGACCGGAGCTTTGACGGATTTTCCCCCAAAAAATCACTTTAATTTCAAATTAATTTATTTAATGTCGCCATAATAAATTCTAAAGGGATAAAAACTGGTCCAGTTGTTCATTGATGGCTACAGATGACTATGTAAAAAGTCCCCATGGATAGGAGGTCAGCGGGGGGAGGGGGGGGGGTAAATAAAGTATTTTTTTTAGATTTTTACAAATATCTCAGAAGCTGTTGGTTTTCATGAAAAAATTACTTAGACATAAATTAAAGAACATAAAATTCTCTACAAATGACAGGTATATACAGTGGAATAGAGGTCTGCACGGGCCGAAATTTCCAGGCCAGGGCCCGGCCCGACCCATACAAAAAATAATTTGGCCCGGCCCGATACAAAATTAAAAGTTCGGCCCGAGCCCGGCCCGGCCCGAACAAAAAAAATATTGGCCCGGCTCGGCCCGATTTAAAAGTTAAAAGTTCGGCCCGAGCCCGGCCCGGCCCGGAAAAAAGTTAAAATCTCGGCCCGAGCCCGGCCCGAGTGAATTTCTACAAAACATAATTTTTACGTCGATTTGGTTAAAAATTTGTCCCATAGGAGGAGATCTAACCAAAAATTCCTATCTCAGCCTTTTTTTTTCCATGTTTATAATCTTCATTTTTATAGAAGTGCCGCAAGCTGGAATATTTATTTTTTTAATAAATCTCTATTTGTTGTATGTATGTGTTTAAGTTATCATCGATATTGTTAATCCCTATTCCATTTATTGAAGTGTTAAAAATCAGAAAAATGCTATACAGTAAAATCTAAGATGGAATTGCATAGGGAAGAAAAAAAAATCAGTTATAGACAATTTGCCTTCTTAGCAGGTGCGTAAATGTATTATATATTCTTTTCTTACATATTAGTATATTCATTTTTAATGGATCAACACATTTTTCAATTTAAGACAGGATTCCATCATAAGCAGGTTCTTTTTCACACGTTTTACTATATTTTAATTTAGCTATATTTTACTAAGTGTATAAATCTACTATTATTTAAAAAGAATAAATTTTAATGTTTAATTATAAAATAATGGCGATTTAAAAATGTATGCATGTTTGTTTTTATGCCAGATCTTATTTTACTGACCTTCGAACGGACCAGGTACGCCGAGACAATGATTTTCATACGAGTCAAAACCAGGACTAAAAATTTTAAGGCATGAAGACTAGGAAGAATGAAACCAGTCCCGGCTCTGTACGGAAAAAATAATTTAAGGCACGGCCTTATCCTTCAGGAAAAAAGTAGGGCCCGGCCCGGCCCGAGCCTTCAGAAAAAAAATATGGCCCGGGCGCGGCCCGGCCCGAGTGCCGTGAAGAAAAATAGGCCCGCGGGCTGGGCCGGGCCAAGTATGGGCTTCGGGCCTTGGCCCGGCCCGTGCAGATCTCTACAGTGGAACCTCGATTATCCGTCAGTCAGAAGACCGGAGCTTTGACGGATTTTCCCCAAAAAATCACTTTAATTTCAAATTAATTTATTTAATGTCGCCATAATATATGCTAAGGAGATAAAAATTGGTCCAGTTGTTCATTGATGGCTACTGATGACTATGTAAAAAGTCCTCATGGATAGGAGGTGAACAGGGGAGGGGGGGCTAAATAAAGTATTTTTTTTAGATTTTTACAAATATCTCAGAAACTGTTGGTTTTCATGAAAAAATTACTTAGACATAAATTAAAGAACATAAAATACTCTAAAAATGACAGGTATATACAGTGGAACCTCGATTATCCGTCAGTCAGAAGACCGGAGCTTTGACGGATTTTCCCCAAAAAATCACTTTAATTTCAAATTAATTTATTTAATGTCGCCATAATATATGCTAAGGAGATAAAAATTGGTCTAGTTATTCATTGATGGCTACTGATGACTATGTAAAAAGTCCTCATGGATAGGAGGTGAGCGGGGGGGCTAAATAAAGTATTTTTTTTAGTTTTTTACAAATATTTCAGAAACTGTTGGTTTTCATGAAAAAATTACTCAGACATAAATTAAAGAACATAAAATTCTCTACAAATGACAGGTATATACAGTGGAACCTCGGTTATCCATTAGTCACGAAAAAGGAGCCTTGATGGATTTACCGAAAAAAAAAAATCTCTTTAATTTCAAATTTACTTAGTTAATGTATATTCAAATTTATTAAATACTGTCGCAAAAAAAAAAAGAAGAAGAATTGACACAAATTTTTTTTTTTTTTTTTTTGGAGGAACTTTTTTTTCTGGTGGTGAGTGTGAAAGGGTGGATGACTGCTCCCTGATTCATGATTATTAAATACTTATACACTTCATAATAATACACTTATTATGAAGAGCTATAAATACAGATCAACAGGATGAGGAAGACATTGAGATTACGGATTCAGTCATGCTGAGAACGCCTTTTAATGAGCCGTCTACTTCAGCTGATGATGATGTGTAAAGAAAAAAAGAATATTTTGACTTAGTAAGTATTTGCCTAGTGATAAATTAGTACTTTCATTGTTCCCTATTATGTTTTGTCACATTTACAAAGTTTCACGTGAAATTTTATGATATTTAATTTATGTGAATTTGATGGACTTTCCGCAAAAAAAATCAGTTTAATTTCAAATTTATTTACTTAATGTCGCCATAATAAATGCTACAGAGATAAAAATTGATACAGTTGTTCATTGATGGCTACTGATGACTATGTAAAAAGTCCTGATGGATAGGAGGTGAGTGAGGGTAGGGGGGGGGTAAAGAACTTTTTTAGCTTTTTACAAATATCTCAGAAATTATGTAGTAATTTTTTCATGAAAACCAACAGTTTCTGAGATATTTATAAAAAACTAAAAAAGTACTTTATTTTGACCCTCCCCTCGCTCACCTCTTATCCATCAGGACTTTTTACATAGTCATCAGTAACCATCAATGAACAACTGTACCAATTTTTATCCCTTTAGAATTTATTATGGCGACATTAAATAAATTAATTTGAAATTAAAATGATTTTTTGGGGGAAAATCAGTCAAAGCTCCGGTCTTCTGACTGACGGATAATCGAGGTTCCACTGTATATACCTGTCATTTGTAGAGAATTTTCTGTTCTTTAATTTATGTCTGAGTAATTTTTTCATGAAAACCAACAGTTTCTGAAATATTTGTAAAAAACTAAAAAACTACTTTATTTAGCCCCCCCCCCCCCCCCCCCCTCACCTCCTATCCATGAGGACTTTTTACATAGTCATCAGTAGCCATCAATGAACAACTGGACCAATTTTTATCCCTTTAGAATTTATTATGGAGACATTAAATAAATTAATTTGAAATTAAAGTGATTTTTTGGGGGGAAATCCGTCAAAGCTACGGGTCTTCTGACTGACGGATAATCGAGGTTCCACTGTATATACCTGTCATTTGTAGAGAATTTTCTGTTCTTTAATTTATGTCTGAGTAATTTTTTCATGAAAATCAACAGTTTCTGAAATATTTGTAAAAAACTAAAAAAAAATACTTTATTTAGCCCCCCCCCCTCACCTCCTATCCATGAGGACTTTTTACATAGTCATCAGTAGCTATCAATGAACAACTGGACCAATTTTTATCCCTTTTAGAATTTATTATGGTGACATTAAATAAATTAATTTGAAATTAAAGTGATTTTTTGGGGGAAAATCCGTCAAAGCTCCGGTCTTCTGTCTGACGGATAATCGAGGTTTCACTGTATATACCTGTTATTTGTAGAGAATTTTATGTTCTTTAATTTATGTCTGAGTAATTTTTTCATGAAAACCAACAGTTTCTGAAATATTTGTAAAAAACTGAAAAAAATAGTTTATTTAGCCCCCCCTCCCCCCGCTCACCTCCTATCCATGAGGACTTTTTACATAGTCATCAGTAGCCATCAGTGAACAACTGGACCAATTTTTATCTCCTTAGCATTTTTTATGGCAAAAAAACCTAATTTGACTGGACTATGATTATTATATGTATTTTGCACAGATCTAGACAAATTTCTTTTCACAGGTTTTACTCTATACTTTAATTTTTTTTTGCCTTGAAATGTATGTACTATTCTTTAAAAAGAATTTTAATTGTAGAATAATCATTTAAAAATAGATGCATTTTTTAGAAAAATTGTTGTCTTAGTCTTATTTTACTGATTTTTGCACAAGCCAGACCAGGCTGGATCAATGATTTTCATAATGGTTGGGTCAGGACTTGGCCTGTGCAGATCTCTAGGAAGGATGAAGTCCAGGCCTGGATTGGCCTGAAAAAAAAAGAAAAGTCTGGCACAGCCCGGCCCGAGTTTACAGAAAACAGTTAGGCCTGGCCTTGGCCCATAAAGAGTGATGACTATGCCCGCCCTAGCCCGAGTCTACAGAAAAAAGTTAGGCCTAGGCCTGGCCTATAAAGTGTAATGACTATGCCCGACCTAGCTCGAGCTTGCTGAAAAAAGTAAGGACCAAGCCTGGCCTGAAAAGAGTGAATACAAGGCCCAGCCCTGCCCAAATCTCATGAATGAAAATTAGCCAAGGCCTGGCCCTCTAAACACATACAGACACCATCGTAAAAGCACCCAAACTGGGTTCTTGGCCCCTGTAAATGTAAAAAAAATACCAGCATACACACATACCCGTGGAATCATCCTAAAAATAGTAAAAGCAGATTCAGGGCAAGATATATTAATACAGTGGACTCCCTCAAATCTGCAATATCCACACATCGTTTCCGATGTAAACAATGAAACTTACAATTAAGAAGCAGGTATAAAATTCAAGTTTTTAAAATTTTTATATCATTCTGTAGACATTTTAATATTAATAGGATTCAACTCTTGTTTCCTCATGAAGGAAGCATAAATTTATTTTTGAAAAAATTCAAGATAGTGCTGATATCAGTGGTGATCACGATCTTTTTACCGAGTACTTTTATAAGTAAGTCACAATGTTTGGCACAGTTTACAATAGAAATGTTTTGAAATAAATTTCGCATTAGCATACATTTTGGCACGATGTTAGTATAATGAAAAAGTACCGAAGCTAGTACTTTGAGAAATGCTAAAAATGGTTTTGAAAATGTATTTTTGTCCATCTTTAGATCCTTCTCACTGGCACAGAGCAGTTCAATAGTCAGCCGAGCAAAGGCATCTTGTTCCTGCAAGAACACGGTCTTCTCAAAGACCCCCTCCATCATCCGAAAGAGGTGGCAGAGTTCCTGCGGCAAAATCCCCAGCTGGACAAGAAAATGATCGGAGAGTACATCAGCAATCGGAAGAACCTGAAGGTCCTGGAAGCGTTCGTCAAGTGAGTACTGCATCTAACACCACCCACCCACTTACGACTGATAGAAATATTTGTATGGACTACTTAAAAGATGTAAATTGTCTCATAAATATCGCTATAAGAATGTTTTTTTTTTTAAACTAGCTGATTTACCTGGCGTTGCCCGGGCCCATAATAATAAAATTAAACAAACCTCCAGTTTGTATGATTTTATATCTTTAATCCGATTGTGTATAAAACTATATTTAAAAAAAAAAAAAAATATTGACAGTTTAGTGACAAAAGCGCTTATAAGAAGACATTTTCTTGTTTTTTCACATAGGGTCATTTCATAGTTTAAAAAGAAAGTTCTTGTTGCACGAACTCTTTGAAATTTTTATCTGGTATAAATATAACGTTTTCACAGCCCGTGTAAAAATTTCGGGAAAAAAATAGTATCGAGTTGTAAAAAAATTTTTTTCTTCTCACGTTTTGTTTGTTTGTTTTCGCATCGGCTAATGTTAAAGATAACGTAACAATAAAAAAATAGTTCTCATCTTACGAACTCTCTGAAATTTTAATCGGTTATAAATATAACTGTATCCAAGCTCGCTTTAAAATATCGTGAAAAAATATCCATATTTAGTAGTGAAGACAAAAGTCAAAGCTATGCCAAAACACTTTTTCGCAGGGTTTTTTTTTAAATTTCTTAGATTTTATTTATTTTTACTCATCCAAATATTTTGAAAATTTTGTAAGTGATGTAAATCTGATCTACCAAGATGCTCCAAAAAGACTTTCTCAAAATACAGATGTTTAGTTGCTTTTAGTGTTGAAAAAAGATCGGTAGCATATTTTTGGTTTGTTGGTACTTTTGAGCTTGCATCCTGTAAGGTAGGGGTGCACAACCTTTTTAAGCGAAGGGCCACTTACAAAAATGACTCGGTTGTCGAGGGCCACCATCAGTAAAATTACAGGAGGTGTGACGGAGGTGGGGGGGGGGGGGGTAGATTTAGCCTCCTAGGTTCCTTCCTTCCAGTCAACATATTCAGTTCTGTTGGCAAGGGTATATCAACAGTTTACGTTTGTATTTATACAAGATATATAGCTAAGATTATTTTCAAAGAGTGAAAATACTCCTTGACTTTATTTGAGGGAGTAAATTTAGCTTTAAAGATTGCCAGTGCCGAAAAAAAATTCTGCTTTCATGAATGAAGGTGGGGAGGCGGAGAAACATATATTATTCTAAATTGTACTTCTTAACATATTCAGTCATAAACTGTGGATATCAAGTAGGGGTGCACAACCTTTATAAGAGGAGAGCCAGTCACAAAAATGACTGGATTGTCGAGAGCCAATATCCGTAGCGTGAACAAAATTTTGTTTCGGGGAAGGAGGGGGAGGATCGGCCTAAAAGTTCATAAAAATTCTAATTTTAAAAGGAGAGTTAGCTCCCTATACCCAACCCAACCCAGTATAACCCATTTCAGTTGGCAAGGATAGAAAAATCTTGCATTTATTTTCCATGCGCGATTGACAATATTCACAATTTTTACGCGCCCGTTCGGCGAAATTTGCGATTTATATGCATTCGATCGGTAAAATTTGCGATTTTTACGTACCTGACCAGCAAAATTTGCAATTTTTACGCGCCAAATCGGTGAAATTTGCGATTTTTTCGCAACCAATTGGCAAAATTCGCAATTTTTACGGGCCCGTTTGGCAAAATTCATGATTTTTACGGGCCCGATCGGCAAAATTCGCGATTTTTACGGGCTCGATCGGCAAAATTAACGATTTTTACGCAGGTGATCGGCGAAATTTATGATTTATACGTACTCGATCGGCAAAATTCGCGATTTTTATGCGCCCGATTGGCGAAATTCAGGATTTTTAAGTGCCTAATCGGCAAATTTTGCGATTTTTACGCACCCGATCGGCAAAATTCACGATTTTTACGCAGACGATCGGCGAAATTTACAATTTACACGCACCTGATCGGCAAAAGTAACGATTTATATGCACCCGATCGGCAAAATTCGTGATTTTTACGCAGACGATCGGCAAAATTCACAATTTACATGCACTTGATCGGCAAAAGTAACGATTATATGCACCCGATCGGCAAAATTAGCGTTTTTTACGGGCCCGATCGACAAAATTAATGATTTTTACGCGCTCAATCGACAAAATTTGCGATTTTTATGCATACGATCGGCGAAATTTACGATTTATACGCACCTGATCGGCAAAAGTAACGATTTATATGCACCCTATCGGCAAAATTCGTGATTTTTACTGGTCCGATCGGCAAAATTCACGATTTCTGCGCGTGTGATCGGTGAAACTTACGATTTATACGCACCTGATCGACAAAATTTGCGATTTTTATGGGCTCGATCGACAAAATTGATGATATTTACGCGCTCGATCGACAAAATTTGCAATTTTTACGCATACTTTCAGCGATATTATTTATACGCACCTGATCGGTAAAATTCGAGATTTATACGCACCTATAGGCAAAATTCGTGATTTTTACAGGCCCGATCGGCAAAAATTCACAATCTTTACGCAGGCGATCGGCAAAATTTCCGATTTTTACACAGCCGATGGTCGAAATTCGCGATTATTACGCGTCCGATCGGCGAAATTTGGAAAATTTCGTGATTTCTATGCACCCGAACGGCGAAATTCACAATTTGTTGCGTCCAATCGGCGAAATTGATCCGCGGGCCACAGGTTTGATAAGAAATATATTTGCACTTCTTGTCACCGTACATTAAATATTCATTGGGTTTATTTACTTTGTTTACTTTTTACATGGATATATTTTTTAGTATAATAATCTTTATTTAAATTATTTATTTAAAATATATCTTTCACTTTGACTTACTTCTGGTTAATTTCTACTTACACATTTTCTTACTTCTGGTTCTATCATTCTGGTTTCACATCGCATTTTTATTTTCATACCGTATCTAAAGTCTACATATCGCATTTGTACAGTTTTTTTATGTCACGATCCCAGCCTTACATCGTTTTCGTAAATAGACCAGTTCTTGTATCCGCCACTAGATGGCGTCGATCATCGTTTGCCGCCCATCGCTTCTGCATCTCGCGTAGTGATGTCGTACTTGTGGGTGTGTCTTTTTCAGTGCGTGGGATCGTGCATAATAGTCCTATTATTGTCTGGCTGTTTTAGATATAAAGCGATGTTTTCACCCTTGATCTTTAGTTTCGTTTGAGTTTTGTTTTAGTCTCGTTTGGTCTTGTCTCGTCGTTTACTTTAGTTATTGCTTAAGTTCGGCATTATGTGATAGTCATTATATTTAAGTTCACTGTCGTGTATCGTCCATGTATTCGTCTACGTAAATAACAAGATATCACAATGGTGAAATATTTCCTAAACAAGTCCCGTTCATATGCTGAAATAGTTTTTATATAATAGGCAGTAATCAGGACTAAGCTGTAATAATTTATCCTTTAAACGACATCGGATGAACTGTGTCTTTTCAAGAAATGGTTTCCATCACATCGTGGCTTTTTTTAAGGAAGTCCATTACGATGGCTGACCTTGAGTAACGTATGCTCTGAAAAGGGTTAAGCCGAGTTCTATTTCTTTTCATCATAAGTACTCGCCGGTTGTCGTTTATCATGGAAATGCTAAACAGGCATAATATATTTAATTAGCCAAGTTCTCTTTTTGATCCTACATCAGTTTAAGCTTATCGTCATACCTCCATCTGATATTTTGAACATATTCAATAGATGTTTACCGTGAAATCAGTGCTAACCATGCTTTGGGCCATATGTCATTCAAGTGTTGCTCAATATGTGTTCTTTCAATCATCATTTATTATCGCCGTATTAATTGTTATGAAGCCGTTTTTATTTCGTTCGTCGTATGTTAAAGTAATTTATACTTAATAAGTAGTTATTGTTTGAAATACTTTTTTCAGTTATATTTAATGTTTAATTAATGTTTAATGTTCTAATAAATATAATTTAGTTTTAAATATTTTTGTCATTCTTTCAAACGTTAAATATCATAGTTTTAATTAATGAATGCTTTTTACTTTAACTTTTCCATATCGGTAAAAGGGTGTTCAGCCATTATACATTTTCCACTGTAAACTTAAATTAATATGGCTCTGCTTGTTTTAATATATCTGTTTTTACATTTAAACATTAATTTAAATCCATCAAGGTTGTGCACCCCTACTGTAAGGGCATTGCCATAAGGGGAAAAAAGTCCCTCGGGGAAACAACCTTTGGTACTTACGAATTATCCGTGCCAGGAGATTGATCGCCAAAAATGGTTGCCAAGTGCCCATCGTGTTTATCGTTGCCAATCATGTTTTCAAATGCAGTAATTTAACATTATCAAATAACATTGTTAAAAATGATAGTTAATATAAAATAAATAAAATGTAATATATGTTTATTAAATTTATAACATTGTTAAAAATAGTAAATAACATTATTTTAATAAAATTAATTAATGGTAAATAGCAAAGTAAATAAGAAAGAATAATATTATAGATTATTCCCAGGTATGTACCATGTAGCAAGAAAAAAAATATATGGGTTACTATAATTAGTAATATTGGCACCGTACCTGGTGCAGTTGGCTTAAAACTGGCACGGATAATACGTAAGTACCCAACCTTTTTTGAAAAAAAATTTTCAAACTGTTAACAACGATATTTTTAGGTGCATTCGTAATTATATAAATACATAGCACCTACAGTCGTCGTCTGGTCCATCCGTCCGTCTGTCTGTCCGTCCACATATAATAGTGCAAAAACTACCTAACCCTATGGTTTGAAATTTAATCTATATTATCGTTGTAGAATTTTGTTGAGTCCTTTCAAATTTTATGAAAATTGAATCAAAACTTAAAAAGTTTTCTTCATTCTATTAAATCCTATCGTACGTAATCTATATAATAAAAGTGCAACTCATGTGACCGAGGAAAACAAATACAGGCCGACCACTTCTTTTTTCATATGCCAGACGGCCATTTTATTCAAAATTATTTTTTCGAATAAAATGGCACAAAAGTTACATTTTTAGAAAGATCGTTGAAAAAAATGGTTTGCTTGAGAGATGAAGTTACATTTAAAAATGTATAGATTCTGAGATAACTTCAGTGGAAATTACGTTAACAGCTGAATAGCCCGTTATAGTCAATAAACACAGGAGATTCGTTCATTATGAGTTATAAAAATATTAAACCATGGACGTAATCATTCACAAAGCAAGATCTCTATGGTGAATTTTACAGTGCTGTTTGGTTTAGAAAAAAAATCTCATTTGTAAACGTGGCATACGTAATATGAAAAACAAGTTGGTAAGTGTGATCGAAGATCGCTCAAAGGGTTTCGTTTAATATTCCTGTTAAAACACTTTATCCTTTCTTTAATAAATCCAAATAAATTTCATTTAGCAACAAAAAAAAAAGTCATGTTTTTTTATAAAGTAAAAATTTACCGGTCTATTTTTCTCATTTTTAAAAAAATATCTAAAGCAGCCCGATAACGGGCGAAACCCGCTATTATATTCTGTCATAATAATATCTGTCTTGTGGACTAAATGCGATATTTAAAAAAAAAACAATTTCAAAATTAAACATGTTGCACACCTTCAAAATGTTAAAATAGGCGAATATTTCCGCAATCAGGTTTTTATCATGATTCAATACGTTCCTCAAACTCATATATTTACTACGTTACAGACGTGAGTATAAAACATCACAAATTTACTGAATGGTGTATACAAACGTTTTGTATACACTATTCAGTAAATTTGCGATGTTTTATACTCACGTCTTTAATGTAGTAATGTTTCATAGTGTAATCGTCCAGCATTTATCCTCTTTAATAAAAAGGTACATGTTGCTGACGACTGGGATTTTCGATAATCGTTGCCACAGATTAATCTCGGAAAATGAAATGTTTTAAGTTACTGAAAAAATTAATTGCTCGAAAAGTATTTGTCAGAAAATTGTTAGACAAACTGTGTTAGAAAGGTAAAAAATAGTATTTTTCTTGATATAAATTTCAAATCTACTGATTATGCCATTTTTCAAATATTGAATTTCAAAAATTACCAAATTTTACAATATAGAGTACCATAGCAAAAACGTCACGTGTAAAAAAATAATAACAGCAATGTGTCAGTACGAGTCACAAATTATAGTAGCCGTATTATTCTGTTAAAATATAAAAGTGAATTATGATGTCATGAGTGCATGATTTTTATTTAAAATTTTTCGACAAATACTAGATGCGCCATTTCTTTTTAGTTGTGAATAATATAGGTTAATTCACGTTATTAAAAAATGTAGCTATAAAACATATAAATCAATGGAAAACTGTAAGTAATAAATTGTAAACGTAATAGTAAACCGTATTAAAAAAAAACACAACTTAGTGACATAAGTATCCGTTCTTATGTTATTTTAGGATATTCCAGGTAAAGGTACAAATTACTTTAAAATACAAGGTTAAATTCACCGATATATTTCGTTTGATTCAAGGTTCTTTTGGAGAAATTGACCAGCGCAGCGGGCGTAATCTGCTAGTATCATATATTTACTATTCTCTATTACTCATATTGATACTCACTTTGTATTATTCTGAAACATTTGAAAAATCCGTTAAACTTCTGATATGACGTCAGATTTTCTTTTTAATTCTCTAATGACGTGATATTAATCTGCTTTGTGTACATAAACATACTCATACTCTGCATACCTTGCGTGTCGCTTGGCGAAACGTCTACTATTTTGTATTTTTAACTGTTTTTAAGTATATATATTTTTTTTTTTTTATAAATTTTTATTTTTATTTTATGTGTACTCATGTCTGTCTTAAATTATTTTAATTGGTGTTTTTAATACTCATACTCCTTGTATTATTGAGAAATCTTTCCGCTTTTTAACCACTATGATGTCAATTAATTTTATTTCATATTAATTTTTTTTTCAATGGGTGAAACTTTTTATTTCATTTTCATTTTTCACGTGAAAATTGTCTGATAGAAAATTAATTATTGTAGAAAGAATTTCATCGTGGATTTTTAATTTTTGGCATCTGCTATAATGAAAAATTAATAGGAAAAGGCTGTTAGAATTTTGGTTAAAATAATATGAATTTTCAAATGTTAATATTTTGAGCTCTTTATAGTTGGTATTCATATTCATACACAGGGTTTCAACTCTGTAAGTTACATAGTTTTTGAGAATGGCTCTGTGACGAACAGACAACGGAGCGGGAGTAATAGGGTTTCGTGAGATGAACGAAACCCTAAAAAAAAGACATTTCACTGAAATAATAAGGATGAATTTTTTTTTACATAGTGAAACTAGTTATAAAACAAACGTGCCTCCTATGTCACATTTAATGTACAATTTCCAACTTGTTTCAAATTAATTATGGCATTAAAGATTTAAAAGTATGATCTTTCTGAATATATCTTCCAGTTTTAACTGTACCAAATAGTTCGGCTGATTTAAAACTATGAAATAACACTGTCATGCCAGTGACGTCAGGTTTATGGCAACCCTTTTTTTTCTCTCGTCTACTGCAGTGTAGGAGAGACGGGGAGAGAGTTTTGCGGGAGGCCAAGGTGTTAAGACGTATGTGTACGGTGGGCACGGTATGAAAATAAAATATAGTTGGTAAAAGAACGAATAATAATATTGTAACTGCGGCTACTGGTATTCCTTATATATTTATGTGTGTCCATGTCTGTGTGATGTTTCGACGTGTTCAATAAACTGGTTTATTGCAAATTAGTTGCATTCTTCTGAGCCTATAGAAATATAAAGAACAAAAATGGTATGGGACAAAATATGGAGCTTTAAAATTTAAAAAAGGAGTGAACGACACGAAGGGAGAAGTTTATTTATAGAGGTGTATCACACGCTCTCGTACTTCGAATCAGAGCTTGGATTTATGATTGAAGTATTCTCTATGTTTATTCCTGAAGTAATAAGAAAGAACTTGAGTGAATCATGTTTGAGAAATATTTTATGTTTGGAAACGATGTGTTAATTTTAATAGTATGAACTTTATTTGAAACGAGATAGTATAGATATTTATAGAGTCTGAGTAAAAGTAAAATGTTTAATATTAAAGGGTTAAGGAAAGAAGACTTAGTTGTTGTTGCCACGGAATTGGGCCTAAAAGTAGAGAGTGAGCACAGGATAATTGATTTGAAAGCATTAACTGAGCAAAGCGATCAGTTTTCAAAAGATAGCGAATTTATAAAAGAATTTTTAAATACAACTGTGTCAGACCGCATAGAAAGAGAGAAGCATGAGGCAGAAGTCGCGAAAGTCGACAAAGAAAAGTCTTAGACAGAACAAGATACGTTATTAGAAATTGAAAGAACTAAGCTAGAATTAGTTAAAGCTCAGATAGAAATGGCTAAAATCCAGAGCGAGTATAAAAATTCTGATACAGGGGTGGATGGACCTAAGCCTAATTCGTTAGAAGCACTAATCAAAAGCGTCAAAACTTTGACTATTACAGTCCCCAGCAGGCCTGAATCATGGAATTTATTTTTTACTTCGCTAGAGAAAGCATTCGAAATTAAAAATGTCGCAGAGGAATTAAAGGTGGAGATTTTGTTTAATTTGGTAGGAGAACGGGCGGTGCACTTGTTAGTGTTCGCAAACACAGAAGAAATGAAAGATTACCAAGAGGTTAAGGCGTTAATCTTAAAAGAATTTCAACCCACACCAGAGGCTTGTCTAGAAAACTTTCTTTTTGCAAAGAGATCGAGAAACGAAAATCATATGCTGCAATTCGCGAATAGACTTAGAGCCAATTGGGATTTCTATTGTGAACTGAGAAAAGTAAATGATTTTGACACGCTTAATGAGTTAATTGTCAGCGACAGATTATTAAGTTCACTAGATTCGGAGACGCGAAGCTATGTTAGGATAAAACAATTAGATAATCGGTTAAAACCACGACAAATCGCGGAAGTATGTGATAATTGGTTTTCGTCAAAGAGCAGAACATTTTTGGAATTATACGATAAACCGGTAACCCCCCCCCCCCCCCCCCCACAATCATGACGAATCCGGAACTGGAAATTACATTATATACCACCCCATGTTAGAAATAATTTCACTTTTCGTAGTGATAGAAAATCAAATGCGTCAAAAGAATGTAGACTTTGTAAACAAACGACGCATTTGCGATTTTGTCCGAATAATAGAGAAAAAGATAAAATTGGAAGTTTGCAAAATCAAACAAAGAAAGATTCTTTTGTGGGGAAAAAATAAACACTATGATAAAATAGTCGCCAAGGTTGAATGTTTTGGAAATGAGCCAATAAGTACGCAACCACTTCAATTTGAACATTTGAGGATAAAAGGAAAAGGAGTTAAATGTATTATTGATAGTGCAGCAGAAATACCTGTAATAAACTCTAATCAATTACCGGATTCATTTAGAAATAATGAAAATTCAAAAATTCAGTTAATATCGGCTTTTGGAGAAAAAATAATTGCTAATCTTATGACACTACCAGTAGCTTTAAGATCCGGAGAGTCAAGTTGTATATTTAAGAACAGTGTAGACGTACTGTTTGCCGTTACGGATAAATTATATGGGACATGTATTATAACACCGACAGTTTACGAAATCTTGCAGTTAGCTAGTAACGCGGGGGGAAAGGAATGTTCTATGGAAGATGATAGACAGAAATGTTCTGTGGCGCCAGTAAATGATACGCGATCGGAAAAGGGAAATGAAATTGAAAGAAAAGAGGGGGAAGGCAACCAAATGGAGGGAATGATATAAATATTGAAAATTTATGCTGGCGAGGTGAAAATCAAAACGCGGAAAGAGAATTAATGATTAGTTGTATTGAAAGGAAAGATAACGGAGATCTGAATTCAGGTCAACGATCAGATGCAAGTATATACAGGGAGCAACAGAAGAGTTGCGAAACGTTACAGGGTGCTTTCAAAGACGCGGAAAAAGGTAAAAACGGGTTCGTTATAGTAGATAATTTGCTTTATCATAAAGAAAGAGTCACGGGGGATTGTGTTACGAAATTAGTTGTACCAAAGGTAAGGAGGGGGGAAATTTTAAAAATTGCACACGAATCAATTTTCGCTAATCATCGCGGCATGAAAAAAACAAAAGAAAGAATTCGTTATTCATTTTATTGGCCGAATATGTCACGGGATGTAGAGGACTATTGTAAATCTTGTAAAGACTGTCAGTTAAGGAGTAGAGAAAGGGCTAGCGATCAGATACCCATTGTCCCAATTGAGAGGCCGGAACTTCCGTTCGACGTTGTAAATATTGACATAATTGGAAAAATTGAACCACCTTCAGCGCGTCGACATCAATATGTACTTACCTTAGTGGATCAACATTCGCGGTGGCCGGAGGCGGTCCCGTTAAGAACAATTACGTCTAAAGCTACGTGTGATGCATTATTAGAAATATTTATGCGAACAGGGATACCCCGCGTAATAGCGAGTGACCAGGGCAGGAATTTTGTTTCAGGTTTAATACAAGAGTTTCATGCTAGGCTAGGAACGGCTCCTAGATTTGCGACGCCAGGGCATCCGCAAAGCTCGGGATTAGTGGAGTGATATAACCAGGTTCTGAAACGCATGTTACACCATATAATTCGGAGTGATTCCAAAAATTGGGATAAACACATTCCTTATTTATTATTTGCCTATAGAGAAATTCCGAATAGTACCACGGGAGTATCGCCATTCAAATTAATGTACGGAAGGGAGGCGAGGGGCCCATTAGCAGTATTGAAATCTACATGGTCAGGAGAAATACCACTACCCATAAATCTTGGAAAGAGCGCGACCGAATATTTTCAGGAGTTAAAAATTAATTTAGAAAGGGCGGCGGAGCAAGCGGCAATAGTAGCGGAGTTTAAACAAGGCTCATATGCGAAGTACGCTAATCGGAGAGCGATTTACAAGGAATTTAGACTAGGGGACCAGGTATATCTATTAATCCCGGATTCCACGAACAAACTTTATGCTAGGTGGACGGGACCAGCCGAAATTGTAGCACGCTGTAAGCCTGATTCTTACAAAGTAAAATTAATGAACGGGAATGTTAAGAATATTCATGTAAATAAAATAAGAAAATTTATTCCTAGGGTACGGGCGGTGGGAGTAATCTTCGAAAATGAAGAAGAATTAGGAGAAGTCCATCCCACCCCTAGTGTGAATGATAATCCAAACTTGTTTAACATAGAAGAAGTAGATTTAAAGCACTTAGGAAATACAGAAAGAAAACAGATGTTAGATTTATTATACAAATATAAAGATTTATTTTCAAAAAAGGTACAAATAGCTAAGGTACGCGAGCACAAAATTAGATTAAATGGCGAAGAAATGAAAAAGCCATATGTTTACAGAATTCCAGAGGCGTTGAAGCCACAAGTAGACAAACAAATCGAAGAAATGCTAGAGTTAGGACTGATTGAAGAGAGTGATGCGGAGGCGCCACACCCGGTAGTGTGCGTGATGAAGAAAGATGGGGCCCTCCGACTGTGCATAGACTTTAGAGCTTTAAATGCAGTTACTAAAACTGACGATTTTCCGATGGAAAACGCAACGGATCTTTTGTTCAATATTGGCAGGGCCAATGTAATAACTACAATCGACTTGCTAAAAGGATATTGGGCCATACCGCTGGAAGCAGAAAGCCAGGGTTTGGCATGTTTTAAGACTCACAGAGCTCAATATCGCTTCCAAGTGATGGCCTTTGGGCTCCGGAATGCAGCTGCGACCTTTCAGAGAGAAATAAATAAAGCCCTTTCAAAATACAGAAACTTTGCTAGAGCGTACATCGACGATACGCTGTTTTTTCAGAAACATGGGTAGATCATATTACGCATCTTGACACGATATTCTCTAAACTTCGAGAAATACGGTTCTTGGTGAACTTGAAGAAGTGCACCTTTGCGAAAAACCAGATAAAGTATTTAGGACATGTCATCGGGTCCGGCAGCCATCGAACCGACCCAGACAAAGTGGAAGCCATCCGAAAATTAGCTGTCCCACAGACCAAAAAACAACTTAAGAGTGTCCTCGGATTATGCAATTACTACCACGATTACCTGCCTAAGTATGCTGAAACAGCATACCCTCTGACAGAACTTACTAAAAAGAACAGTCCTGAGAAATTGTGCTGGTTGGAGGAACATGATAAAGCTTTCAACGAACTAAAGAGGGGTTTCGTAGAGGCACCTAGTCTTTATACACCAGTTATTGGACTTCCTTTTACCATTCAATGTGACGCATCTGCAATAGGCATCGGTGCATGTCTATCTCAACAGAAAGATGAGAGACTATATCCAGTCAGTTATGCCAGTCAAAAGCTCACCAAAACTCAACAGGCTTGGCCGACCATTGAACGGGAGGCCTATGCAGTTATTTGGAGTTCAAAGAAGTTCGAAACTTGGATTTTTGGTTCACCCGTGGAACTTATCACCGATCACAACCCACTGACTTTCGTCACGAAAAATGCTCCCCAATCTTCCAAACTGCAGCGATGGGCACTGGCTTTGCAGAAATATGACATTACTATTTCACACTGTCCTGGTGCAAAGTTGACGAACGCTGATGCACTGTCGAGACTGGAGACAACAGATTAATAAATTGACTGTGAACTTTTCGCGAACAATTAGTGACTTTTAAGAAAAACTTTTGATAGTTCACCTTGGTGTATGCTGCAGCTGAAATTGTATTTCATATTAATTTGCATTCCGTTCCTCATTTGTTATTTGTATTTAGCATTATATATTATGAAACATTAATTGTATTTTTATATTGCAGTAGCTAGCAGGAGTTTCCAGAAGTGGTTCACACATGTTTAAGTATTTTTTTTTGTATTTCTTTATATATATATTGTAGTTTATTATTATTTATTAGTAGTTGACTGGTAGAGGATGATGTGTAGTGATGTCACCAGTCTGGATTTCAGATTGCTAAAGTGGCATACCCCTTTTTCAATCTTAGGTGGGGGGTGTCATGCCGGTGACGTCAGGTTTATGGCAACCCTTTTTTTTCTCTCGTCTACTGCAGAGTAGGAGAGACGGGGAGAGAGTTTGGCGGGAGGCCAAGGTGTTAAGACGTATGTGTACGGTGGGCACGGTATGAAAATGAAATATAGTTGGTAAAAGAACGAATAATAATATTGTAACTGCGGCTACTGGTATTCCTTACATATTTATGTGCGTCCATGTTTGTGTGATGTTTCGACGTGTTCAATAAACTGGTTTATTGCAAATTAGTTGCATTCTTCTGAGCCTATAGAAATATAAAGAACAAAAATGGTATGGGACAAAATATCAAGCTTTAAAATTTAAAAAGGAGTGAACGACGAGAAACATGAAGGAAGAAGTTTATTTATAAAGGTGTATCACAAACACAAAATAAAATAACGCATTTGGATCTTCATTTCCTACCGATGCGTAAATCGGGTTCTGGGCATATGCAAGCAGTTTTTATGGCCTGCAAAGGAAGGTATTAGTTGTTGATGAGTTTTTAATTAATATCTCGGCTAATTATCAAAATATTAAAAATCTGAGCCTCAGATGCATCAGGACATGCCTTGGACTATCCTTACCAGAATTTTCAAAAAACTTCTTGGTGCACTCGATTTCACTAGCCACTTACACAGAGCAAAACTTTCTTTTATGAGTGTAGATAAAAGGTAAGGACTTACCTCCTTTTGTTGAGATGTTGTAATCTTAATAAATTATTGGGAGTCCTATTACACTGGAAAAAAACACAATTAACTTTTAATGTTTACATGAAATTCATTTAAGTTTGCTTTAATCGGAGCAACAACATTTTCGCTCCTGCTTACACATTTCCTACCACATTTCACATAGATGAAGTGAGAGATATTATTAGATTAACAGTTTATTTTATGGAAAGTCCTTTCGCTAAATAACCATATTACTTCACTTGGTGCAATTGTGAGGCTTTTCTTTTGCTTGATTATGACTTCCGGGTTGATAATGATGTTTGATTTTTGAAAGTAAGCCATTGGTAACAACAGTTTGTATTTTATCCCTGACTAGTGCTGGTCCATTTTCCAAATGAAATGGTGAATTCAACCATGTATTTTAAAGTAATATGGACATTTACCTGGAAAGTTCTGACGCATTGCTGAATACAATGTGAATGCTGTTGCACTATTATCTTATCTTATGCGTTAGACAGAATTCGGTATATTAAGAAGCAACTCTTTTATTTCATCATTTATAGTAGAGTTTGATAGAGAAATGTGGCCGTTATGACAAATAGAAATTAAAATGTTCTCTAGTCATCATACTTCTAAAAAGAGAGCATTGCAGAGATTGACCATTGAACGTAAATAATGTTCGGGTTATTCATTTTTGTTTGTTAGTTCTTGAACTCCAGGCCTTTCAGCTTGGTGCTATGTGTGGTTCTGGTAGCTTAAACACCATCTCACTCTACGTTACATTATATTTCATAATATACGCATCTTCTGGTAGGTCTACTGAGGTTTTCTATCTTTGGATTCCAGCAGATTAAATACAGTAAAAAATGTAATAAATTATTTGGACCCAAAAAACAATGTTTAGCTTTCATATTTAAAAGAAATGTGAATCATAAAAAAGTGGGTTTTTAAAGACGAATTGTTTGAATAAAATTAAAATAATGTCGTTTTCACTGCCTTTTCATTTTATATACCAATTACAGTCCCACATAATCATTAACCTGGAAAAAACCTCGATAACTGATTCTGGGAGAAAAATAATCCTCTAGTTTGCATCCAATAAAATCTTCCACAATCGGGTCCATAACCAAGTTTAAAGTTAAATATTAGATGTTTCTGCTATGATATGATGACAAAGGAGTGCTATAGCTAGTTTTACAATGTAAAAAATCATCGTTATTATTTCAGTGAAATTAATTGTATTGTCTGCTATGAGCGAAATGAGGATGCCTTTTTTTACTATTATTATTACGTATGCCATGCTTACAGATGCAAAAAAAAAAATTTCGACACCAGACAGTGCTGTAAATTTATCATGGAAATCTTGATTTGCGAAGGATGACCTCCATGGTTAATATTTCTATGACTCACGATGAATGAATCTTTTGTTTATTGACTTTAACGTTTAGCTTACGGGAAAATAAATCCTTATATAGCCTTTCACTACGGGAGAAATCTGAACATTTCACCCCCCTTCTTTAATGATTCTGCACGGCAGGTGATGGGCGTACAGTTGCACATCTGCTAATCATTAGAGGTCGTGGGAGAGCTGGGGAAATTTTCGTTTCCCTAAAAAGAAGCTGTTTACCGGACAGAAGTATTTCTTTGTTTGTAAATAAATTTTAAGGGGTATACTGCGATCAAAATTATCTTTTTCTGTGAAGTAAATGTCATTAAATTCAACTGATTACACTTCGCAGTATTTGAGCGTAAATCGATCTTTTTTAGTATGCTAATATGAATCTTATTTAAAAATACGGTGATGTAAATGATACTTTTTGGTGAAGTAAAAGTAATTAAATTCGAGTTAATACGTTTTGTAGTAATTGAGTGTAAATCGTATAATAAAATATCGATCTTTTTTAATACGTGAAATTTCATGCTAATATAAACCTTTATTTCAGAATTTTAAAATATCTTTTAAAAATAACCAGAAAATTATCTTCATTGAATGTTTTAATAGTATTTTATTTCTTGAAAGGTAGAATATAAATATATATATATAATCAAAATAACTAAAATCGTATGCGATTATAAACCTTTATAGAAGAACGTTGAATTTTCAGATAATTAAATAAGTAATAAAAAATTGATTTCTTTAAATAAGCATTTATTATTATTATTATTATTATTATTATTACTATTATCGAGATTTAGATATTAATAACAACACAAACAGAAATTTCAATAGAAGAAAATTGTAGAAATAAATATATAGGAATCGATAAACATTATAGTAGCGAATGACAAACTGATACCTAATGGAATTAGTGTTATCAGTTGGGCCTGCTTTTTTTTAAATATACATACACGTAGTATTTATGAATAGGATTATAATTTAATCTGTAAATTAATCAGTTGAATATAAAAACGCGTCCAATTGGCATGACTGAAAGAAATATGTATAATAAAATTCAGCAAATTTTGTTCATAGATATTGGTTATGTATAGTTATGTTTATAACTTATTACTTTCTTTTTTTTTCACAGGTTTTACTAATACATTACATTTAAGTAAAAGTGAAGCATATCTGCTAAGACGAAAGACTTTCTAAATCGCAATTTATTTCGTTTCTTTGCCATTACACCTTTATTTGTTTTAAATTCATAAGTTATATATATATATATATATAGAGAGAGAGAGAGAGAGAGAGAGAGAGAAATACCTGCAAAAGCGGAATCCGTAGCTTACATAGTTTTAAACGCAAAACACCAATTGTTTGACACAGAGCCGAGCACAACATTTTTTAAACCCGGGCAAACATGGATTTTGACGCCCTCCTCTCTTTTTCTCTGAGAAGTGAATTATGCTAAGTTTCTAATAACCGACTTATTTTAAAATATAAAATATGTAATTATAAAATACATAATATTGAAATACGTAATCAGCTTTGTCAAACATTTATCATTAAAACCTGTGAAAATGGAATCGAAATGAAAAAAAAAAAAAAAATGTGGTTTATACGGGTTTCCATCTTAACCGGTATAATTATCTCTCTGTTGACACCACATACTTTTTTCATTTAACACAAGATTACATTAAATAAATATTTCATTTTCCCAGGTTTTACTTTAGTTGTAGTATTACAAATTAATACAATTCAGGCATTTAAAGTCATAGTGATATGACTCACATTGTCTTAAGAACTCAAAAACCAGGATATGTTATAGAAATATAATGAATTTCAATTCCTTAAAATATGTCCTTGTGCTAACAACTATTTCTTAGAACTATGACTTATACCATTCTTCCTATTTATAGATTGAGATGTCTAGATACTTTCCTGAACTTAACTCTAATTTTCTAAATTATGTGTGACTCACAAAATAAAAAATAAATAAATAAAAATAAAAATAAAAAAAGACTATGAAGGCTATTCTCAAATCCAAATGAGCTACTTTCTGACACATTTCTGAATTCATTTTCGTTCGGAAACGCATCAAATTGTCAGGTGTTCTTATTCAGAAACTTTGTAATCGAATGCCATTTTCCATTTTTTGGTGAAGATAGATATTTTTTTTAGAAAATACTGTCAAAGTTGGTATTTTGAACCGAATTTCCGGACGAGACATCGCAGGAAAGGAGAAAATGTGGTCGTCACGAGACAACAATTGTTTATAATTCGATAAGTAATTTATTTTTAAAAAATGGAAAATGCTATTCGATTTCAACTGAGGCCTTCCGATTTTTTTGCCTTTACGTTTAAAAATGAGTCAGAAAGTTTCACGTTGTTCAGCAGGGAATGTGAAAACTTTACGTATTATTTAGTGAATTTCCCACCCTTTAGTACTTTGTGTTTCGGGCAACCGCCCGACCGCGCAGTTTCTGTGGCCGAATCTGGATGTGAAAAAGGACATTGTAATAAACAAAAAAAAAAAAAAAAAAAAAAAAAAAAATGTTGTGGCATTTTTTAGTTACCGCATACGGCGGAAAAAACGCTTACAAATGTCAAAAGGACGATAATATTTTTGTACTGCGCAAAAACAATTATTTTTATATAATTAATTTTAAACTAAGAAATGTTTCAAAATTAATTGTTTATTTATTTAAATATTAATATATATAATCTTTGATTTTTTTTTCAGTTCAATAAATAAAGTTTCTAAATAATTTTAAGATATCTAGTATTTTATTGTCTATAAAAAAAGAAAACGTGACACTTAACATTCTAAGAGCAAAACTTAATCAAAATCATCAATACCAAAAAAATTTATTGAAAGTAATGTATTTATTATTATGTTACAAACATGAACTATCTTCAACCAATGTGGAAAAAGTGGGGGTAAAAATAGCTTCAAGAATAGCTTCAAGACGTCAATGAGTAAAGAATGTTTACTTTCTTTATTGCATAAATTTCCCCGCGTTTCCTTAAGATAGATAACATCTTCCCTATGTAATTCCCCTTCTCCAATACGCAGTCAAACCCCCTGTAGAGCTAAACGCTCTTGATTACTTCCCGCACGCTATGCTTGAGGGGTGGAAATTTTCGGGATAACGGTTATCCCAACCCCGTATTTTTCAGCATTCTTTTTCTTGGGATTACGGTAATCCCCCCGTAAGCAAAAGGTTAATGGATTGAGACATTCGGCTATTAACCTCATTTTCACTAAAGTTATCTCAGAATCTATACATTTTTTAATGTAACTCATCCCTCAAACAAACCATTTTTTTGCACGATCTTTCTAAAAATGTAACTTTTATGCCATTTTATTCAATTTTTTTTTAAAAATAAAAATGGCCATTTGGCATATAGAAAGAGATGTGGTTAGCTCGTATTTGTTTTCCTCAGTCATATGACTTGCGCTTTTGTTATATAGATTACTTACGATAGGATTTAATAGAATGAAAACTTTTATGAATATCTTTTTAAGTTGTGATTCTATTTTCATAAAATTTGAAATGACTCGACAAAATTCTGCAAAAATTATATACCGTAAAATCTCGAAAGTAAGCCCCCCTTCGAATGTAAGCCCCCTCCCACTTTTAAGCAATTTTGGCTTTCTGTTCCATTCCCGAATATAAGCACCCCCCCCCCCCCCAAAAAAAAAAAAAAAAAAATATATATATATATATCCATAAAATCTCAAAAGTAAGCCCCTCTCCCACTTTTAAGCAATTTTTATTTTATTTTCCATTCTCAAATATTATAAGCCCCCCCCCCCTCTCTCACATACAAAAAAAATTATGCACAAAAAATTGATTTTAAAAATCCAAGGGAGGCAATTTTCATTCTTTTGATATTTTTGACGGATTTCCATTTATGTTTTTATATGTTAATGAAATCCTTTCTCTCACATGAAATCTCTGTTTCCCTTCTATAACCTTCTGTAACATGAAAAGTTTGAAAACTTTAGAATCTTAAATCTTTCTGTACTTCTTTCTGCACTCTAGTAACGTAACAATTAGTAAAAAAATCAATCCTCTACACTACAATCTCCCTTTCCATAAAAGTTATGCCTCTTCTCTCTCAGCATATGAAGTTTAAAATCTTTAAAACTCTTTATAAAAAAACTAGCAAGCTACGCCCGCTATGCTGGTCAATTTCTTTTAACGAACCTTTAATCAAACAAAATATTGACATTTCATAAATAACTTTTATATTTTAACAGAATAATAAGGCTACTATAATTTGTGACTCGTGCTATAGCCAATATACACGTCAGGACACGTCGCCCTTATCATTATCTTTTTACGCATGAAGGTTTCGCTATGGTACTCCATTGGAAAATTTGGTAATTTTTTAAATTCAATATTTGAAAAACGGCATAATCATTAGATTTGAAATTTATATCAAGAAAAATACAATTTTTTACCTTTCAAACGCAGTTTGTCTAACAATTTTCTGACAAATACTTTTTGAGCTATCATTTTTTTCAGTAACTTCAAATGTTTCATTTTCCGAGATTAATCTGTTGCAACAATTAGCTAAAAACCCAGTCGTCAGCAACGCATAGTTTTTTATTAAAGAAGCTGTTGGAGCAGGGATTGTCACCACCAATTTGCCACCATCACTTTTGAAATCGGTTCCGTGGTTCCAGAGAAATTGTAATTTAGAATGACTTCAGAACGCTTTTCGCTCATTTCACCCATTTAAATTTCGATTTTTTTTAAAAATTTATTCTTAGAGAGCATTTACATCTTATAAGTAACAACAATGCTAAATTTCAAATTTCTTGCCCCTTCAGTATAAAAAAGTCGCAATTTTCGAACATTTTTCGATCCTGCACCCCATTGATGTTAGTGGCACCGGCATAAAATATAGCCTATGTTGGAGTAGGGATTGTCCGCATCAATTTGCCACCATTACTTTTGAAATCGGTTCTGTAGTTCCAGAGATTTCATAGAAATTGTAATTTAGACTGTTTTTAGAACGCTTTTTGCTCATTTCACCCTTTCAAATTTCAATTTCTTTTTTATTTTGTTCTTAGAGAGCATTTACATCTTATAAGTAACTGCAATGACAAATTTCAAATTTCTAGCTCCTTCAGTATAAAAAATAAAAATAAAACTGCCCAGTTAAACTGAGGGCATTGAGTTCACAGGCTATTCACACTAATTGTATATTATACTCTTATTTCAAAGAATTTGAAATAAGCCCATCGAAAAATAAAGAACTAAACAATATATTAAGGGGGGGGTCATCCCCCATTACCCCCCTCATAGTTAACTAATGAACCCCTTAAACTAATCAGGTAAATCTCTAATTACAATGAATATATATACAAAATTTGAAGAAAATCTGACAATTCTGCATGAAAATCCCATTTATATAAATTAAGGCGGGATTAGCCCCCTCCGTTCCCCCCCCTTTATACTTAACCAATCAATCCCGAAAGTTAATCAGGGAAGCATCTTAAGCCAATGAACCTATAAACAAATTTTGAAGCAAATGGGATAATTCTGCATGAAAAACTCATTTATATAAATTAAGGGGGGGGGGGATTAGCCCTCTGTTCCCCCCTTTATACTTAACCAATCAATCCCGAAAACTAATCAGGGATGCGCCTTAACACAGTGAACCTATAAATAAAATTTGAAGGAAATGGGATAATTCTGCATGAAAAACCCATTTATATAAATTAAGGGGAGTATTAGCCTCCCGTCCCCCCCCTTTATACTTAATCAATCAATCCCGAAAACTAATCAGGGGAGTGTCTTAACACAGTGAACCTATAAACAAAATTTGAAGCAAATAGAATAATTCTGCATGAAAAACCCATTTATATAAATTAAAGGGGGGGATTATCCCCCCCGTTCCCCCCCTTTTATACTTAACCAATCAATCCCGAAAACTAATCAGGGAAGTGCCTTAACACAGTGAACCTATAAACAAAATTTGAAGGAAAACGGAATAATTCTGCATGAAAATTCCATTTATATAAAATAAGGGGGTATTAGCCCTCCGTTCCCCCCTTTATACTTAACCAATCAATCCCGAAAACTAATCAGGGAAGCGCCTTAACACAGTGAACCTATAAACAAAATTTGAAGGAAAACTGAATAATTCTGCATGAAAAACCCATTTATATAAATTAAGAGGGGGGATTATCCCCCCGTTCCCCCCCTTTATACTTAACCAATCAATCCCGAAAACTAATCAGGGAAGTGCCTTAACACAGTGAACCTATAAACAAAATTTGAAGGAAAACGGAATAATTCTGCATGAAAAACCCATTTATATAAAATAAGGGGGGGATATGCCCCCCGTTCCCTCCTTTATACTTAACCAATCAATCCCGAAAACTAATCAGGGAAACGCCTTAACACAGTGAACCTATAAACAAAATTTGAAGGAAATGGGATAATTCTGCATGAAAAACCCATTTATATAAATTAAAGGGGGGGAATTAGCCCCTTGTTTCCCCCCTTTATACTTAAACAATCAATCCCGAAAATTAATCAGGGAAGCGCTTTAACACAGTGAACCTATAAACAAAATTTTGAAGGAAAACGGATATTTCTATGAAGAGTTATCGCATTATGTACGTACATACATACATACATACAGAACCGGCTGGCAAGCTCTCAGGGCTTGATAACCAGTTTGATAGCTAAAAAATGGCAATTTTAGAACGTTTTTTGCTCCTGCACCCCCTGGGGTTAGTGGCACCGACATAAAATATAGCCTATGTTGGAGCAGGGGTTGTCACCATCAATTTGCCATCATCACTTTTGAAATCGGTTCGGTAGTTCCAGAGATTACCCCCTACAAACAAACAATCTTTACTCCTTTATAATATTAGTATAGATTATGCTCTATTTGTTGCTCTCTACTAACAATAAATAAATAATCAGCCATTTAAATTTTCTTTCTACCACCAAGATGTCTGCTTCCGCTCTTTTGTCTCCCCCCAGCAAAAAAATCTTTAAAACTCCATTTAAAAAATATATTCTGTCTTATATGTTGCTCTCTAGTAAAAATAAGTAAATAATCAATCATCTAAATTACCCTCCACTCTACTCCTCTCTCTCTGAAACTTATACTTCTCCTTCCCTCTCTCCTCTCAGGATACAAAGTTTAAAATCTTTATTAAAAAATTTGCTGTTTAGTAACAATAAATAACTAATCAACCATTTCAATTACTGCTTTACCACCAAAATGTCTGCTTCTTTCACTTAGCTAACTCCTATCAAAAAAAAAATTTAAGTATTTATAAAAAAAAATCCTCTGTCCTCTTTGTTGCTCTCTCTTAAAAATAAATAAATAAATAACGAATCATCTAAATGTATTAATTCCTTCCATCGAAATTCATATTTCTCTCTCATCCAAAGAGTACAAAGTTTAAAATTTATAAAACTCTTATGTGAAGAAATTTCATGTCCTACTTGTTGCCTTCTAATTTGTCACCTACGTTTTCTGTCTACTCCAAAATTGTCGCCCCCCCCCCCCCCCACACACACACAAATTTTTAAATCTTTAAAACTCTATTTTTTTTTTAAACTGCTGTATTTATTTCTCTTTAGTAACAATATTAATGAATAATAAAACATCTAAATTACCCCCCTTTCTCCCCAAAAATTCGACTTCTCCCTCTGTCTTCTCACCCAGCAAATAGTTTAAAATCTTTTTATATTATTATTATTTTTTTTTTTAAATGTTGATCTATTTCTTATTTTGTAGTAAGATAACTCATCTCATTTACATCATCTTATATAAGTACCACTCATCTAAACTCATCATTCCGGTTGAAATTTTTTTTTCTGTCTTATTCTCCCAAAGAAGAGTAATGGATTTCTAAATATGTCAGAGGAAAGCAAAAATGTTCATATTTTTTTAAGTTTGGCTGTTCTTCCCTGAATCACCTGTATGTTTTATGTTTTGAAATAAATATGTTCTCTAAATTAACTCCCCATCCATTAACAAAGTATCAGCTGTGAGAACAGCCAAACTACAAAAAGACTAAAATCTTCTCTTTGCCCTCCCCCCCCTCCATGTCTAGAAATTCATCCCTTTTTCTGGGGATGGAGAATGGAACTTTAAGGGGAGAGTTAGATGATCATTTATTTATTGTTGCTACAAAGTGACAATACCACATGAAATCTTTAAAAAATAGTTTTAAAGATTTTTAAGTTTGTGTGCTGCTGGGGGGGGGGGGGGAGAAGCAAATTTTTAGAGGTGTGGGGGGGAGAAGCAATTTAGATAATTATCTAATTATAGTTGCAAGACTTTAAAGTATGTACTTGGGGGGGGGGGGGGACAAAGGAAATAAAAAGGACATTTTGGAAGGGAGGAGGGTATAATGTAGATCATTATTTAAATATTGCTGGGAAAAAATCACAAATAGAGCAGAAAAAATTAAGAAGAAAACTATGCATTTTTGGTACCAGAGGGGGGCAAAGGGGGGGGGGAAACAGTAATTTTGAGAGCAGATTTCGATTATTGATTATTTATTGTTATAAAATAAAGAAATTAAAAAAAATATATAATAAAAAAAATATTTTTACAAATTTTAATTTTATTTTATTTATTTATTTATTTTATTTTATTTATTTATTTATTAATTTTTTTTTTGTTTTGAGTGGGGGGGGGGGGGGGCAGGATTTTAGGGTTGGGAATTTATTATTATTTTTAATCTACCGAAATACGGTAGATTCTCGCCCCTTTTTTTAAATTTTACAATTTTACAGATTTTAAATTTTACGAGAGGCATTTGTAGAGGGAGGGGGGGGGGGGATCCTGATGAGATAAGGGTGGGGGCAGGGAGGGGAAGCAGGGATTTTAGGAGGATGGGTTCATTTAGGCGGTAAGTTGGAGCTATTTATTTTTAATATAGAGTATTTAATAAGTATGAAAAGAAGTTTAAAATTAAAATGTCATAAAGGTTAAACTATGCATTTTTGGTACCAGAGTGGGGGGGGGCAAGGGCAAAGTGAGAAAGAGTAATTTTGAGAGCTGATTTATATGATTGATTATTTGTTGTTACAATAAAATAAAAAATAAAGAAATATAAAAAAAAAAATTTTTGTAAATTTTTTTTGAGAGGGGTGAGGGGGGGAGGGGGGCAGAATTTTAGGGTTGAATTTATTTTTATTTTATTTTATTTATTTATTTTTTAATCTGCCGAAATATGGAAGACTCTCGCTCTTTTTTTTTAAATTTACAATTTTACAGATTTTAAATTTTATACGATGCATTTGGAGGGGGAGGATCTTCATTAGATAAGGTTGGGGACAGGGGGAAAGAAGCAGAGATTTTAGGAGGTGGGTTTAATTTAGGTGGTAGGTTGGATTTATTTATTTTAATATAGAGTATTTAATCTGAAAAGAAGTTTAAAATTAAAAAGTATAAAGGTTAAACTATGCATTTTTGGTACGAGAGGGGAGGGGGGCCAAAGGGGGGAAACAGTAATTTTGAAAGCAGATTTAGATTGATTTTAGATAGATAGTATTTATTGTTACAATAAAATAAGAAATAAAGAAAAATATTTAAAAAATTATCTTTTTTTTGGGGGGAGGGGGATTTTAGGGTTGGGAATTTTTTTAAATTTTATTATTATTATTTTTAATCTGCCGAAATACGGAAGATTCTCGCCCCTTTTTTACTTCTAAATTAATGATAAAAACAGGTTTTTAAACGATTTTTAGAAAAAATCCCAATTATAAGCCCCCCCTCCCAAATTTAACCTTTTTTGACAATCGGATTTTACGGTATATTAATTTGTTTGGGTCATTTTTGCGCTGTTCTATGTGCTACGTATTTACATAATTATGAATGCACCTAAAAAAAGGCCGTGGATGAAGCTGATTGTGCAGAAATAAGTAAATAAATAAATGAAATAGATGTCACATGCCTAATGATAGAGAGTGGTTTAACATAAGATACTAAGAGAAAAATAAATCAATAAAATGGACAACAAGAGTTTTCACTGCTTAGAAATCTATATATTTAAAACGCTAAACGTTTTCTTTCGACAATCCCTGAGAACAAACTACTGCATCAAATTACATCATTCTTGTTTTAAATGAAAGATATTTGGACACAGGTTTGTTATCGTACATTCGTTTGTTCGAAAGTTTTATTAATTAGCCGTAATTTTAAATTAAACTTTTACTTCTGTGTAATGACGTCATAAAGTCGACAATCTGATTTGCGAGGCACGGAGTAACGAGAAACTCCGTGGTTGCGAGGATAAAAATTAAATAATAAATATTAAAGGCACGTGGCTTTTAAGTAGATTTTTTTAATTTGCAAATATAATTTTGGTAAAAATCTAAAAATATTTATTTTTATTTATTCACTTTATTTTTATAAGCGAATAAAAATTCATTTTTATTGTGACGTCATGGGAATAGTGTCCATTGAGTTTATTTTATCATTATGTATTATAACTTTGTTGATGCCATTTTTTCATTACAATTATATACAAAATATATTTTTATTTGTATACATGGTGTTTAAGCATAAAAGTAACGTATGTAAAATACGTGTGAAAAGTGCGCTGGTGAAAATGACATTATGCTTAGCTTGAAATGCGTTTTAACATTGATAAAACTGAAGAGAAAAATATATATGATTGTGTCAACATGACGTAATTTTAACTGATTTTTCCATTCTTAATTATAAAGATTAGAATTGGAGCCTTTATTGCTTGCTTTATCTTGATAACATACCTTGATTACATGTTACCAATTACTTTTTTTTAAATTATAGGTTAGACAATTTCATTTTTGAATAAAAAAATTCTCAAAAGTAAAGTATTTCAGGAAAATTAAAATTATTAAAATAGTGTTGTAGATGTGTGCTTTATTTACTATGTTCTTTTATTTACTGAATATGAGATGAACGTAGGAATATACTGTTTGTATGATACTTCATAGAGCCATGAAATTTTCTTTCTTGCCGTGGGGAATAGGGCGGTCATGTCAAACTGATTTGCATTACACAGTTGTTTACGGATTGTTTGTTTGGAGTTTGCATCCGAAATAGTACTGTATTTCATTGGGGAAAAAAAAACTTTCAAAATAAAATTTTTGAAAGACTGTTTCACACGCACCCCTTCTTGAATAATAAAGAAGCTTATTTTACTGATATTGTTATAGTATTTTTTTTCCGTCAAGTTTTGACGGGTTCCATCTAGTTTATTATAATATCTTCTTCACTCGCATTAGACATTTTGATTCATCTTATTATATTGAGAAATAAGTAATTTATCTAATACAATTGGAGAAAAAAATGTTACCTATATAAAACAACCATGATAGTTCATCGGTTTTGTTTTCATAGCTGTTTTATACCATTTGGCAACAAGCTTCACTTTCTTAAGCCTGAACATTTTAAAAATGCACCTCTAATGAGAAAGTACCCAAATTTTTTAATTTCCTCAAAATTCTCAAAACGTGTATACTTAATTTGTTTCAAGGATGAGCAAACAATACACGTTAGGAGACTGAAAAAAATGTGGCACTTTTTGTTATATAAACACCATTGTCACCAAGTGTAGTAGTTGGTGCAAAATAAAATTCATGTGAAATGAAACATTTGGAAAAAAATAGCGTTGTTAGCAGGGTTGGGTTTCTTCCAGGACAGTGGAAGAAACTAAAAAAACCTGGAAGAAACTGCAAGAAATGAAAAAAAAAAACTGAAAGAAACCAACAGAAAATAAAACAAATGCTCAAAATTAAAATATCTTAGCTATATAAAATAATTAAATTCAAAACCAAATTATATAAAATTTAAATTTGAAACTTTAATATTAAAAATATTATTTATAGAAATATAAGTTATTTTCTAATAACAAACTTCAGGTTCAGCAGGTATTTACAGATTATGTTTTATACAACTTTAGAGGTAGGGGGATATTTTTTCACTGTTTGTCATTTCTGTAAAAAAAACTACCTGCCAATTCTTTATTTATCATATAAAAATGCATTATTTAAAAAACTATTGTGCAACACTTAAAATAAACAAATTTGTAATTATGTATACTAGTATGCATACCTTAATGCTGATTTTAAAAGACAAATGTTCTAAAAATAAACTCGACGGGTATAAGAATTTTTTCATCTTTTGCATTCCTCCATTTTAAGTTGAGAAAGTGATTGCAGCATCCTAAAGCTAAAATACTCTTGTTTTGTTATACCATGTTGCACTGTAGTAAGGAAAATGGAGATTTTAATGAAATCTTTCAATACAGTAATTATTATATATTAGTTTCCTTAATAAAATGGGTGTAAATTAAAAGCACTGTATCTTATTTAAAGGAGTTTCATTCTACAGTAGGTAAATGATTCACATACTATTTACTACTGGTTACAGAAGTTAAAAAAAAAAATAAAAAAAAAATGTGCCTGTTTTGAATTGAATTACTTTTAATTGATTTTGTGTATTTTGGATAAATTTACTTGGTACATTTCCGCTATAGCAACACCATATGCACCACGTATATATAGCAACACCATTTTTTCCACTTTGGAAGAAACTTGCCAACCCTGGTTGTTAGTGCTAAAATTGTGTGATGACCTTTTTTGTCAGAAATATATTAGGTACTTTTCCGTTTTAGCAACACCAATAATCATTTGAAAAAATAACATTGTTGGCCCGAAATTCAGCATTTAAAAATATAACATTAGTAAATAAGACTTTGATGAACTATTTTATTAAATCAACACTAATATATATACTTAAAATATAAGAACAAATAAATAATAAAATAAAACTCTATTTAAACTGCAGGCATGAAATTGTTAATGTAAACATTTCATTTTTTTTTTGCATAATTCCAAAGTCCTGAAACAATTTTATTCAGGTAAAATTCATTTCAATGTCAGTTAATAAAAAATATTATCTATTCGAAAATGTGATGTTGTCATTAAATAATTATAATAAAGAAAATGAGTCACTCTCAATAAATAGCAAATCATCCTTTCCACTGTCAGATGTTGAAATAAAAGAAGTGTAAAAAATGGAGTTTAAAGTAAAGTAAATGTAGCTTGGAAATAATATTTACTTTGAATAAAATTATTTTGAAAAAGTGGTCCAAATCATCCTTTTTTAAATAGATAGTTTTAATTCATTGTGATAGTATTATTTAATATATCTTTTTTTATATCTCTTAATATAATATCTTTTTTTATTTAATGTTTTAAGTTCACTTAAACTTTATGCTTGTTGTTTTTTTTTTTTTTAAATGTTTTAATTGTGTTTGTTCTCAGGTCATTTGCGTTTGAAGACACGCGTATTGATGAGGCCCTCCGACAGTATCTGGAAACTTTTCGTCTCCCCGGAGAAGCCCCCCTCATCTCCCTGTTGATGGAGCATTTTGCCGAGCACTGGCACGTAAGTCACTGTTTGTGTTTCACCCACCCCTTTTTTGCCGTATCTCTCTTCTATCTAATAAGGCCACAGCAGTTGTGAAATCCTATGAGAAACAACTTGCATAGCTGTACTTTTTTTCTTGGAAATTACTGAAGTGATTTCAATAATATATATATATATATATTTATTCCATCTAGAAATTCAGTTCCTTTTTTATACTGTTAATTAAATAAAAACCCTTAGAATGATACACTCATTACTGTTTTTTCTTTTTTTATAAGTATTGGATTCATGAGAAATTCCAACTCTCCGTTTTTGGATGGATTTCTACATTTTAGAAGGTTCCTGAACACTGATTTGACTGTTTTTAGAAAAGTCTGTCTACAGGACAAAAATCTTGTGTTCATCCTATGTTACGAATTGCCTCCCTGGCGCTAGCAAACGATTATATTTTGTCTGACTAGCCCTTTTGTCTGTTGCTAGTGGCAACGGCCCTTTTTTGTTTATTCTGATTTTGTTCTTTCAGAATGATGTAATTTTGATTTTTGAACCGAATGTCGGTAATAATTGAACTCTGAAATAAGAGTGATAAAATAATAATAAGCTGTAAATCTGTAAATAAATAGTCTTTATTAAGTTTTTAAAGAAAAGGATTTTGAGTATCTTTTGAAACATTTTGAACACAAGTTATTTATTTGATCAAGAATTGATTCCTGAAAAATGGAATGATTGGCGTTGTGTTTCGAAAAGAACCTGCAGTCTTATTAAAAATGGCTATCAACATTTTTTGGCGTCCGCAACAGGATTATTGAAATCTTCTTTTATATTGATTGAGGTAAGTACCTCAAATTTGTTGAATAATTGAATTAAATTATTGATTATATAGAATATATTGAGTATTGAAGTGTATATTATTATTTACATTGAATATCGAAATGCTAAAGAAAAAAAAAGCTGCAATACGTTCTCAAACTACGAAAATATTCGATAAAATAAAAGAAATATTAGATGATACACTAGCATTAGATTTAGAAAATAAAAAATCACAGCTAGATATTTTAAAACAGCAATTGAATGATAAACTGCAAACATTAAAATCATTAAATGCAGAGATTGAACCACTGGTTCTAGATGCTGAGTTCAAAAAGGAAATAGAGAAATCTGAAACATATAATGAAAACATTATTGAGTGGAAATTTAAAATTTCCAAATTTATAAATAATAATACCGCTATTACGGAAAATAAACAAGATGTTTCAGCTAACGAAAGTGAGCATAGTAGTAACAATACTTCTTTACTAAAAAGTCAGAAAATTCTGAATCAGAATTTGGTAAAATTACCCAAATTGAATATAAGTAAATATTATGGTGATTCTTGTTTATGGCTCGAATTTTGGAGTCAATTTTCAAACACAATTGATAAAAGTGAGCACTTAACTCCAATTGATAAATTTTCCTATTTGAAGTCACTTTTAGGTGGTAGCGCTGCCAATACAGTAGCAGGATTCTCGCTGACAAAAGAAAATTATGATCACGCTATAGAGCTGTTAAAAAACCGTTTTGGTCGAAATGACCTTGCGATAAATAGCCACATGACGAAATTATTAAATTTGAAACCTGTAAGAAACGCTAGTAATATTAAAGCTCTAAGAGAGCTATATGATGAATGTGAGATTCAAATTAGAAATCTCAATTCTTTAGGCGCAACGTCAGGTTCATATGGACATTTGTTATGTCCGATTCTTCTGAAACTCATTCCATCTGATATTACGTTAGAATTTAATAGAAAACGTACGAAAAATGTAGATTGGGAAATTAATGAATTGATTAATTTCATTAAAGAAGAAATTGAATCGCGTGAAGCAACTTTGCAATTAAATTGCTTTGAAAAACAAGTTTCTGATAAACACGAAAATTATAAGAAAAATTATCAAAATTATAAAAGAAGCACTCCTTCAACTTCTGCTTTGACCACTAATATTAAAAATAACTGTGTATTTTGCAAGTCTGTTGAACATGATACTGAAAATTGTAAGGCTCTTTCCATTCCTGAAATGCGTGAAAAATTGAAGAGAGAGGGTAGATGTTTTAAGTGTTTTCGTAAATTTCATATTTCAAGTTTTTGCAAGTTTTCGAATGAAAATTGCAAGGTTTGTGGTCAAACTTATCATAATAGCATTCTTTGTAACTCTGGTAATCGAAAATCAGAAGTATCTAAACAGCCAGACAGTATTATTTCTTCAGTTTCCTACTGTAATAGCAATATAAATAAACATTCTAAAGAAATAATATTGCAAACTATTCATGTTAATGTAGAATCGGAAGAAAATTCCGAAAGAGCACTTTGTTTATTTGATTCTGCTAGTCACAGAACTTTCGTTACAGAAAACTTAGTTTCTAAATTAAACCCTGAGATCATTAGAAAAGAGAAATTAACTATCTATACTTTCGGTTCGAAATCATCAGAAGAGAGGTGCTACGATGTCGTTCAGCTAAAGTTAGCTCACTTTACGGATAGAAACCGAAGTATATTAATTGAAGCTTTAGTAACACCAGTGATAACAAATTCGTTGATACAAATTCCCCCCCTTCCAATTAAAATAAAGAGAAAACTTTCTAAATTTCGTCTTGACAGTTGGGAACATTCAGAAAATTCTGATGTTGATATATTGATTGGGGCAGACTATTTTTATCAAATTAATGATAAAACATTTCCTATAACTAAATCATTATACATATGTAGAAGTTTATTCGGACATTCTCTCTGCGGGGCAATTGACGTGAATAAAAATTATAAGAGTAATCAAGCTGGCGTCTTATCTACTCATGTTATGAAACCTATAGAAAACGATTTGAAAAATTTGTGGGAATTAGAATCTTTAGGAATGAATACAGAAGAGCATATGTCTGAATTAAATAAAGAGATAGTAAAAAAATTCGAAGACAATTTGCACTTTATTGAACATCGTTACGAAGCTAAATTGCTATGGCAAGATGATAAAAGGGATTTAGGAAGTAATTATAAAAATGCTAGAAATCTATTTATTAGCTTAAACAGAAAATTGGATAAAGATAAGGAATTATTGCAGAAATATAAAGAAATTGTGGTTGAACAGGAATTAAATAACATAGTGGAAGAATGCCCTAATAAAGCAATGAATAGCGGATATTTTATGTCCCACCTAGTTTTGCGGGATGATAAACCCACAACTAAAGTGAGGATGGTGTTTGATGCCTCCTCAAAAGAAAACAATAAATCGTTAAATGAGTGTTTGTACTTTGGACCAAATTTAAACCCTGATTTGTTAGAAATTCTTATTAATTTCAGAAAATTCAATACTGCATTTCGTGCAGATATTGAGAAAGCCTTTCTTCAAATTTCTATAGCTGAAGAAGACAGAGATTACCTTAAATTTTTTTGTTTCGATAATGACGAAAGGAACCTTTTTAAAATTTTAAGACTTAGACGCGTACCATTTGGAGTTTCATGCTCCCCATTTATTTTGGCTGCCACAATTAAATATCACATAAAGAAATATCAAGATCAACATCCAAGTGTTGTAAAAATGTTAGATAGTTCCCTCTATGTGGATTGACTTAATTTCTGGATCAGATTTAGATAGTGAAGCTTATTATTTAGCAACGACAGCTTCAGAAATTCTTAAAGAGGCTGGGATGAATTTGAGAAAATTTCAAACAAATTCTGTTAAACTTAGAGAAATGTGGGGAACAAGTAAATTTGGTATAAGTGAGGAAAACCCAGGTAGTATTTTAAAAGTGCTAGGGCTAATTTGGAATACTGAATCTGATGTTTTGATGTTAAATGTTCAACCCTTTCAGGAGAGTTATATGAATGATCCCACCAAGCGAACAGTACTTAAGATATTACTGAAAATTTATGATCCCTTAGGAATTTTGAATCCATTTGTTATTCGTATTAAAGCCTTGTTGCAAAAAACATGGCAAAGAGGTTTAGAGTGGGATAGTAAATTACCAGACGATTTGAAATCTGAATGGGACACTTGGTGTTCACAAGTTGTACAGCTGAAAACATTTGAAATACCCAGAAAATATTTCCCTAATGGAATAAACATTTCTGAAAAAATACAAGTTCACATTTTCTGTGACGCTAGCCCTATAGGGTTTGGAGCAGTTGCTTATTTGCGTTGCATTTCATTAACTGGTGAAATCCAAACAAGTTTTGTTTGGAGTAAATGTAGAATAGCCTTCCTCAAGAGGTTAACCATCCCTCGCTTGGAGCTTATCAGTGCTTTAATTGCCGCTAGAATGTGGAAATATTTGAAACAAGTATTACATATTCCAAATTTAAAAATAAAGTTATGGTCAGATTCTGAAATAACTCTATGTTGGATTAGAGGTACGACTACAAATTGGAAACCTTTTATAGCAAATCGGGTCACTGAAATTCAGTCATTGACAAATCCAAAGGACTGGAATTATTGTCCTGGAAAAGAAAACCCAGCAGATCTGCTTGCACATGGGGAAAACTTATCAAAGTTAATGGGTAATAAAATGTGGTGGTACGGCCCACCTTGGTTATCACTACCATAACAGATGTGGCCTTCCAAAAAGGCTATAGAAATTGATCCCGAAGCTTTTATTGAATTGAAATCAAAACAAAATTTAACTCTATTGTGTAATGAATCAAATACTAATCCTAAACCAGTTTTTGATATGACAAAGTTTAGTAGTTTAAATCGAGTGTATAACATTACTGCTTGGATAATGAGTTTTATTCATAATGCCGATACGAAAAACCCTAAAATTTCAGGGCCTTTAACTGCTTCAGAAATAGAAACAGCAGAAAAGTATTGGGTAAAACTAATTCAGGAAACTTCATTTAAAGTTGAAAGACAGGCACTTAAACAAAAGAAACCACTTAATAAAGATTCTTCTCTATTCAACCTTAATCCCCAATTCGATGAAAATAACTTACTTGTATTATCTGGAAGACTTCAGTTTTCTGAAGTAACAGAGAAGGAAAAACATCCATGGATTCTTCCTAATAAATCTTATTTTGTAAAATTACTCATTAAGGATGCTCATGAAAGAATGTTCCACTTTGGTGTAGCTGTCACCTTAGCTCACCTTCGTGAAAGGTATTTTATAATAAAAGGAAGAAGATGCGTAAAATCAGTCTTAAAATCTTGTATGATATGTCGGAAACTTAATGCTACTCCTGGAAAGGTGGAAATAGCCCCTTTACCAAAAGACAGAATCATCCAAACACCAGTTTTTGAGACCTCTGGCGTTGATTTTGCCGGCCCAATTTATTATAAAAATTCTGAAGGTACTGGAAAGGCTTATATTGTTGTATTTACATGTCCTGTAACTAGAGCGATACATTTAGAACTAGTCACCAATCTAAGTACACAAACCTTTATTTTAGCACTACGAAGATTTTTCTCTAGAAGAGGATTCTGTAAAATAATATACAGTGACAATGCAAACACCTTTCCTAAAGCAGATTTGGTGTTAAAAGACGCTTGGGAAATAATTTCTAAGCAAGAAATTTTTGGTTATTTGAGAAATAATAAGATAACATGGAAGTTTATAATAGGGATGTAACGAATATTCGGCCTATTCGGCCCTTTTGCCGAATATTTAGCATGACCGAATATTGAACCAAATATTCGGCCGAATACCTGTAGCCGAATATAATTTGATATTTTGCCGAATAGTTGCATATTTGGCCGAATATTCTAAGATATTTGGTTAAATAAGTTCCAGAAAATCAAAACAAAATGTGATTTTAAATATTTTCAACAAACAATATTAAAAAATTATATCTAAATACATTAATTATTATAAGAAAAAGAAATCCTAATACTTATGCAATTTTAAAGCTTCATGACAACTTATAAATAACTGTATATAATGATAATTACATAAATAAAAATATTTTTCTTGCTGCATATTTAGGCATCATGTGAATTTAAGTAAGTATTGCAACATTAATTTATTTTACATTAAAATGCAAAATATATACTTCATTTAAAGTTTAAATCTCTTCAGTGAATTTAAAAATATTAACTTTATATCTATTTTTTTTAATCTGATTGATAATGATGATAACAGTTTCTTAAAGAATAAAATTCATAAATATTAAAAATAAATATTTTACTGTCCTGTAAAAATGTTTAATCTTTCGAAAATTAAATCATTTTTCTAGTTTTTAGTTTTACTTTCAAATTAAAAAAATTGAATAAATATAGGACTATATAATTACTTTACTAATTAAAAATTAAACATTAGATGTTGATTAAACGAACTAATGAATTTGATACATTGAAAAGAAAAAAACTATTACCTATACTGAAAAGGCATTTAATGAGTTACTTCAAAATAACATATAGGGGTAACAAAATAATTTATCACTGTAAAGCCTGAAATTGTGATGCAAAAATAATAACTTTTCAGCATTTTCAAGAAGTCTGTTTCGTTTGGTTTCATATATATTACTAGCTTCAAAAAATAAACGTTCACTATATACTGTGCTTGCAGGAACTGAAAGATGATTTCTTGCTAAATTTGCAAGCCTTGGAAAGTTTTCTGCATTTGTTTTCCACCAGTTAAATGGACACTCTGTCCTAGCTATTAAATGTTTATCAAAATAGCAATCTACCTCTCTTAATTTATCTGCTGTATTATTATTAACTTCATTTGACAAATTTGGCAGTGATGACTTCTTATTTTTTATTTCTGAAAAGCAATCCCAAAATGAAAATATATTTTAAGAAAATAACCCTTTTCTTGACATACAGAATGTAAATTGAGATATAATTAAATAATGTAAATTGAGAATGTAATTTTATAATGTAATCTAAGTTTGAGTTGCATGAGAAAGGATATAAAAAGACAGAGGACACATGCAAGTTCTTATTTTTGGGGGTTAAATGATTTTACTAAAATAAAAAAATCTTCATTTTTACAGAGGTATGAGTTTCTATTTTAGGTAAAAAATATATAAATTACTAGAACTATCTATGGATTAAAAAAGATATATGAATTAAATTATTATTTACATTTTTGAAAGTCAAATGTTATCTTATTGGCATCAAAGTATTTCAAATATTACAAAAAATACATTCAGCTGTTATGATTTTTGAACACTCAAACAAAAAAAATATTTCAATTAGTCCTTAATTTAATTTTTGATTTTAAAATTGAAAAAATAAATAAATAAACAATTAAAATAATTTTTTTTTAAAGTCAGTATTCGGCCGCCTAATATTTCGGTATTCAGCCTAAAATTTGGCCGAATATTCGGTATTTGGCTATTCGGCCAAATCACTATTCGTTACATCCCTAGTTTATAATCCCCAGGGCTTCCTGGTGGGGGGGCTTCTGGGAAAGAATGGTACGATCAGTAAAAACACCTTTGGAAAAGGTTCTAGGCAAAACTTGTCTCACTTATGAAGAACTAGAAACAATACTTACAGAAATAGAGGCTGTGATTAATTCACGTCCCTTATGTTATCTCTACGAAGAAAATACTGAACCATCACCTTTGACACCATCTCATTTTTCAGCTGGTAAACGATTAATGTCCTTACCTTCTTATGAATTACCAATTTGCACCCAAGAAAAATCCAATAAGATCTTGTTGACGAAAAAATATAAATATAAGCAACAGATTACTGATCACTTTTGGAAAAGGTGGAGAAACGAATATCTGTTAGAACTTAGATCTGCTTTTCAAGTGAAAAACTTAAATTCATCGCCTCGGTTCAAAGTAAACGATGTAGTGTTAATTCATGATCAAAAGCTTCCAAAACATATGTGGAAATGCGGTCGCGTTAAAGAACTTATATGTGGTCGTGACTCTAAAATAAGATCATGTGTATTACAGACTGTAAATGGTGATCTTAAAAGACCCGTGCAACTTTTATATAATCTTGAACTGGACTTGGTGGACTGATGGACACTATAAACTATATTCTTAAATATTTAATTTCTTTGGTTACTCCTATTTACTTTATTATTGTTTAATTTGCATTATTTTCATGTGTTTTATTTTTTTCTTCTTAGATTCCAGAATTGTTTGTATTAATTTAGCCTTTTGAATTTCTATATGTATATGTAAGTATGTTACCGAAAATGTTTTTCATGTATGTAAGTAAACTTTTATGTTTATTAAATTGTTTAAGAACTGTAGATGCTGAACTAAGTGTTCAGCTGGGGGCAGTGTGTTACGAATTGCCTCCCTGGTGCTAGCAGATGATTATTTTTTGTCTGACTAGCCCTTTTGTCTGTTGCTAGTGGCAACGGCCCTTTTTTGTTTATTCTGATTTTGTTCTTTCAGAATGATGTAATTTTGATTTTTGAACCGAATGTCGGTAATAATTGAACTCTTGAAATAAGAGGGATAAAATAATAATAAGCTGTAAATCTGTAAATAAATAGTCTTTATTAAGTTTTTAAAGAAAAGGATTTTGAGTATCTTTTGAACACAAGTTATTTATTTGATCAAGAATTGATTCCTGAAAAATGGAATGATTGGTGTTGTGTTTCGAAAAGAACCTGCAGTCTTATTGAAAATGGCTATCAACATCCTATCACAAAAACGAATGCACAGAATTTAATAAAGCATCAGATTCTATTAGACCTTGATGTAAATGAGTGCTGATTCGTTTTGGATGTCCATCGCCCAACAAGTGGCACTTCTGTGCTGCATTTTTCACACTCTCTCTCCAGAATGAGTGTATGGGTTTTTCAAGTTCTAGTAGACGTTGACATAAGTTGTTGCTGATTAGATTTTGGTGTCCATCGCCCAACAGGTGGTGCGGCTATGCTGTCTTCTGCAATAGCTCTACAGGTGGCGCTGCTGTGCTGCATTTTTCAGGATTTACATGATTTTAGCGATAGTCCTATCTCAAGAACTATTGCACAGAATTTCATAAAACTTTATGTTCTGTTAAACCTTATCATAAGAGGTTTTTGTGTAAATCCTATGCTGCATTTCTTAAATTCACAATTTAAAAAAATGATGCTCTTTTGAAGTATTGACATGTAGAAGATACAAGAAAGTTTTGGAATGGGCACTTCGGATGCGTTCATTCTTGGCAAACAATTCATTTGTACAATTGTATCCATTTGGACATTACACTGTTAACTAGTTATTTTAAAAATTCAAATTGCACAAATTGTGCCTATTAGTTGCTAAAATCAGTGTAAAAATTGTTTTAAACTCATAAAAGAGCTCAAATCCTACATGTTTCGGCTTTAAACTTAAAGCCATCATCAGGGAAGAAGAACAACACAAACGACTACGGACCTTTTAATTTCCTGATTTTCATGCTCCTAACTAAAACAGCTGCTGATATATGATGAAATGATCTACGAAATTTGACCCTCCCCCCTTTAACCACCTTTGGGAGGAAATTTCTAAAATCGCTGAAATACGTGTTTAACCAATTTTTTAGGAGATTTGTTTTCCTTAATTTTGCGCTCCTACTCAGCTGCTGCTGAGATATGGCGAAATGACCTAAAACATTCGATCACCCCCTTTAACCACCTTCAGGGGGGAAGTTCTAAAATCGTTGAAATACGTGTTTAATCATTTTTTTAGTAGATTTGTTTTCCTGATTTTCGCGCTCCTACCTATAACTGCTGCTGAGATATGGCGAAATGACCTAAAGCATTCGACCACCCCCTTTAACCCCCTTCTGGGGGGAATTTCTAAAATCGCTGAAATAGGTGTTTAATAATTTTTTTAGTAGATTGGTTTTCTGGAATTTCAAGCTGCTGCTGAGATATGGCAAAATGACCTAAAGCATTCGACCCCCCCCTTTAACCCCCTTCTGGGGGGAATTTCTAATATCACTGAAATAGGTGTTTAATCATTTTTTTAGTAGATTTGCTTTCTGGAATTTCAAGCTCCTACCTATAACTGGTGCTGAGATATGGCAAAATGACCTAAAACATTTGAACCCCCCCCCCCTTTAACCCCCTTAGGGGGAGGGGGGGGAATTTTCAAAAATCCTTTCTTATTGCTTGCCTAGGCCATAACTGTCCAAAACTACAGTCCAAATTCCGTGACCCTGACTTTAGTAGTTTCGGCTGGGCGTTGATGAGTCAGTCAGTCTGTCAGTCACCGTTTCCTCTTTATATAATAGTATAGATTTATCTTTTTCTTTCTGTCTCATTTGTTAGTTTAATAATTATAATAAATAGTTGCCTAAATCTGATTTTTCTACCCTGCAATGAATGCCCCCCCCCCCACCTTCTTTTGTAATCACAGAAAAAAAGGAGGAATTGATAGATAGGGACATTTCCCTCCATTTTGTTGTTTGGTTATTCTCACAACCTCAATAACCTGCAAAAGTCAAGGAAATTTACCATTCCTGAAATAGAATCAGTAAAATTTGAAAATTTTGAGAAATTTGAAATTTTCAAGAAAATTTACTGATGCTAAAAGTGTGTATCTGCAAAATGTTTAGCATGTAAAAAAAAAAAAAAAAAAACTCTTTAAGAAATATAAGAGCACAATTTTAACAGTTGGAGGTAGGGTGTTCCAAGTGAATTTTGCTAGTGCTTTGGCAGACCCTTTCAGAATTAAGGAAACATTTCGAGTTTTTTTTAGAGGGTCGCACAATACATGTAATGTAAAGAGATGAAATTTAGGTTTATTTTGATTATACAAACAGAAATAAGGTTCGAAGTTCCAATCTTCATTAAAATTAGGAACATAATCCTCCATATCTCACATAATTATTCTATAAAATCGTTATCTATCAGAGATATAAAACAAACACAAAATCAAAAGTGAAACACTACAATTTATGAAAGACAACTGAACAAAATGACCAGCACAGAAACAAATGAACGACGAAGAAAGAAACAAAGCAGCGGGAGAAACTGAGTTTTTTGGACATGTAACGCCATCTATTGGGTGCAAAAACAATCATTACTACAAAACTAATCACAATAGCAATTAGAGGTGCAAAAAATCCAGATGATTAGAGCATTGCAATCTGAACTTAAACTGAGGATGTATGTCTGGTATTTCAAATAGATCGTGGTGCTTAAGGGATTAAATGAATGATCTTTAAAAATTCCTAAGATCCACAGCACAGCAGTTTCAAATCATTGTTATCTACTTTTGTCATGTATTTATTAAGGCATTACAATCTTTGAATTATTTTTCTTCTTTTCCAGAAAAGCAATAATGAGCCATTTTTCAACAGTGACGCTGCCTTCACACTCGCCTATGCCATCATCATGCTGAATGTGGATCAACATAACCATAATGTGAAGAAGCAGAACATTCCCATGACGATTGACGTAAGTCAGGACTCACAATGAGTATTTACAAATCTACAAAAACAACTTTTCAAAAGTAAAAAAAGGCCAAGCGTAAAAAAAAAAAAAAGTTGTGGCTAAAAAATGGTGTGATATCAAATTTCCAAGCTATTATATTGCTTATTTAACTTTTTTCCATTAAATAAGTTATCATATATATAAGTCGAGTGCCTACGTATATGTTAATAGAAATCGTTTTCTCCTGTACTAAATACATCCTAACGAGTTTCTGAAAATTAAATTTTTTTCAAATTATGCATGATGGGCTTGGCGGAAATGCCTGTCCTTTACCGTGTTTTTTAGAAATAAATGAATCACATTTAATTAATTTCAAAAATTTTGTTTACGTTTGGAAAGAAATTTTAAATACCGATAACTCTTAATGTATACATTTTAGAAGGTACATCTTCCCTCAAAAACTAATTTATTTTTAAAGATCTTTCAAAAACGTATATTATATATTTAAAATATTTTTTAAAGCATAAACACTACGTCTGATTACTTTATTTTACAATATTTTAAGAACACGCATTTTATCAGACAATTAAATGCACTAAACAAACACGAGTGAAAAATTGACCTGGGCCAGGACTCGAACCTGGGACCTTACGCATACCGTGCCGACTCTCTGCGACTGAGCCACCCAGATCGATACGCTTTACGGGAATTTCTCATACTTATTCTTGTTGGAAACAGTCATCTGCCACAGTTTGCAGTCATATTTAATTGTTTGATAAAATGTGTGTTCTTATAATTATGAAGTTTTATTATTTTTTTAAATATCTTCAGAAGAAAATGGCTGACTTGCAGATGAAATTTGATGTTGTTATAACTTGTAACTGATTTGTGCTATTATAATACAGACTAGCCGCCACTGGCGACCAGTTTGGTCTCCCTTAAATGTATGTTAAGCACTGTAACATGTTACTTTTATTCATAATTTATTTTTTTCCGTAATCCTTCGCCAAACCGGAAGATTCTAATAGACAAATCAGAAACTTTTGCGATCATGGTAGCATTTCGCATATTTTTTGTTGTTATGTATTTCGTCTTTCTTGACAAAAACCGCTTAACCAACTTAAGCGTTTATGCTTCATATCCGTTTGCTTATCAGTCGCAATATGTTTGCTAATGAGGAGATTCTTAAACATATTAAGTAGTTTTCCGTAATTGGATCCATTGCCAAATTGCGTATTTTAGTTAATACGATTTGGTGCATTGAAGTCTATTTTGTGAAAGTCTTTAATGATATCCACATTTACACTGAACCATATTGTTGCCAATATTCTTTTGTTTGTTTGTTTGTTTCTCGCTAACTTTGGCTGTAGACTTGATTACGGAAGATTAGAAAATCTATCATTATTCTTATTTAAAACGTCTTGAATAATGTGACATAATCGGGGTGCATATTATAACACGTAATTTTCGAGTATGGTTTGGTGAAACATTGAACTTTTGGAAGCCAGTTTTGATAATCACATTCCTTTTAAACCATATTTGCTATCAGCACTTTTGACCCGTGGCGTAGAATCTGATTAAAATTCACGAACTTCCTTCTAGATGCCGGTCTCTGTTCGACTCTGTTTTTCTCTGCTCTCCTATTTTGATATAGTTCAGGAGTTTTCATAACTGCATAATTCCCTTACTTTGGCATTTCTGCTTAATGTCTACTGACTATTAAGATCCGTAACTTGTAAATACGCCACGCCAACATTACCGCCTATAATTCTAATTACAGCAACCCGTTTTTTCTCTCTATATTGCAACTCTATAGTTAATATAGTGCCTCGGTGCGTCTACGACAGCTGTTCCATCAGAACATTTGATTTCAAAATCAAAGTATCGTTTCTAATTTGCACACGCGAAAAATAAAAGCTGGTATTGGCGATTTTAAATATGCTATTGGCGAGATTTGCGCCCAAATAACACAAAAGTACTTAATGATGTTATGTATTTTGTAAATGTATATTAAATTACTGTTTTGAAAGCGATTGGTCATTAATAATGGTAAATATGATTGGTAATTAACAATCATTTTCAGTGGTCTCTCTTCCTTGCACGTATAATACATAAATACCAAATTAACTGGCAATTTGTTTCGAAATTTGATTCATTAAATATCATTACAGGAGTTGTATTTGTTTACATTCAGCTTACATCAAGAAAAGATAAAGAATGAAGTTGAGTTGTATAGCACATAATTATGGTAAACTTTGATTGTGTCACTGGTACGAATTATTTTTTTTAAACCAGGCAGTGCTCCAAAAAATTTTTCACGGAAAACTTACTTTACGAACGATTATCTCCATGGTTTAATGTTTTAAACCTTCACGACGAATAAATCTTTTTTTTTTTGTTTACTTTCATGGATAGAGAATTTGAACTGCGAGGCTAATTTCAACTGAAGTTATTGAAGAATGTATACATAATTGAACGTAAGTCATCTCTCAAATATTAATTTATTTTGAACAATCTTTCTAAAAATGTAACATTTATTAAGTTTTATTCGAAAAAATAATTTTGAATAAAAATGGCCGCCTGGCATATGAAAAAGTGAAGCGGGCATTCCGGAATTGTTGATGACAGTCACATGACCTACGGTTTTATTATAGAGATTAGCCGCCACTGGCGACCAGTTTGGTCGCCCTTAAATGTATGTTAATCATTGTAACAAATTATTTTTATTCATAATTTATTTTTTTCCTTAATCCCTCGCATAACTGGAAAAATCTAATAGATAAATCAAGAACTTTTGCGATCGCAGTAGCATTTCGCATATTTTTTGTTGTTATGTATTTCATCTTTCTTGACAAAAACTGCTTAACCCACTTAAGAATTTATGCTTCATGTCCGTTTGCTTATCACTTGCAATATGTTCGCTAATGCGGAGATTCTTAAACATATTTGGCGCAAAACAAAAATCGCGCCAGCCCCGGTGCGTCAGTGACAGCTGTTTCAATTTAAAATACATGACGTTCACATTTTTCATTTAAAATAGAAAATAGAAAAATAATAATTATCGTAAATCAAAACATTTGATTTCAAATTAAAGTATCGTTTCTAATTTGCACACGCAAAAAATAAAAGCTGACAATTATTTTCGAAATTTGATCCATTAAATATTATTACATGAGTTCAACTTACGTCAAAAAAGATCCGGAAGTTGAGTTGTATGGAACAGAATTAAGGTAAACTTTGACTGTCTCACTGGTGCGGATTATTTTTTTTACGCCAGGCAGCGATCCAAAAATTCATGGTTTAATATTTTAAACATTCACAACGAATGAATCATTTCTCTTTGTTTACTTTCATATATAGAGAATTTTAACTGCGAACCTAATTTAAACTGAAGTTATTGCAGAATGTATACATAATTGAACGTAAGTCATCTCTCAAATATTAATTTATTTTGAACGATCTTTCTAAAAATGTAATTTTTATGCAGTTTTATTTGCAAAAATAATTTTGAATAAAAATGGCTGCCTGGCATATGAAAAAGTGAAACGGACATCCCGGAACTGTTGATGATAGTCACATGACTTACGGTTTTATTATATAGATGGTACATGGTCGTTGGCGGGTTTTGTATCTGTTTTGGCATAATTTTTTAATCACCAAGTTAATTAACAGTTTTTTGCTAATTAAGGATAGAAAATAATATTTTTTTACACTGAATTTTATAAAAGCACACAGATTACGTAATTACTTGTCCAAAAATGCAATTCTTTTTTTATTCTGCCGAATATTAAGGTCTGTAGGTTGTTTGAAAAAAAAAGTTTGACGAAGAAAAAAGTGATTTTAAGTAACTCGACGCTTTTAAAAAAAATCTATATCTCTGTTTATAAATCACTTATGAAGATGAGTTTGGTCTTAAATTGAAGAAATTCTTCATTAGATTCTTCTAGTTTTCGTTTTTTATTTCTGCGACGCTTGGTTTATTATATATCTGATATTTTAATCTGGCATGTTTTGTCGATTTAACATTGCGAAGTTGATTCCTGTAAATAAGCAGTAGCGGTCTAGTTCAGTTCTTGGCGTTGTTTGTGTGGCGTTTTTTTTTTTTTTTTTTTAAAGCTTGGCTTGGCAGAGCGACCGCCCTGCTTGATATACAGGGCTCAAAATGAAAAAAAATCTACAAACCGGAATGTAATTTCAAAATTATTGTTGACTAAAAATTATTTTTGAAAGTATGGATAAATTTATTTCTAACCCTCTAAAAATTATTTTTGAAAGTATGGATAAATTTATTTCTAACCCTACAAAAACTATTTTTAAAATGCATTCAAGCTTCTAAATAATTTTTTAAAAAAGGCTGTAAAACGCACAATAAGATCTATATATATTATAAAACACTACATTTATGTGGTGCAAAATGGCAAATTTATTTTTTGCTGATATCAGCAATCGGAGGCCAAATAAACTCTGTTTCTCCAGTAAGGCATAAATTCAGCCTGCTTCCATCTTCGTTATATCAATAGATTAATTGGCCTGTCATACTTCTTTAGTCACTAAAATTTTAAAGGGTTCGAAGTAGGATCATGATTACTGTATGAAATATAAGAGTTGAATATAAACAAAATATCAACAGATAATTGTGTCACACTGCACATACCTTTAGCGCAGGTTGCCAAGGCTGTAGTGAGAGTTTCGCTTATAAGGTGTCTCTATTAACACTAGTTCTTTCTGCAACCTCTTTTGGTTCAACCTGAACCGAAATGGAAATATAAATATCTTTCAGGACCTGTAACAATGTTTTAATAATTGAATGAACCGGAATGATAATTACCGTAATTTCACGAATCGGAACCCTATTTGTCATAATTTCATTAACTGGAATATCATTCTGGCTTGCTCTGGTACATTTCAAACCTTGTAAATATATCTTCCCATTGAAATTTTTTTTTATCCATCCTAGATTGGCCGTTTAAAAAAGTGTTTTTGCAATTATATGAATTACAACAGCTCTTATTGGATTCTTTACAAAAATAAAGAAAATAATTTTTGCAGATTGAATCACCGAAGGTCATTATTAGTAAGGATACTTGGTTACTCTTCTGTCGATCCACACAATCTGTCAAGAAACAATGTGATGGAACACCAATTATGTAGATGAGTTAGTTCATTGTTGTCTATTTTGGCATTGTTCTTATTTATTTTTAATTTATTGTGTGGATAAGGCAGTTAAAAAAGTGACACATAAAATTCTTATAAAAGGAATGTGGTGATTCAACTGCTTCTATAGCTGTTTATTGTGAAAAGAATGAGCACTCATTAAAAGGGAAAAGAGCATTTATTATATTGTGTATCTGTTATACTTGTATAGGCTCATTTTCCGATTCATCTTTCAGACATTGTTTGAGTTAAATTAAACTGATGACAGCATTTATATTTCATGTATTATCTGAAATCTTTCAAAATTGACTTTTAGAAAGTGTATCCAGATTACATAAAACTAAGGGAACAGGAAAATAAAGCTTTTGGGAAACAACTTTTTATAAAAAAAGGTTGACAGGAAAGTAGCATTATAAATATCAATCAGTGGAATTTTTTAAAATCTACTCATTTATTTTATATTTTTTCTTGCGTATAATGATGACTCCATGTGTTGTCATTTGAAAATCTTAAGGTAGCAGTCCTGTTATGGGGATGATTCTCCTAATCCAATTGAAATTGAATATATTATACTAGGGGGAACTTCCCACTGCTCGCTAATGCTTGCCAACACAATTCATATTGTGATCGCTACACAATCCCTCACTTTCCACTTTTTGCTGCAGCTCTAGCCAGAATGAGTACTATCATAAATCATTTTAACATATGAAATTGACAACTTTTTTTTTTTAAACTTCATTGAACACACATTAAAAAAGAAAAATGAATTTAGAGGGTGCTACCAATGGGCATAATAAATCATTTTAACATTAATGAATTTTACAAATTTTTGAAATGTAAAATAATAAACTGTCCAACCCCCAGCTTGTATCACTCATTCACACCTTTTTGCAGCCACTCTAGCCAGAATAAGTACTACCCTAAATCATTTTAACATAGGACATTGACAAATTTTCTTTTCTTAGTGTAAAAAAAATAATTGAGAACTTTGTTGAAAACACAATTAAAAATGCATTTAGTTTGTCTAGTAAAGGGCATAAATCGTTAAAAATTATCTTGGAAATACAATTAATTGAAAACTCATTGTACCTATAATATTGTACAGCACAGCTTAAATTAATTTTGAAAAACAGTACATGGTAGTAAGATTTCAATATAAATGAACCATCATTATGTAAGGTTCGTTCAACGTGAAAAATACTCTCTCTCTCAGACTCAGACATAAGCACATTTTCTGCTGCACGTAAAAGAAACTCTGGATCCAAAAACTGATATGCTGAATGGATCATGTGACCATAAAATGAACCACTCAGAATCGTTACTCTAGAAACTGCGGTTGTTGCCAAACGGCAATCTACAAATTCAGCCTTATTTTTACCTCACATAAGAGGAATATATATACATAGATTTATATGGGATGTTATTCTGTCATTGTAATAAATACTGTGCAGTGTTTTTCTAATTTGTCTGGTGCCCATAAGTCTCATTGTGAATGTATGAATCTCTCATTTCGATAGGAAAACTTGTAATAAGTTAATAACTCTAATGATTCATCTTCGTTTCAGATGTGATAAGAATAATACAGTTCTTTTTTGCAGCGTTTCCCCCAGATTTAAAAAAGGGCAGGTGCTGCTGATGAGGAAAGGGCACTTTTTTTAATTTTTAAGGGCACCTTTATTCTTTAAAGGACAACACTGTTTCAAAACACAGGTCAATGAGTCAACTTTTTCTATTCAAGCAATACATTTTTCAAAGGGTATTATATATTATACTCTTACTTCAAAGAATAATGCCCCTCGAAAAATAAAGAAATCGAGATTAAATCTGTGTGTCAACTTTGAAGCAAATCAGATAATTCTGCATTAAATATCCATTTAGCTAAATTAAGGGGAGATTAGCCCCCCGTTTCCCCCCTTATACTTAAGCAATGAACCTCCAAATGTAATCAGGGAAGCGTCTTATCAGAACAAACCTGTATACCAAATTTGAAGCAAATTGGATAATTCTGCATGGAAAATCCATTTATCTAAATTAAAGGAGGGGGATTAGTCCCCCTTTCCCTCCCTTTATACTTAACCAATAAACTCCCAGAACTAATCAGGGAAGCACCTTGTCAAAATAAACTTGTGTATCAAATTTGAAGCAAATCAGATAATTCTGCATGAAAAACCCATTTATCTAAATTAAGAGGGGATTAGCCCCCTTCCCTCCCCCCTTTATACTTAACCAGTGACCCCCAAAACTAATCAGGGAAGCGCCTTATCAGAATGAACCTATATACAAAATTTGAAGTAAATCGGATATTTCTATCAAGCGTTATCGCGTTACGTACGTATAAACTTGAGATATTAATTTCCAATCTATTTTAAATTTTAAAATAAGTTAACAGCAAAGTTATACACAACATGTTTATGTAGCTAACTACATAAGTCACACTAAGCTTAGGTACTTGTATAGTACATTTATATAAGTACATTTAAAAAAAAATATTTGTCTAGAATTAAGGTCCTACAATAATAAAATAGGTATGTTTATGCACTAAATAATAACCCATAACATGATATGCATTACACTTGCACAACCTGTGGCCAGCAGGTCAAAATCTCTAGAAATTCAGGAATTGTGCATATTTTGCCAATTAATTTTTGAAAAAAATGCAAATTTCGTCATTCAAGAGCAGAAAAGTCATGAATTTCGTCCATCGCGCGAGTAAAAATCATGAATTTCGTCCATCGCGCGAGTAGAAATCATGAATTTCGTCCATCGCGCGAGTAGAAATCATGAATTTCGTCCATCGCGCGAGTAGAAATCATGAATTTCGTCCATCGCGCGAGTAGAAATCATGAATTTCGTCCATCGCGCGAGTAGAAATCATGAATTTCGTCCATCGCGCGAGTAGAAATCATGAATTTCGTCCATCGCGCGAGTAGAAATCATGAATTTCGTCCATCGCGCGAGTAGAAATCATGAATTTCGTCCATCGCGCGAGTAGAAATCATGAATTTCGTCCATCGCGCGAGTAGAAATCATGAATTTCGTCCATCGCGCGAGTAGAAATCATTGTTGGAAAAACTGGATAGTTTTCCCTTTACTAATTCTTTTAGTTCTTATCATTCATTCAAATCATATCTTAATTGACCTAATTCATCCATTCATGCTTTATTATATTTATTTAATATTTAACTCATATTCAGTTATATTCAGTAATTAGCTCAGTCATATTTCAGTAATTAAATCCTTCAGTTTAATAACCTTGGTTTACAGTATGAAAGTATATTTTTATTTAAAGTAATTCATATAGTTTTAAAGTAAAAATATCTTTATTTAGTTACTTACCATTTGGTCATATTATCTATTCTAACGCTTCAGGTTTTTCCATTTGCTTCTATTTACTTTCATTTCATTTTTTATCTACATCATGTTTTTCACTTCCTATGGACATCGTTATCGCTTGTTTACATTAGTCACGTCTCCTCATTTCTCGTGGTTTTCGGTAGATCGATTACGTCACGATACAAGTGATTACGGCAGCTGGTGACAGATGGCTCTGATAATCTGTCATTACCTGTAGTATCTACCTGTGACCGTAATCGATCGTCACGTACCTTCGGGATGCCGGAAGTGACCTGTTTGCTGCAGAATGAGGAGGTTACGTCATTGACCTTGACACGAGGCGGTAATGTATTTAAGAGAGAGGCAGTCGTGTATTGGGATGTTCCAGCTGGCTGGAAGCCGTCTAGTTTGTTGTTTTAGTGTTTGTGTCGTCTATGAGTGTTTAGTCTAGTGATGTTTTGTTTTTAAGGAAGTGCTTTTTAATTCGAGTGGTGTTGTGTTATATTTGAGATGGAAGATAATGTTTTTAGATGAAATGGAGTCTGCAAGTAAAGAGGCTTTTTCTTTTTAAAGAACACCACGTCTTTCATTTTTGGAGATGGAGCATTTGATGTCATTATGTTTTTAAAGGAAACTTCTTGGAGCAATAGTTATTTAATAAAAAGAGCAGCTTTTTCTTATAATTTCGTGCAGCTAGTTTCATATATCTTTTGATTTAGTTTTTCCATTGGATATAAAGATTTTTATTTAAAGTGAGTAAAGCTTTTCCTTTTTGTCCTGATGTTGTGGTTTTTAGACTTTCATAATATTAACTTTCATGTCATCAAAAGGCTATTGATATTTTTAATAGTTCAGAACGAGATTCCATTTAAAGTATGTTGACACCGTTCTGTCTATTATTCTTGCATCAGTAATTTCGGAAGCCGAAATTACTTGTTACCGTTTTAACTATTGAAACACCAAATACGATGGCTCGGTTTGGGTTTCTACGGATAGTGCTTCATATCAGTAGACCGTTTGCCATTGGGCTTGTTACTTAATAAGTATAGATAGTACCCTGGAGTGGCATGTTTTGTCCGGCGGTTCAAAGTACGACTGTATCGTGGTCGAGCAGGTACGGTTGGCCGTTACTGACAAGTTGATGAATGGAGGTTGTATTTGGAAGGATAGAGTCATTGGATCGGGAAGTGAGGAAAGATATTGTTTTATGTTTAATTAAAGTTTTGGTTTTAGATTAATGGAATTTATTTAATGTTAATATATTTTTTTACAAGATTAAGGTTATTTAATTTAAAAGATCATTAAGGTAAATTATATGTTTCTTTTGAATCTTTGTTAAAGCCTTTAATTAAAAGTAATTGTTTTTCATTTAAGTTAATCTGGTAATAACTTAATTTAATTAAAGTAAATTTGTTAAATGAATTTTTCCATTGGTGCTCCAGTTTTCACATCCAGAATATGAGATGTATGTTTAATGGTCTCAAGATATATTGTGTAAGTTTTTTAAGCATTTTGTTTTGACAAATGCAAATATAGATTGAATAGTAATGTGATATCGTTTTTACTCTGGAATATTGGAAATATGTATTTTATTCTGAACTTAGTAATTTGAATAAATCTTGTTGAGTTTAATTCCTTTTGTCTGTTATTATTTCATTAATATTTTAGAAACTTTTAGTTATCTTTATTTCGCTTTTGAACATTATAAAACCATGGTCAATTACAGCATAAACGCACCACTTGTGCCTATGCTCTGCTTACTTCATTTAATTACCTAAGTGTTTAAATACATCAATCATGAATTTCGTCCATCGCGCGAGTAGAAATCATGAATTTCGTCCATCGCGCGAGTAGAAATCATGAATTTCGTCCATCGCGCGAGTAGAAATCATGAATTTCGTCCATCGCGCGAGTAGAAATCATGAATTTCGTCCATCGTGCGAGTAGAAATCATGAATTTGTTATATTAAACCCTAAGGTAATTAATTGAAGTAAGCAGAGCATTGGCACAAGTGGTGCGTTAATGCTGTAATAGACCAAGGATCTAAAGTGTTCAAAAGCAAAAATAAAGATAACTAAAAGTTTCTAAAATATTAATGAAATAATAGACAGACAAAAGGAATTAAACTCAACAAGATTTATTCAAATTACTAAGTTCAGAATAAAATACATATTTCCAATATTCCAGAGTAAAAACGATATCACATTACTATTCAATCTATATTTGCATTTGTAAAAACAGAATGCTTAAAAACTTACACAATATATATTGAGACTCTTAAATTTATATCTCATAAATAAGATGTGAAAACTGGAGCACCGATAGAAAAGTTATTTAACAAATTTACTTTAAGTTCATTACCGAATTAACTGACAAGGAAAAACAATTACTTTTAATTAAATACTTTAATAGAGATTCAAAAGAAACATCTAATTTACTTTAATAACATTTTAAATAAACTTAACCATATACAAATTATATTATCATTAAATAAATTCCATTAATGTAAAAACCAAACATAAAACAATATATTTCCCTACTTCCCAATTCATTACTCTCCATCCTTCCAAATACAACTTCCATTCACCAACTTGTCAGTAACGACCAACCGCACCTGCTCGACCACGAAACAGTAGTACGTTGAATCGCCGGACAAAACATGCCACTCCAGGGTACTAACTATACATTTAGTAATAGTCCCAATGGCAAACGATCTACCCGTATAAAGAGCTATCCGTTGAAACCCAAACCGAGCCATCGTATTTGGTGTTTCAATAGCAAATCGGTAACATGTAATTTCGGCTTCCGAAATTACTGTTGCTAGAATAATAGACAGAACGGTGTCAACATACTAAAAATGGAATCACGTTCTGAACTATTAAAATACAAGTAGTCTTTTGATGAAAGCGAAAGATAATACTATGAAAGTCTAAAAACCATGAAACAGGATAAAAATAAAAGCATTACAAACTTTAAACAAAAGCATTTTTATCCATTAAGAAACTAAACCAATGTATAACGAATTAGCTGCACGAAAAACATAAGAAAAGCTGCCTTTCTATTATCCAACTATTTCTGAAGAACAGGTTGCTTTAATGCATGATGAAATCCAAGAGTTCACTTTTGAAAAACAAAATACGTGGCGTTCTTTAGAAGAAATATGTTTATTCATATACCGATCCAACCTCATTGAAAAACAACTCCATCTTTCATTTCATTAACCACAATACATCACTACACGAGTTAAAAAGCACTTCCTTATTAAAGACAAACAGCACTAGACTAAACATTTCCAGACAACACAAACACCAAAACAACAACCGAGACGGCTTCCAGCCAGCTAGAAGATATCAACACACTATCGTCCCGTTCCTTAAATACCTTACCGCCTCGTGTCAAGGTCAATGACGTAACCTCCTCATCCCGCAACAAACAGGTCACTTCCGGCTTCCCGAAGGTACGTGACAATCGATCACGGTCACAGATAGATACTACAGGTAATGACAGATTAGAGCCATCTGTCACCAGCTGCCGTAATCACTTGTATCGTGACGTAATCGATCTACCGAAAACCGCGAGAAATGAGGAGATGTGACCAATGTAAACAAGCGATAACGATGTCCATAGGAAGTGAAAAACGTGATGAAATGAAAGTAAATAGAAGCAAATGGAAAAGCCTGAAGCGTTAAAATAGATAATATGGCCAAATGGTAAGTAACTAAATAAAGATATTTTTACTTTAAAACTATATGAATTACTTTAAATAAAAATATACTTTCATATTGTAAACCAAAGTTATTAAACTGAAGGATTTAATTACTGAAATGTGACTGAACTAATTACTGAATATAGCTGAATAAAGTTAAATATTAAATAAACAGAATAAATATAATAAAGCATGAATGGATAAATTAGGTTAATTAAGATATGATTTGAATGAGTGATAAGAACTAAAAGAATTAGTAAAGGGAAAGCTATCCAGTTTTTTTCCAACAAAGCCCCCCCTCTTATCACTCGAATGAAAATCAGACTAGCAACATGAGAAGCACGCTGAACAGGCTACCTAAAACAAATTTGCACAATCAGCAACGCCTCCCCAGTCACCTATCCAATTACAACCACATTAACTGTAAACCAACTATCCTTCAACTTAAAAAAAAAAACTAAATCCACTTAAAACTTACACGGCCAACTATCACAATATAACAAACCAACAATCCAGGACTCCTCCCCATTAAAAACTGCAAAAGAAAACTTCCCTGGGCTCCAGTCCTCATCTAAAAAATATACTGCACTATTAAAAATAAATACATATAAAATACACATATAACACAATATATCATACATTACATTTTAAATATTCATAACTTGTAGACATGAACTCTAAAATATAAAAATATCTAAAACATGAACATCAGCTAAAAACCAGTTTATCATAGATAAACCACTTCATCGTATCTCAGTACTTTCTCAAAAAGTCCATTTTAGTAATGAGAAGGATCAATTCACCATTAACTTCACAACATAAATTACATTAATTTTATAACAGAAATAACCTCTCAAATTTAATTAACAAAAAAAATCTAACCCTTTTTTTTTTCTTTATATTTCACTATGCCAACAAAGAGAATCCGAAAATCTTCCATTCATAAATTTTCCCTTTTTTTTTTCTAAACAAAAAAAAAACTTTATAACACTTCATAAATCCTAAAAAAAAACCTCCAATACTTTCTCTATATATTTTACACCAAATTTCTTTAAACCCTTATTAAACTCCATATAAACCTTACAAAAACCTTACGCAAGCTTTCATTAAACAAAAAAAATGTATTACACTCTCTCAAACCAATGACAATACTAACACTAATCAGATGAATTCCCATACCGACACCCAAGACATGACAGCTCGACTCAATCAAATCAACTTATTTGACCCCTGCTCCATTAAACCATCTCACTATTTTATGCAACATTAAATATTAAATCCATATCATATTTCTGGTCATCTTTCCATCTCGGATTCCTGAACATAAAGACATCACAAATTTAAATGAGTACACTCCATTTATTCATCTCCTTTCATAAAAACCTATCAATCAACTTCATTTGCTGGGGCCCCAGTCTACACACCACTCACTACAACATAACATAGATGAACATGACCGACGGATAATTATCAAACCATTTTGTAAATTCAACACCTATTACAAACTATTTTCTAATTTAAACATGGAGCATAGTCAAAACTATCTTGATCTGAATTCTAATACTCTTATTCCAACAAGAAAAACACTTCAGAAGAAGAATCATAACCAGGCACTTTCAACCTTAAGTACTCAGCATATCTAACACAATATCAAAAGTTCCTAAAAAAAAATAGTTACTTCAACATCATTTATGCTAAGCCTCATAAAAACAAAACTGGGAAAGACCTAAAAAAAAATATACCTCCCCATCTGTTTAACCTGAAACTTTATTACCCAAAACAGAATGATCTTAAAATATATATACCCGGCCATTTCCTCCCCAATGTCATATCCTATTAAACCTCAAGAGACTACAACAAGATACCTAAAAATAGCTGCCATTCTCCAGTATCCGCCAGGGCTAGCAAACTCGATGTTACATTATTCAACTATCTTGAAGTCAAAAAAAATTTCTTCCCTATATGGGGTACTTCCAAAAACTTGATCAAGGCCTCTAACATCTGCAACCTAAAAACAAATGCCCTTAACCTAATCAATATACTGGATAACAAAAAAATTCACCATCCATGACTTCCTTGAATAACTACACCCCAACATCATTCAAAATTTGCATATTCAGTTCTAATACAATCTACATTATTCCTTACACAAAAAAAAAATTTAATTTCTAATTAATCCTAACACATTTATCGAATATTTCTAATAATTTCTAACACAATTTTCTAACACGGTTTTAACACAGTTTTCTAAAAAAAAAACCTCTAAAACTATTGAAAAATTTCCTGACACATCCTGACACAAACCAAAAAAAAATTTCACCGAGATATATTCCTTACACTTTCTAACACAAAAAAAATTTCTTTACATTTTAACATAACAATTTACCTACACAGTCTGACATATCCTAACACCAATTAACACTTGATATACTACAGCCACAAAACTTCTATAACAGCAAAAAAATTCCAAAAAAAAAAATTCAACATGCATGCCTTCACTATATTTGCAGGGTATGTATTTCACCAAAAGACCTATCACATTTCAGGACATTGACATTACCACCTTAAAAGAAATGTATTATCCCGAAAAAGAAATCTCCATAAAAACACTCCTCCTGCAAGTGAAACACACCTAAAGCTGATAACTCATTAAAAATTAATATCTATAAAAAAAATGTATATTATCTGAAATAAATATTCATAAAAATATAGAAGATACAATATTAAATTAAACATAACACATTGAAGGTGTATATAAAAAAATATATATTGTAAAATAAAATTCTTGAATATCTAAGTTTAAACAACATTGCATTTAAAAGCAATACTCCTGATCCAATATACAGGACTCCATTTTCCTAACACATGGAATTATCCAATTGGAATCAAGATTTCTAACAATTTAAACTTTAGATCAAAATTTACTTTAACATTATGACTTTAAAATTAATTCAAATTTACTAAAAAAACTGTATATGGACATAAGTTTAACAATATTACTGATTTATCTCTAAAGAAAAACTTTTACTTAAAAAATTACAAATGCTTAATTTTAAACTGTTTAAAACTATTTATTACATTTTACAGTTTAAACACCTTCAGAAAAAAAAAACTTTAACATTTAAGAAACTGCAGCTGAACGGCAAACTGTAGCTATCCTAACACTTTAAAAAGCTATCCTAACACTTTAAAATTCAACTTCTGTTAACCTCACTCATATGTTAACCCTCCAAAAAAAAATATGGAAAAACAGTTACATTTAACTTCCTTAAAAATTTCAAACACCTCATAATACTTTAACCATTCTTAATAAAATTTACTCTAACATATTACACATGTAGACAATTTCTATAAGTTTTATATAAAAAAAACATATAATCTATTTCACCTTCTATCTTAATAAAAGCTGAATTATTTTAACAATAACATTTATAATTCAAATTCATTAACTTCAAAAAAAATTTTAACATTTACATAACATTTAGCTTTAATGGCTGAATTAAAAGCATTTGAAATTTCAAAATTTCATAATTAAAAATTATCAAATAAAAAAAAAAATCAGATTAACTTTTACAAAAGCATTTAACCTTAGTAAAAAAAATTTCAAAAAAATTTATCAAGCCCATAATACATCTTACAATTTTACATTATCTTACAGACTTCCTAACACTTAACACAAAAAAATTTTAATAATTTCAATCTTTAAATATTAAAAGAATTTACTTTACATATTGATATCAAAAATTGAAATACTTTAACAGCTCTTAATCATATAAGATTCAGCCTTCAAAAAAAAATTTATATTTAAAACTTAAAGAAGACCTTAAGACACGTAGGTCACTTAAACTTTAAACCTTTACCACTATGTAAAAAAAAAATTAAAAACAACATGGCATAGAATCATTAATATTCAAAAAAAAATTTACAGACGATCACTTCTCTTGATACAATCACTTATGATTAGACCATAGTTAAAAAAAAAATGCTGATGCTCAGTTCTAAAATCAGAGTCCACGTAAAACAAACATCCTCATTTCCTCGATGATGTCCATATCTATAGAATCACAAGTCCACCAGGAAAAATGGCCCAGACGCTGCCACTCTATAAGCACACTCATAAAAAAAAAAACTTTACTGGCACTGTAGATCACAATCCACCGTAAAGACTTCACTTTAAAAACTGGCGATGCTTAAAAAAAATAATTTCTCACGATTTCATGCACTTTCTTTATCCATCAACTGAAACTAGATCTGCACTCTTAGCCACACAGTTAGCCACACAGTTACTTTTTACATGCAGATAAGAACTTCATTAACTTCTTTCTAATCAGGATTCATCCTTCAAAAGCACCAAAAACTCATAAAGATCACTTCACCAGCATCACTTTAATAACAACAACACTTCTTTATGCAAAAGCACGTTTTGACACCATCATACGTGATCCAGATCATTTTAATATTGCAGCTTTATAAGTTTAGAAAAACAACCTCAGATAACTCCTTAAATTGGAACTGGAGAAAAATTCTGAATAGAGACAGAAAACCTTTAAACAGATTACAAACTACTTAAAAAAAATTATAGCAAAATGCTACCAGCCCCCCCATCTCAAAGCTCAATTATTGAAATGAGACAACTGGAGGACTTTTATAATTCAAAACTGAAAAATTGGAAAAAAAAAACATCCTTAAAAGTATAACTAACGAAAATCAGCTTCTAAACAAATCCATGGCCTCAGGCCCATAACCTTGTTATATTAAACCCTAAGGTAATTAATTGAAGTAAGCAGAGCATTGGCACAAGTGGTGTGTTAATGCTGTAATAGACCAAGGATCTAAAGTGTTCAAAAGCAAAAATAAAGATAACTAAAAGTTTCTAAAATATTAATGAAATAATAGACAGACAAAAGGAATTAAACTCAACAAGATTTATTCAAATTACTAAGTTCAGAATAAAATACATATTTCCAATATTCCAGAGTAAAAACGATATCACATTACTATTCAATCTATATTTGCATTTGTAAAAACAGAATGCTTAAAACTTACACAATATATATTGAGACTCTTAAATTTATATCTCATAAATAAGATGTGAAAACTGGAGCACCGATAGAAAAGTTATTTAACAAATTTACTTTAAGTTCATTACCGAATTAACTGACAAGGAAAAACAATTACTTTTAATTAAATACTTTAATAGAGATTCAAAAGAAACATCTAATTTACTTTAATAACCTTTTAAATAAACTTAACCATATACAAATTATATTATCATTAAATAAATTCCATTAATGTAAAAACCAAACATAAAACAATATATTTCCCTACTTCCCAATTCATTACTCTCCATCCTTCCAAATACAACTTCCATTCACCAACTTGTCAGTAACGACCAACCGCACCTGCTCGACCACGAAACAGTAGTACGTTGAATCGCCGGACAAAACATGCCACTCCAGGGTACTAACTATACATTTAGTAATAGTCCCAATGGCAAACGATCTACCCGTATAAAGAGCTATCCGTTGAAACCCAAACCGAGCCATCGTATTTGGTGTTTCAATAGCAAATCGGTAACATGTAATTTCGGCTTCCGAAATTACTGTTGCTAGAATAATAGACAGAACGGTGTCAACATACTAAAAATGGAATCACGTTCTGAACTATTAAAATACAAGTAGTCTTTTGATGAAAGCGAAAGATAATACTATGAAAGTCTAAAAACCATGAAACAGGATAAAAATAAAAGCATTACAAACTTTAAACAAAAGCATTTTTATCCATTAAGAAACTAAACCAATGTATAACGAATTAGCTGCACGAAAAACATAAGAAAAGCTGCCTTTCTATTATCCAACTATTTCTGAAGAACAGGTTGCTTTAATGCATGATGAAATCCAAGAGTTCACTTTTGAAAAACAAAATACGTGGCGTTCTTTAGAAGAAATATGTTTATTCATATACCGATCCAACCTCATTGAAAAACAACTCCATCTTTCATTTCATTAACCACAATACATCACTACACGAGTTAAAAAGCACTTCCTTATTAAAGACAAACAGCACTAGACTAAACATTTCCAGACAACACAAACACCAAAACAACAACCGAGACGGCTTCCAGCCAGCTAGAAGATATCAACACACTATCGTCCCGTTCCTTAAATACCTTACCGCCTCGTGTCAAGGTCAATGACGTAACCTCCTCATCCCGCAACAAACAGGTCACTTCCGGCTTCCCGAAGGTACGTGACAATCGATCACGGTCACAGATAGATACTACAGGTAATGACAGATTAGAGCCATCTGTCACCAGCTGCCGTAATCACTTGTATCGTGACGTAATCGATCTACCGAAAACCGCGAGAAATGAGGAGATGTGACCAATGTAAACAAGCGATAACGATGTCCATAGGAAGTGAAAAACGTGATGAAATGAAAGTAAATAGAAGCAAATGGAAAAGCCTGAAGCGTTAAAATAGATAATATGGCCAAATGGTAAGTAACTAAATAAAGATATTTTTACTTTAAAACTATATGAATTACTTTAAATAAAAATATACTTTCATATTGTAAACCAAAGTTATTAAACTGAAGGATTTAATTACTGAAATGTGACTGAACTAATTACTGAATATAGCTGAATAAAGTTAAATATTAAATAAACAGAATAAATATAATAAAGCATGAATGGATAAATTAGGTTAATTAAGATATGATTTGAATGAGTGATAAGAACTAAAAGAATTAGTAAAGGGAAAGCTATCCAGTTTTTTTCCAACAGAATTTCGTCCATCGCGCGAGTAGAAATCATGAATTTCGTCCATCGCGCGAGTAGAAATCATGAATTTCGTCCATCGCGCGAGTAGAAATCATGAATTTCGTCCATCGCGCGAGTAGAAATCATGAATTTCGTCCATCGCGCGAGTAGAAATCATGAATTTCGTCCATCGCGCGAGTAGAAATCATGAATTTCGTCCATCGCGCGAGTAGAAATCATGAATTTCGTCCATCGCGCGAGTAGAAATCATGAATTTCGTCCATCGCGCGAGTAGAAATCATGAATTTCGTCCATCGCGGGAGTGCAGAAATCATGAATTTCGTCATTCGGGAGTGCAGAAATCATAAATTTCGTCGATCGGGTGCATAAAAATCAGGAATTTCGAGATTGAGGAGTGCAAATATCATGAATTTCGTCATTGAGGAGTGCAAATATCATGAATTTCGTCGATCGGGCGCATAAAAATCATGAATTTCGTCGATCGGGAGCGTAAAATTCATGAATTTCGTCGATCGGGTGCATAAAAATCATCAATTTTGTCAATTATGCGCAGGGAAAATCATGAATTTTGTCGAACGGGAGCGTAAAAATCATGAATTTTTTCAAATGGGCGCGTAAAAATTGTGAATTTTGTCGATCGGGTGCCTAAAAATCACGATTGTCGTCGAACAGGCGCGTAAAAATGATTTATGAAATTCGTGATTTTTTAATGGATCTCTTGACGAAATTTCGTTTTTTTTTCCTGCAATCGTTTAACGAAATCTTTCTATTTTTTTTCCCCATGAATTGATCCTGTGGAATTCGGCCATAAATTAATAATTCACGGACGAATTACATGTCCATATCCTGTGTCTCCCTTTAAGAATATCTCTCAATATTTCACGACCTACAAATTTAACCTGTTAACTGGGTATGACGAAATATTTCGTCATACACGAACTACTACTGCAATATTTTGAACGCATTACTTCCACCAGTAAAATTTAAAAAAAAAATTCGTCTTATTAAAACGGCCTATTCATGCATCATGACAAAGCTTTCAGATATAGAAAAAGATATATATATATGTGAAAGATAAAAAAATTGGGAGACTTGGCAAGTCTGATTTTACCATTCTATTTTGATTTAATAGAATAAAACACGATAGTCATACTCACACACACACACAAAAAAAAAATCTATTGGAAAATGAAAAAACAGAAAATATTTAAAATAAATAAAAGGGAAACGACAAGAAGTCAGAAAATCGCGGAACAGCGGAAGAATCTCACGCCTGCCTGAAACTCATAATTTTTTTTTTTTCTATGAGAGATAGACGAAATACATCATTTTCCCCCGCAACCGATTAGCAAAATTCGTCATGTTTATCGTACTTAATTGACTAAATTCGCGTTTTTCTTTCTTTTTTTTATGATAAATACATACAATTTATTTTTTGGCTAGTAAATTGTTTCTTTTGCATCTATTAATTCCAAAATACTGATTTATCGGAACTCTGCAAAAAATGTATCTGCGAAATGTTGCTAATTATCGAAAAAATCATATTTTGGAGCCTGAAACTTTGCAAACCACGGGATTTTTTTTTTTTTTTTTTTTTTTTTTTTTCCGGGTGTTTGTAGGGGTAGTCCTTTGTATTTTTTACTTTATTACCGTACTACACATTTTATTCTATATTTACGGAGAAATTTGGTATTTTTGGAGAAGTCGACATCTATGTAGTGAACCAAGCAATGCTAAGGCGTCATTTATTGAGATTGAAAAGAACAATTTTCTTATTTTCAGAAGTATGTTTTTATGAATTTTAAAATCCCAGTAAAAAACTGGAGACATTCATACTTAAACATAAAAACGGAAGATTATGATAAAAAAATGTAGTCTCCCGCGAAAAACTGGAGAGATACTCCAGTTTTGGTTAACATAACAGGTTATTATAGTACTTTCAACAGTTCTTTATACATTCTTGCTATCGTCAGGGAATTTCTAAATCTACCGCGATTGCGGACTTTGAACAGATAGGAGGGGAACGTGCGATCCTATGTGTGTAAATGAGAAAACAAGTTGCAGGCGCACGTTCAGGGCGGGCACAACAAAAGGCAGTACGGGCGTCATTTTTTAAAACGAGGGACAGAAGGGCGCTATTTTTTGGATGAGGGCCAAGAAGGGCGCTATTTGTGTAACCAAAGGGCAGGCAGGGTGCAGCGCCCTCCTGAAACTGTCTGGGGGAAACTCTGTTTTTTGTTTGATTACTTTCAATGGATGGGACCTCAAAGTAAAATGAAATAACTTATTTAATTAGTGTATATATTTTAAATAAGTTAATAATCATTTACAAAATTCCATCTTTACATACAAAAAACCAAGTTGTGTAAAAATACTTTAATAATGAAATCGAGGTACAAGTACTCTAATTTATTAGGACTTATTACATTTATTAATTAACTCCTGACACTCCTAGTAGAGGATCATTAACTTAACCAGGGTTTTTATTTTAGATTAATTATTAATTCTGAAACGAGTTAGTTGTAAGCAAGTTTCAGATGTTTGGGAATCCAAATGTTTCATTTCTGTATGGGACTACAATCATTTAATGCCGATACTTTTTATAGAATATTTAAGTTTTCCTCTGTCATAGTAAATTGTTTATGACTTCTGCATTTAAAAATTTGCTTCACTTTCATAATTAAAGCAAAATTCTAAAAATTTCCCCATTTTGACTCCTTTGGGTTTAGGTCTATGTGGCCCATGCCTAAATCCAGATCTGTATATATATAACGTGTTAACTTTCCCAAATTTTTGCCTTAGTTATTTTATAAATAAATAGTATTATTGTGGGAACACATTTCTCCTATCTTCAGCAAGCAACAAATCATCAGATGCCATCGTACGCGGCATTCTGATTTGATTCAGGAAACTGTAGGGTGTGAGGTGTGCGTGCTTCAAACGACATTGCTCGTGCCCAATCAATGGAACTATTATTCGCTGGAGACGAATGACGCACGTTAATTCCAGAGGAATGAGAAAAGGTTGGGGAATGCGAGTGGAACAGAGATGACAGCAGTGGAACGGAAAGATGTTTTCTTTCCTTTGATTTAAAAATGAGTTTGACTGATCTGCTTGTGTGATGATGCTGTTATATATTTTCCTGTAAATAGACTGACCACCTTCTAAATATTGCCTGTTCTCAATATCAAGCTTTGTCGTCCATTCATTAATGGGTGTTAGTGATTAAGTTGCCATATTATGGCAATATTTTCATTTACATCCAATGTTGATGTTTGAGAAATATTGTGTTTCCTTAATTTTACTTACCCATCATACGTAGTATAGGGTAAGTCTTGTAATCATTTTGAAAATCGAAAATTTTTTTTTGACGGATTTACACGTTTCAGACACTGGAGATTCCGAAAAACATATTTTTAGAAAAAAATTTTGCCGTCTGTCTGTGTGTGTGTCTGTGTGTCTGTAAATGCTCTATCTCCCGAAAAAATTGAGATAGAGACTTGCAATTTGGTATGTACTTAGTATGTAATAATGGGAAGAAGCCTATTTCATTTCAATAACCTCGATTAACCGGAACTATTTTTTTCGGACTCTCGAAATATTCGTTCTGATAAAAGGTATATAAAAATTTTCGAAATTGTTTATTTTAAGAAATGAATATAAAAGACAACAAAAAAACATAAATTTTACATAAAGCATGAAGTCGATCGGATAATGAGTTGCCGAGATATTTGGAATCGTGTTTTCCACACTCTTCGATTTTTCATGACCGTGTATTTCATCCAAATTTCACTTTAAAGATATATTTTAATTGGAAATTTGACGCTTAATCAGATGCATTAAATCGCTAGTTAATAGGATTATTATTTTTGGAGTTATAAGGAAAAACCTCTTTCAAGCAATTCAGTCATCGAGCCTTTAAAGTTTATGACGTCATCAAGCCACGATTTTATTTGAATTGCAATGCATAAGTAGTTTACACATTTTTATTTTAATATTTTACATTATGCATATCCATGATTGGTAAGTATTACGGTGGCCCCCAACGACTAGTTTAATTTTGTTCCAAAGCACTTTTGAATTTCCCCTCCTCCCTGCATAATTGAACTGCCCCACCCCCCCCCTCCTCTGGAAGCTGTAAAATTCCCTCCTGGAGAAAAATGTCTGAACGTCAAAACTGCTTGAAAAGTTTCTGATTGTGATTCAATAATAGCTGATATCTTTTTCTGAAGTCTGTCTTTTGTGTCTTTCAGGATTTCAAAAAAAATCTGAAAGGTGTGAATGGTGGCAATGATTTTGACCAGGATTTGCTAGAACAGATCTATTCATCTATCAAGTATGTATACCATTAAATTCATGTTTAAAATTTTAGGTGGTAAACTTAAATATGTGGAAGAACAGTGTTCGTTATGTTTCAAATATGCATGGTGACATCTTGGTCATTTATTTTTTTTTCCTTTTCCTCTCTTTTATCAGCGATAGTGTGAAAGGATTTCTGCTTTATTTTGTTGTTTTTCTTGTGATAATAATTTGAAACAGATGTTGCAGACACACTGGGACACGCTTTTAGAGTTTTTGCAACACTTTGGCAAGAAAACCCCATTTTTAAATATATGTTAGACTTGGCCTGTGTAAAAACTGCACTAGTTTTTATTATGAAACAATTTATTATATTTTTAAACCCACACAACTTATTACAAAACGCACAATTTTTTTTTTTTATAAAACACACACAATTTTACTATAAAACATATTTTTTATTGTAAAATGCATACAAATTTTATCATAAACACACCAAATTAATTTATTATAATAAACACACAATGCAGGGGTGATTGCGCTATGGTTATATACAGGAGGTCTGGCATTTTTTTATTTTCAATACCGGAATGCCAGTTTTTCTGATAGAGATTGAGATACTTTAATCAGTCATGAGGAAAAAATCATGAAATTCCTCAGTCGATCACAGGGGAAACAAATTGTAATTTTCATCTTTCGGTTGCGGGGAGAATATGGCGATATTCGTCAATCACTCGCAGCAAAAAATTGTGAAATTTATCAGCTGGTTGCATGTGAAAAATCTTGAAATGTGTCCATTGGTTGCATTGAAAATCCCAAAATTCCTCAGTCGGGCGCATGAAAGAAAGAAAAGATTTACAAGTTTCGCCAGTAAGTGTCAGAAAAAAATCCGGAAATTCACCAATCGGTCACTCTATGGTAAACATCAATATCCTATATCAATTGGATTACAGTATATTTACGCACGTTAGAGCACAGACAAGCCAAATTCATAAACACTTTTTAACTATGTTGGAAAGCGTTAAAAATTAGGCGATGTGTGCATGTTACACGAGGGCATGGCATACATGAAAAAATATAGCAAGATACGATACCTTTAAAATTCTTGTTCTCCTTCTAATTTTTCTATACACATTGGAGGTTTTCTTCTCAAGTTTGTATGAACCCTGGAAATTATATTCAAACAAATGAAGAGGACATTCACATATATTGAACTTTCAATTCTGACCAAAAGTTCCTAAGAAAACCAAAATAATATATTCCATCCTCCCCTCTTTAAAAAGGTGAATACGATAAACTTACAAGATGTGTTGCTGATGCAACAGGAAATGATACCTGGGAAGCTACTGAGGGGGGGGGGGGGGGAAGTGTATGGTAAATTCATAAAAGAACTTCCAGAATTTTATTTTTAATTTTTTTTTGAAATAGTAAATATTAATGTTTTTTTAAATGCAAGAAATCATTAGAACCTGAAAGCACCAGGAATAAGAGGGTATTTTTTGTTTATTCTGTTGTGTTTTTATTTAGAAAGCGGATGCAGAATTTTACCAGGAAAAGTGAAAAACTTGAAATCTGCATTGTTTTTTTGTTTTTTTTTTAAAAGATAACTGAGGTAGGTGCCCCTACTATGGCCATGTTCCTTATAGGGCCATCCCCCTATTATTATACGTTAGTTAACCAAAACATTCGCTCAGTGGCATGAGCATACCATGAAGGAGCCTCCTAGTGTATCACGTGATCACTTGCCATTCATATAGGGTGTAGAATTGGATGCCCATTTCCTATTTCATATTTTTGGTGTCATGGCTTCTTGTTTTTATCTGACAAGTTTCCTTTTTCTATTCGCGTTTTTCAAAGAATTTTTTTATGAATATCATCCTCCTCAGTACCGTTTTGAATGCTCTATCAATGGGGGGGTGTCGTTGAGGGTGTACATTTTACGAGTTGTTCAAAAACAAACGATTTTCGTGAAAGCAGACCTGCTCCTGATAGTACAGATCCAGGCGGCCCTATCAAGTACACCCTGAAAGCCTGGGATAAAGACATTTTTGGTTGTTCTATTTGCGATAAGTAATTTGTTTTAACTAATTTTTTTTAACTCTAAAAATATTTCACATTTTTTTCTAAATAAAAGGATTTCACATTTTTTGTAAATAAAAACTTAAGATGTAATGTGAGTCTTCCTCTTTCAAATCCATTTTTGGGTAACAAGAAGAATTATTGGGTATCATCCGTTTATTTATTTTACACAAAAATTATTTAATTTAGCAGAACAGCATTTTTAAATTGAAGATAATCACAATTTGTGAAACCTGGAATAAGGGTGGTCATATCATGTTCCTGATATGGAATAAAATATTGCATTCCACTTGCTACACTTTTGACTTGTAAAACTATTTTCATGAGAACTGCAATATTTTAAAAGTTCATTATATGACTGAGAATGTTAGAAAAAAAAAAAAAAAAGTTTTGATTTTCGTAAAATGACAGCAGGGAAAAGTCTTAAACTTTAGCGTGGCCATATCAGTGGCATCCACCTTATTAATATTTTTTTACAACAAAGGGGGGAGGGGAGTATATTTTGGTCAGGAAAGCAAATGCAGATTTGTAAATATGTGAATAATACCCCCATAACATCCAACTTCATAAAATATATTTTTTCAAATGATAAATAATAATAATTTTTTGGAAAAGTATCCAGAATAAGTGAATACTTTTGTTTTTCCTTATAATACTTTAAATGAATAAATAAATAGTATGAATACTTTTTTTTTTATGTGGAAAACAAATGTGGCAGTTTCAAAATCTGAAGAAAAAAAAAAAATTAAGTTCCCACTCCCCCTTCTTTTAACTCTGCATGAAAAAAATTAAGAAAATGTGGTTTTAGGCCTGACAACTGCAACATTTTGCAATGTTCCTTATGCTTTTTAATTAACATCTTGGTTAATTAACAAATAATGAAAAATGTAATCCTTAGGTTGGACCTGTCTTCATCTATCCTTACCCGAATATTCAGACTTTTACATGGGTCGATTTCCCTAGCCATCGCCATACTTGCCAAAACCTCCCGCCTTTTTTAAAAATCAAAAAGCATACTTTGAACCAGAAAATTAATTAAATAAAATTTGTCTTGCTATGATAGTCATTTGGAATATACTTAGATCCAATCATTCATTAAATAAAATGTCTGTTTTTTTTTTTCATTTAAAAAATATGGGAGGTTGGTAAGTATGCATCGCCAACATACACACGGGCAAACATTTTTCTTTCATTAGTAGTATAGATGAACCTCCTCTTCCCCATTTTCTTACTCATTACATTAAAATTTTTTTCTTAGGAATGAAGAGATTGTGATGCCAGCTGAACAAACTGGAATGGTTCGAGAAAATTACCTGTGGAAAGTAAATATATATATTTTTTTCTTTTCCTCATTCTTTGTTCCTTTTTTTAAAAAATTATAATTTTGTGTAGTTTTTAGAATTCTACTGCTGTTTGTAATATACATGCCTGTTTCATTATCAGGTTCTACTCCGACGCGGAACTAGTGTGGAAGAAGGTAAATTCATCCACACTCCCAACGGCCTGTTCGACCACGACCTCTTTTCTCTGATCTGGGGTCCGACGGTGGCCGCCCTCTCTTTCATCTTCGACAAGAGTTCGGATGTCGTGATCGTGGAGAAGACCATGAACGGCTTCCGCAAGTGTGCCATGATCGCTGCCTACTACGGGATGAGCGATGTCTTCGACAACCTCATCATTTCCCTCTGCAAGTTCAGTTCCCTCACCAGCTGCATGGAAGTAATTATTAGATGCACTCTTTTTTTTCCAACTCATTTATGTATGTCCATGTATAGCTTTTGGAACCTGATTTTCATAGTATTCATTTTTTTTATTTCAAATGTCTCATTTTGCTGGTAGTCTCATTTCCATTTCACTGACAAGGAAGGTTCCCTTACTCAAAATCTTTTGAAAATGAGTTGGATAGGCCAATCCCAAAACTGTCCTCTATTGGTTACATGTTAATATTTCAAAACAACGGAAGATGAGATAGGACTGTTGCTAAAATTGTGTACATCTTGAAAAATGCAGCGCTACCTGTTGGGGGCTATTGACACCCAAACCTAATGAGCAACAATTTATGTCAGAGACCTATTGAATCTGAAGTTGGATGACATTCTTGAGATAGAGCTGTTGCGGATAATACTTGTTTTTTTGATTTGCACCAAAACCTCATCAGCAACGACTCACTGAATTGGAAGCTTTATTAAATTCCGTGCTTGAGATGATCGCTAAAATCCTGAAAAATGAATCAGCACCCACTTATGTGTAACAGAATCGGATGAAATTCTTTGATATCTAGTGTGAAAAATGCAGCCTACCAGCACCACCTGTTGGGCAATGGACACCCAGAAACGAATCCGCATCCATTTAGATTAGGGACTCAATTAAAATCCGTGAATGAGTTCGTGAGATAGAGTACAGACATTTTCTGAAAAAAGACTTTCTAAAACTAGAAGTCAAAATTTTTCATGGATCCAATACTTCCTTCTTCTTTTAAAGATGCTTCTCCTCATTTTGTTTTCTCTTAGTAAAAGATTTTTTTTTTTTTTTCACATAGTCTAGTTACTTTATCTTACTATTAGTCCTAAATTGTTTTCTTAAAATAATCTTGCGTCTCTCAGATAAAAACGCATTTGTCATTATTGTAATGATACATTATGACGGAATTCTTGAATTAAAAAAACTAGTTGTTAAAAAAAGTTTTTGTATTTTTAGTATGTATGTGTCTAAGTAGAAATTTGTAGTTTTTAACTCTGTTGAATTTTCTTTTCCATCTTTCTTAAGACTCCCAAAACTCTGCCCTTATCCTTCGGATCCAACTTCAAAGCCCAGCTGGCAACCAAAGCCATGTTCCGATTGGCCCACCACCACGGAGACATCTTGAGAGAAGGCTGGAAGAATATCCTGGACTGCGTCTTGCAGCTCTACAAGGCCTCTCTCTTGCCCAAAGAACTGGTGGAAGTAAGTGTGATATAGATCCCTGCTTGTCCTCATTTCTCTCACAAGTCTTATTTTCGTTTTGGTACTTGCGTATTTTTAAAAATACAAGGGTTTTTTTTTTCCAAACATTATTAAAGTTGTTTTTTATCCTCAAGAAGTGTAATGACTCAAGAATATAATGGACTGGTCCTTTGGATTCGAGGCTATAAAAAGAATCAGCTGTTTGAAAAACATTGAAAAATTGTTCCATTTGAAAGCATTACGATCTTGAAAAATTCGCTTATTTATTATTTTTTTTATTCTGCTACTGAAATAATAGAAATGTATGCAATAGATATGAAAAATGCTTAAGAAATATTGATTTAATTTCAGATTAACTTTGTGTTAATTATTGAATTTTTTAGAAATATAATGTTAAAATGAATTAGGTGATAGCCAATGTCTATAAAAATAAGTGAAATTTCACGTATTTAAGTCGAGGTTTGTTAATAAATTATGTAAATTAAACTGATTTTGCTTAAATATGCTTTTACTCCATGACTTCAATGTTAATTTTTAGTATTTAGAAATATTTTCATTTGAATTTTACAAGTCGTACTTTTATCTAATTCTTCATTATTTAATAATTAAATAATGAAATATATGCTTTTGTTTTCATTAATTTGGTTTCTGAACTCATTAGTATGACAATAAAATAACATGACTAAGAGAAATAGCGAAAAATCTTCGTAAATACAAAGTGTAAACAGATTATCACACCGCCATTTTTACCTACTGTGATGCAACAAGAATGTTGTCCATTTGGCATCTACTTAGTGAATAGTGATGAAATATTCATCCGCATAGTTGTCCATCTTCTGGTTTTCTTCAAGTCAAATAAAAATATTTTGACCCAGAAATTTTACTTATCAAATGAAAAAAAAAAAGTAATAATTCTACCTAGAAACAAGTTAAGGTACATTTTATGTTACAATGCAGTTAAGGTACATTTCGTTACAATACAGCTAAGGTACATTTTATCAAATAAATTTGAAGAAATAATGAAGAAGAATTTGATATGGATTGTATAATGGGAAATATCGCATTCATCCATTTTGAATAAGACTTTGCAACCAACAAGAGTATATTATGATGTATTATAAATAACCTTTATGTAAAATTGTTCAAAAATATAATTTATTAGTCTTTTCTCTTGCGAAACATTTTATGCTATTTTTTCTTTTTATATATATATATATATTAATTTAGTTTTTATATATTACAGCTGGATTTTTATTTATTTTATGAATCTATTATTATATTCTTTATTTTATGGACCTATTATTATACTTACTTTTTTTTTTGGGGGGGGGGGGAATTAGGAAGCTTAATATTGTTATTTTTAGGCTTAATTCTGACAATATATATATATATAATAAAAGCGCAAAGCATTTGACTGTCTTGAACGGTTACGGGATGCCTGCTTGGCTTTTTCATATTCCAGACGGCCATTTTTATTCAAAATTATTTTTTTTAATAAACTGCCTTTTTAGAAATATTGTTCAAAATAAAAATTGTTTGATAGATGACTTGCATTCAACTGTGTATATATTCTAAGATAACTTCAGTTGAAATTAGATTAGCAGCTCAATATCTCGCTCTATGAAAGTAAACAAACTAGAGATTCATTCATCATGAAAGTTTAAAATATTGAACCATGGAGGATGTAGCCTGTTTTTAAAAAAAATAATTTCAATCGTTGTGAATATTAAAAATATTAAATAAGGTAATTATTCGCAAAACAAATTCTCTAACAAACAAACACTTCCTTCAACCATCTACCACTGCATTTTCGTAGTAACAATCATTGCAGAAATCAACATGGCATGACAGCTTCCATACATCGATTGTGCTTTGTTTTTAAATATTATTTTGGCACCCTCTATTGGTAGACATTGCAAATAAAATGAATATTTCTTATAAAATGTAATTAGAAAATAAGAAATATATAGTGCCATGCACTACATATATTAATTATGTGACTGCAAATAAAATTTTGTGATTCAATAAGAGAATTGGAAAAATTGGTTATATTAAATGCAGTTAATAGTTGAAATTTACTTCTGTTTAAAAATGATTTTTAAGGATCAAAATTTATTACAAGTTTCTTTAGGCATGTTTAAAAAAATTTTAACATTAGTAACTTTGTAGTGAAAAAAAAAAAGGATCAGTTCATATGAATGCATTTAATAATTGCAATTTAGTTAAAAGATGAAAGGAAAGATGGTTTTTTAATGATAGAAATTTATTATAGTTTTATACAGTTATGAAATTGGAATTTGAATAATGAAATGTGTAAAAGATCGAAATGACCTAGATTGTTCAAATTACTTGAAATTCATGTTGTAAGATATGTATTTTGTGCTTTTTTCTTTTAATGTCTTTTAAAAATATACTTTGCAGCACTGCTTGGCGTTAACAAAGTATGAGGGCAATTTTTTACAAAGTTTGTATGCATTCGAGTCACCTATCTTAATAACCAAAGTTCCTCTGAAGATATTCATACTTGCATTTTCGTTTCATTTTTGTACTGTCTTTTTGTTTGGCTTTTATGCTATCGCTTCTTTTGATTTTCACGCATGCAATTTCATTATATATATATGTGACATTTTGCCACAAATGGAAGATATTTCTGGCACACGTGAATTAAACTGCACTCTTAAATTAATTTGCATCTTAGCAGCTGAGTATTTTGGTGATTGCAGAAAATAAGAACACAATGCAGTCGAATGCTCTTTATTCAAACATAATCAATCTTCTTTAGATTCCGGGGAAATGCTCTGTTTAGCTTTCACAACTCTCCATACAACAACATCCTATCTATTAGATATCAATTTGGCAGCAAGCAACAATTTATTTTTACATCTTTTCGACGACAAAATCCCCTGCTCTCGTTAGCTTGATAAAATTCACCGCTCGTTGCAGACAAACACATCAGTTAACAAAAGAAACCTCTCGGATGACAATGTTCCATTGCATTCCCAAATCCGTCCCATTTTCTTTAGCAAACACCAATGTCAAAAAAAATTCTCTCCGAATCAGATGTGTAAGAGTTTTTAAATTCACTTGCGAAAGAACACAAAACAACGTCACGTGACCGACTTTCATCAAATCACAAGGTTTTTTATACAACTCTATTAGCATTTCCGGTGGAATTATCTTGTCGAAAAACTGTTTCCTTCGCAGGAAAAATTATCTACGCTTCTCTAGAATATTCGATAATCTCGTACCAAACGCCTGCCATATCAACAAACAAATTTATCTGCTTTGAGGCTGTGGTTAAACTTCGAATTTAATGTGTAATAAAAAAATAATAAAAAGAAAATGATTCTTTGTAGAAGAAAAAGAATTAAAGTTTTTTGGAAATATTGTAATAGACATTTAATATTTAATAATAGAATAACTTTATGGGAATAGGATTTTCTGAGTGGAATGATTTAAGAGATGTGATATTTTAGCATTTAAATAAAGAAGTTATAGCAATTTGACTACACGGGAATAATAATAATGAATTTTAATAATGGATTAAAATAAAGATGTTCTATTTAAAGAATAAATTTAAAAAGCTATCGCCATTTTTAGATCTAACTACTTTCGAATAAATATTATTAAGTGGATTTGGATAAACTGGCTTTACATATGGATAGTAAAAGACTATTTTAAGAATAAGAATTATTTAATAAGCTGGAGTTATATACGGAATATTATTAAATGGAAAAATTTTATAGTATAATTTAGCAGATTGGGAAAAAAATAAATTTTGTAATATATATATATTAAAAACTCTGTAAATATCAAATTCCACCATCAATGCTGTAAGGAGAGCACTTTAATCATAGGTTACTTTCATTTATACAAAATAATTAAATGGACAAGAAAGAATGTGTAGGTTTTTATTTGTGATTTGGTAAATGGATGCAATGTTTATATATATATATACATATATACACAATTTCTTTTAATATTTTATCTATTACCCTCATTGCTGTAATAAGAACACTTTTAATATTTATCTTGATTTTCTATATTTATACTGAGAATATTGATTGGATGAAGAGATTTAAAGGTATTTTCCTCCTCCCCCCCTCTTTAAATTAGGCTGAAGATTTTGTTCACCCCAAAGGCGTGATATCCCTGATCCGTGAGGACACTCCCACCATAACCCGTCCCGAGTCCGGCCTCTTCAGCTCCTTCTACTCCTACATCACCCTGACGTCGGATTCTCCCCAGCGTCAGTCGACCCAAGAAGACGAGGCTGCGAGGCAGGCTGCAGCCACCTGCATACAGGAGTGCCACTGCGAACAGCTCTTCTTGGAGAGCAAGTTCCTGAGGGTGGACGCCTTGCAGGAGTTGGTCAAGGTGGGTCATTTTAACATATACTTCTGACAATAAAGGGTCATACAATGTTTTTTGGGTACAGATGCACCAGGATTGGAACGATTTTTGTTTTTATGCCATTTTGGCAAGAAACCTAGCTTGTAAAAACAACATTTATCTTATAATAAAACACACACATTTTATTTTTTTTTATGAAACACGCACAGTTTTATTGTAAAACGCACATATTTGTCTTATTATAAAACACAGACATTTATTTATCTTATTACACAATTTTCATTATAAACGCACACAAATTATTTTAATAGCCTCACACACAATGTTTAATTTATTATAAGACACACTGTCAAGAATACAACTGACTCAGCTACTGATGCACCATGCTTGATAGAAACCTGGAGCAAACTGCGCATGGGCGAAAATGGCTAGTCCATGTCGAAAATGGGGAAGTCCGTAAGCTGTAAGTACGCTGCCTAAGATAAAGAACAGTGATTTCAGCTTCTTTTGCCGGTGCTATTCTCCCTACAGTGTGAATGGAATTGGCTTGGCATTCTGCCAACCGGAGTTCTTAGAAGCGTGGTTGAACAGTATTAATACCAGAGGGTTTTAGTTAATTCGCACTTGTCTAGTTTACCAGCCAAAATCACCCAGTTGCCATGCCAGGCAGAAAATCACCCTTTTGATGCCAAAAAGAAACCTTGTTGCGTCTACAATATCTGTACTTTTTCTTTCCCCATTTTCCATTTTTCAGGTGCAGGTGATAAATGGCTACATGCATATGCATTAATTTTTTTAAATAAATTTTTTTATTAAAAATTAATTAAAAGATGCAGAAGAACAGATGTTGCAGACACAGCAGGGTTGGTACCTTTTTTTTTTTTGCCTGTCCTCACTATTTGGGACTGTACATATATAATGTTTAGGAGGCACTTGATATTGTAAGATATTTCTAGGGGCAGGAGTTTTTTGTCTTTTGATATCATTATTATTTGATACATTATGTGCACCTGCATACATTCAGAGGGGTCATACTATGGAAAATGTTACTGTCTTGAGCCTAAAATTTCAGTCAATAAATGGAACCCAAAGCATTTTATATGAATAGCCATAGTTCTAGGGTTAGAAATGAGCAGTCGTTAGTCGTCTCAATGCAACTCAATTATTGCATTTCACGACCACAAAATGATGCCTAGTCATCCAATTGGACACCTAGCTTTCTTTCATTTTAATTTTTGTTTAACAAACGCTCTCATTCATACTTTAGGATGAGTTTTTACCCCCGTCGCTTGCACTTCAAGAACACCTGTTTTCGATAAAAGATGGGACAACGGCATGTGTCTTAGACTCTCTGGCAGAGCCGTCCTTAGCGAAAGCGAGGCCAGGTGCAAGAACTTTTGCGAGGCCCTTCACTTTCAATATAGTTAATCCACTCACCCACCCACATGTTCCCATAACGCAATCATATTCAGAAAAAAAAACTCATGGCATACATTATTGGTAGAGCCAATGAATAGACATAACCATATTCCGAACATTTTTTTAAATTCAAAAACATATTACAATTATTTTAAATTTATATTTTTCAACATCAACATGTTGGGCTCTGGGCACAGAAAATATTTTAACCCTTATACGTAGATTATCATGTTTTTATAAATGTATACAAGAAAGTGTATAAATATTACAAATAGTACAAATATAAATGAAAAACGAAAAATCGTCGGGCACACATATTATTAGCATTAGCATTAAAACTTCTGCAAAAAAATTAATTTGACAGAATTAAATTTGATCAAAAAGAAAATGTTATTCTATAGATAAGACAGTGATAAGTACAAAATATAATCTAACATTTTAAAATATTTATAATTACAAAGAAGTCAGAAATATTTTGTGTGCATTCTCAAAAATTTGACTTTGAATATAAAAAAGAAAAAAAAACTGAATATCACTGACAATTTTAATTGACATAAATTGTACAATAATTCAGGATTTTTTAATTTTCTTATTACATCATTAACATGTTTTAGATTAATTTTTTTTTTGGAAATTTTCGAGCCCCTGAAATCTGAGTGCCTTGGGATGGTGCCTCGAAGATAGGGCACTGTTTATATGTGAACAGGAAAGGGATATTCGTATAATAAAAAAGAAAAACTTCCTGAAACAATAAAATATGCAACATTACGATAAAGTAACTCTTACAGAAATGTGTTATTACTTTACAAATAATAAATAAAATAATGGTTGCCGTTTATCTAAAATCATCAACAGCATCAGCTTCTTAACAGTTGATATTAAAACTTCAAAATAACAAATTAATCACAACTGTATAGAATTGGTTATAACTTATACCCAGTAGAATCAGCACCGTATCTGAAACTTAGTTTGATGCCCCAGGAACTTATTTTGGAGGTCATAAAGTCCTTGTCCAGCAGTCTAGCCCAACCCGAATCTGCAGAAAAATGTAAGCCCGAGCCCCGTCCGGGCTTTTTATCTGGGCCTAGATTTCATTTTATCCAAAACGAATCGGGCCTATACTTTGTTTTTCCAGGAAAGAAAATTGGCCCGAAACCCATGTCGGGTTGGTAGATTTTTTTTATGTAATAACGATATTGTACATTTCTTTAACGAATTCTTTAGAAACTTAATTTGGTTTAACAAATTACAGAGAAATATTTTTAAATGTATACTTTTTTTTCCCTTTCTAGTGCTTTTAAATTATAATTTTATTTAACCATATTTTCTTTTTGTTCCAAACTATATTAATTTTTTTAACGAGTGTTCGTGTACAGTCGTGGAAAAAAAACCGCACCACCATACATTTTATCACTAAATTATCGCAGAGAGATGCGAGAGGTACCGCCACATTGGGTCTGCTTTACAAATATAAATGCAATTTTTGAAATAGGGATCGCGTCTACATATTAAATTTGTACAATCTTTCATTTTTCATGTGGTAACATCCACTTTTGACACTTTATTTGATGCTCTTGGATCAAAGCAGCTCTGAAAAATGTATAGTTTATATACTTTCCTTAAATCTTCATAGAGTTTAGAACAGACAAATTTTTATTTATATCTACACAAAAAACATCCGATTCAAATGTTCTCTTTTAGTGAGATACAATGAATAGACCTAACCATATTCTGAACATTTTTTTAAATTCAAAAACATATTAAAATTATTTTAAATTTATATTTTAAAAAATATATGAATCGTGATTTTTATATATTTTTTTTAATTGAAAAAAAAAACAAAAAACAAAAAAAAAATAAACAGTGTCACTGAAAACATGGCTATGTACTTTTACAGCTCATTCCTATCATTAATTTTCAAAATATTAAGAAATTTACTTTTATGTGGTCTAAGGGACCGTCCGAGAAGAATCTAATATTACATCCTTCTAGGGACCGCCTTCTGTTATAGCCTATATTATAGTATCCACAGAAAAGAAAATCTTAAGCAGAACCGTATAGAGAAAAATTTTAGAATTTTATTTTAAAGTGAGTTTATTTTCTATATAGCGTTTCTAAATAACTTTCTGGTAACGAATTTAATGTTCCCAGTACTCTGTAAGATCTTAATTTTAGTTTTCGAAATTCTTTGAGAAACCTCTATTTTCTTTTTATCCAAGAAACTCAAATGAACTATCGAAAATTGATGTTACCATAAGAAAAATAAAATATAGTACGATTTTTAATATGTAGACGACCCTTGTTTAAAAAATTTTATTCATATTCAGAAGTAGACACAGAAAAGAGCAGAATCAACTGTCATTTTCGGTGTGAAATTTAGAACTTAAAACGCACTCAGGTATAAGTAATAATGTGAATTGCTCGAAAGGGTGCGAAATAATGTGAATTGCTCAATGAATGCTAATTATTTAAATATGTATGCAAACAAATGCCAAATGTTTTATTTGTTCTTTATAAGTAAGGCTTTCCTAGGCGCGAGGCCCTAAGGACGGCTCTGCTCTCTGGCACCTGTCCATCACCTCTAAGGTGACTTCACTTTCACCAATGACTGATAAAACTGATCTTAGAGATATTACAGCCCTAAAATTGTTGCACACCATGTTTGAAAGACACTGTTTTCCATTTGGGTTCAAGGCTATTGATTTCGGAAATGAGCATGTGACTCAGTCTGTTTTGTATGGCAAAACCCACGGCTTTTCTCGCCTAAATTCCATTAGGGAAAAACCAACTAAACCACTAATGTAAAAATGTCACCTATATAAAATATAGCCTATGTTACAGCTTTTACCATCACTTTTGAAAATGGTTCTGGAGATTCCATAGAAATTGTAATTTAGAATGTTTTTAGAATGCTTTTCGCTCATCTCACCCTTTTAAATTTCGAATTTTTTTAGAATTTGTTCTTAGAGAGCACTTACATCTTATAAGTAACTACCATGCTAAATTTAGTGTTTCTAACACCTTCAATATAAAAAAATCAAAATTTTAGCGTTTTCCCCTCCTGTACCCCCCTGGGAATTGTGGCACCGACATACAATATAGCCTATGTTTGAGCAGGGACTGTCACCATCAATTTGCCATCATCACTTTTGAAATCGCTTCAGTAGTTCCAGAGATTACCCCCTACAAACAAACAAACAAACAAACAAAAAAACAATCTTTACTACTTTATAATATTAGTATAGACTAGCTGTTACTGTGACTTCGTTCACATATCATTAAAAGAATAATAAATGCATTAATTAAGCTTGTTTCATTCCCGATAATTAGAAACATAAATAATTAACTAACTCTTTATCACATTCCATAGAGACAATACAGTATTTCTATGTTATAGAGGCCTTGACATAACTAAGTTTTAAAAAAGTGAAATTTTGTGTGATTATATATATATATATATATATATCTGACCTATGTCATACGATAACGCTCGTATTTATAAATCAATTTTGATGAAGCTAATTGTGTGTATTAAGCTCACCCATGTCTCGACTGAGTTCGTTGGCCAGCTTGGTCCGCCATTTTGTTTCAAGATGAAAATTGAATTCCACTTAAAAATTTAAAACTAAAATAAATATACAAAAAATTTAAAAATTCAAATTTATTTTTTAATTAAGTGTTAGGCCTTGATACGAGGATTCCAGAGCATTTTTTGGTTTACCTCTATCTTAAAAAATGGCTGAGATAGAGCAGTTTGAAATTCTAGGGTGGCTGACATTTTGAAACAAGACAGCACATTACAAAAATTTTCATTGTTGTAATAATTTTCCCAATCATATGCATAAAACTATATATTCATATCCTTTAGCGCCAAATTCTCGCCAAACTTGGCGACATTTGGCGACCAAAATAAGTCTTCATAAATGAAGCCAATTTGGCTATTGCTCAATAATTTGGCGAATTTCTTATTCAAATTCAGTATTAACGAATCTTTTGTAAATGTTTTCTTTGCATTTTAACTTGCTGTTTTCGTGTAACAATAGCTAAAATTTTAAAACAAAGATATAGGAAAGCTACCTTTTCCTCCCGGTACAGGCCAGAAGGACTTTTTATTCTTGGTGCTATAGTGGAGTTCATAGCTTGGGATCATAAGTTCTCATAGAAATCCAAAGTATCTCGGAATTAACATATTATCGTAAGCAAGGTTAGAAATTGGGAATTCAAAGTAAGGCGTCAAATGATGCCTGCAATTTTTTTCCTAGGTGCCAAACTGCATTTTATGGTTGCAATTTTATGTTATATCCTATTTTCTCATTTCTTTTCGAACCCATGTTAAGAATAATATTGTAATTATCTTTATGTGTTAAGAGCGAGGGGGCTGTACATATTAAACAATTTATCTCTGTGTTAATATCTAAAACAAAATAAAAACTGGCTTTCTATAAAATTTTAAAACAGCATTAAACTACAATATTTGGATTCTAGAAAAATGTTTAAATAATTATTTTTATAAAGCTAATATGCATACAAAACAGATTATGAAGAAATGATATCCATAGAAAGAAAATTTGAACTGTTAGATACAACCAGGTATAAGCTTAATTTGAAAAAAAAAAAAAAATCTTATGACTGAAAGTACATCCGAAAATGGAAAAAAAAAAAAAAAAGAAGCAAATAAATGAACTTTTGGATACCAAGTAATGTATATTTGTATAGCATTTAAAGATATTGATTTCTATATAAATACTTTTTTTTTTTTTTTTTTGAGGGAAAACACTGAAATTTTAAATCATTCTTTATAAAGTATCTTATTTTAAGAGCAAATAAGGAAGAAAAAATATTAAATAATAAAGTCAGTTTTTCCGTCATTGGTTAAGGGGTTAAGGTGAAATGCTTAGTGGCATAGATAGGATACTAAGCTATTATTCTTCTCTGTGTGCAAGTGTGTCTAAAACATGCGCTAATGTCCGATCTCTTATAAAAACAGGTGTTTGAAATGAAGGCAGCAGAGGGGGATGGAAACTTGCTAAAGTAGGAATAGTCGCAGTGATGTTGCTGGATCCTAAAAATCCTGGGTCCCAGAGACTCATGATTTTCAAATATCTGGGTCCCTTTTTTATAAAAGCGGGTCCCCAGCCATTCATAATAAACATATTTTAAAGGAATAAGTGAAGCTTGTTTATTTGGAAAAGGGAAATGCATAAGTTATTGTTTTGATAATAATTAAATAATGAATAATTAAATCTAGTATTTCCCAATCAAATAAGATATATATATATATTTAAATATTAAGAGAAATTTTCTTTACTTTTTTTAATGTAAATGCTTAACTATAAAATAATGATTATTTGAGTATAGAAGATAACAAGTATCGCCAATATTTGCATTTCTTTTAAAAGGGGCAGGATGGATATATTGAAAAGGACATTTTTGTTGGATAAAAGAATATTTTTGTTGAGTAAAGGGGCACTTTTTGTTGAATGAATGGATGCTTTGATTAAACTTTGCATTTTTATCGTGATCTGTCAACAAAATTAGCCATTTTCGAGATCCTTTGATGAATTTCGTGTTTTTTCTAAGCTTTTGGACGAAATTAGTGTTTTTCCCCCCTATCCTTTGACGAAAGTCACTGTTTTTCGAGATCCTTCGACGAAATTTACTATTTTTCGAGATCCTTCATCAAAATTTACAGTTTTTCCGAGATCCTTCGACAAAATTTGCCGTTTTTTTGCGATCCTTCGACAGAATTAGTCTTTTATTTTCGAGGTCCGGCGACAAAATTTGGCGTTTCTTCGACGAAATTGGCCATTTTTCTGTGATCCTTTGACGAAATTAACAGTTTTTTCCACGATCATTTGATGAGGGTGGCGTTTTCTCCGTTGCCATTCGGCGAAATTCGTATTTTTCCACGATCCTTCAACAAAACTCGTGTTTTTTACTGCCTTTTGATGAAATTCACGTTTTTTCATGGCCCTTTGACCAAATATACGTTTTTTTTTTCACGATCTGTCAACAAAATTAGCCATTTTCTGCAATCTTTTAATGAACGTCGCGTTTTTCCGCGATTCTTTGCCGAAATTCAACGTCTTTTTGCAATCCTTTGACAGAATTCTCCGTTTTTTCGTGATCCTTCAACGAAGTTGGCCATTTTTTCGCGTGATCCTACAACGAAATTTGCCGTTTTTTCAGATTATTCGACAAAATGATTTCACGATTCTTCAAAGAATTTATGCATGTAAAAATTACGCGTCCCATGGGATGCGTAAGAACTATTCTTTTGCGTCCCAACTCCAATTTTTCGAGTAAAAAAAAAAAAAAGCTAGGCGTCAAATTTGACGACCAGGTATAATTTTATGGTCATCAAATGCAATAATTTAGTTGCATTTGGCGACTAACGACTGCTAATTTCTAACCCTGATCGTAAGCTGTAAAAATTAAAAGAATAAACAGGAGAGACATCTTGAAGGAAGAGAGTAGATATTAAATGTATGCAACACTTCTTTAATCCAGTGAACAAGTACATCATCCATTAGGTACAGCTGCCTGGTTACTTCTTATTTTACACGTTGATCCGTTAATGGTCAGAGAGAGAATTGAATGTTTCTCCTGGGATGACAGAGACTCGAATGACTTTACATTTCGTCAAAGGGTTACAGTAATGGTGATATTTTTCTTTGAACAGAACATAAAGACAATTAAAAATTTGGAGAACAGGGCCATTTTTAGCATAAGTCATCCTAACATATTTCTGCAGAGGAAGCCAATATATGTGGGAATTTTAAACCGCATAAATGGAGCTAGTGAGTTTTGTTTTTTTAACCCACGCTATATGAATTTGTGAGTGCTTTGATATGTATGTTGGGTATTTTTTGAGTAGATTTTTCAGCTGTGTTTAGGAATCATTGTAAATTTAAATGGATGTTTATAGAGAAAGCGGTTAGCAACAGATCTGTGTGACCCAATAAGGAGACGGTCTATGGACATCTTATGCTAACCCATAGGCTACATGTTTTGATTTGATTTTATCTGCACATTATGGAAATCTTTAATGTAATTAATAATCAAAAAAGTTATCAGAATAAATGGAATGAAATCTGTTACACTGAATTTAACAAAGAGGGGAAATAATGAATAATTTTTTTGTGGAACAGCGAGCCTTAAAATAATGGGAAAGGGAACTAAATAAGAGGGGAATAATTACTGAAATTGATTCATATAGGATGCGGCATCCAAGCTGCTCAATCTCACAGCACTGTTATTAAAACATTTTAAATCCTTGCTATGGATTAAATGTTCCTTATTAATGCACGTATTGTTTTCATTCCAGACTCTCATATTCGTCTGTCATGTCCCTGAATCTTCCACCTGTGGCACCTATGATCAAGATTCGGTCGTCTTTCTGCTTGAACTCCTCATCAAGATAGTGCTGTTGAACAGGTACGAATCTTTTTTAAAGTAAAACCTGTTGCCTTGGATACAATGGACAATGCCAGTTTTTGTTCTTGGATCCCCATTTCGTGAAATAAAAAAGACCAGTGGACCAATGTGAGGATTTAACACTGTAGTCTAATCACTTTTAGCAATACCTAATATTTTTAAGATGCATGTTTAAACTTCTACAGAAAAATATTAAGGATTCAAAATATCTGCAAATAAACAGGAGTCAATCCAGAATAGCATCTCATGGATTCCATCAAAGTGACAGTAAAAACAGATTAAAGACAGCAAAAGGCACACACAAGAAAAAAAAAATAACAATTGTATTTTAAATGCATTAGAGTAGGACATCATCTGCTTTTTGAAAAACATGAAACAGAGAAAAATAAATTGAATGCATTTAAAATACAATTTGATCTAATATAACAAATTACTACATGTGATCCATTGTGGGTATCTTTTTCATCTAAACATTTAAATTTAAATTTTGCTTTTTAACCATAAATATAAAAAAAAACCTGTGCGGAGACATCCTACTTTATCTTTTTTTTTACTATTTATTTTTTTATAGTCAATGCTGAACACGATATGATGCGGTATTTTATTATTGTGGCAACACTCATTTGGGAAAAACCTTTCATTTCATTGATGAAACCAATGCTGGTTTAATTTCTAATGAACTGCAATTTTTAATCCAAAGACATGTTTTAAGGAAATGTGAGTATACTCTGTCAGAAGCCGCTTCAAAAATCTTTTGAATGATTCCTCATTTGTTGTTGTGCAGACAAACAGAAATAATATATAGGATGATTACTGTAAGCGAATGCATTAAACTTTTGTGAAAATGAACTTTATGCATGCGACCTGAGGTTGGGGCTAAAATTCGTCTGCTTTCAGTTTTTATTTTTGAATATTAGCATAACTCTCCATGGAGCATGGCTTATCTGTTAAAAATACCACACAAAAAAGTCATTCTTGTAGCAGTAGATACTTTAATAGAGTGTAATAATAATTCAAAATGTTGTTCTGTATTCGAGCATATATGCGCTAAAATTGCAAAATTTTGTTTAAAATCTGGATTAAAGCTAAACATAATCTGTTTGTGGTATTTGTGCATGTGCCTACTGGCATTCTGGCAGTTTCAAAATTTGTTGAAAGAATGAACCAGATAAAAAGCATGATTATACTCTCCTCCTCAAAGGGCAGAATGTTAGTAGGTCATTCAGGCAGGAGGGAGAAAAGAAAATCTTGCCTTTAGAAAGTGCAATCCGTGCAATCAAACACAAATGTGTTTATCTGTGAACGTATTCTATGTGTGAACGTATTCTATTGTGCATGTATTCTGTGAATGTATTCTATGTGTAGCATACTATGATCTAAAAAACTAGATCATAGGATTTTTTTTTTTTTTTGAGTACAGGAGGAGGGGGGGGGGAGGGAATTTTTGCTGATGCAATATTTGTGTTTTTGGCATGGATCCAAAATCCAGAAAATTCCAAAAATAAGGATTGGATCAATCTCCGGGATGCCAGATAATGGGTCCTGTACTGTATTGCCAAATTTGGCAATATTTTGTTAAATATCGTCAAACTTGGTGACAATTTGGCACAGAAGGGCACTTATGTCTGTGTGTGTGTCACTACAAAAAATCTGTAAAAATAGACCAGTTTTAGTTGATCATGGGCATGGCTTGACAAATACAGTCGCCAGGTCGCCACTGGCGACCAAATATTTTTATTTGGTTACCAAGTTATTTAATCTAATGGGTTTTTGTTGTTGTTGACCTAAGCTTTCTTGAAATGAGCACAAATGGCCATCCCCCCCCCTTCTCAATATTAAAAAATAAACTTTGAAACTATATTCACACAAAACATATCTTTAACTTTTGTTTTTAATTTGGCAAAAATAAGTTTATCAAATGTAAATTTTAGAGTAATCAAATCAGAATTATTTGAGACTTCAACAGAAAAATAGGCGAAAACTTGTTTTCCTGCTTCACTATTTCGTCGATGCACTCGTTAGCAGATATAGATTTTGTAGCATTCAACTATCCAGACATTCGTAGCATTCGGTAATCAGCATTTTCCGAACATGCTGGTTTATTCACTCTTTACAGTATTTTTTTTTTTTTTTTTTTTTTTTTTTAAGATATATGATTTTGGTAAGTTTTATTAGAAAACTTAGTTTATATTATCTTTCTAAACTATGTAACTAGAATTCTAAACAATGCCTGTTATTATTTTTCCTCAATTAATTCATAAAAACTTTTGTGCTTTTTGAAAATGAATGACGAGGAAGGAGGGGGTGGTAAATATTTTTTACTGGCTACTAGAACATTTTTCTGGCTACCAGATATTATCAAATTTGTAAAGCCCTGATCATGGGTATCTATGCTACTAAAAGAAAGATGTCTGTCTGTCTGTCTGTCTGTCTGTCTGTCTGTGTGTGTGTGGGGGTGGGGGGGAGAGGGGAAATACACTGTACTTAGAAGTTTCAAAATTGTGATTGGGATAGACGAAGACAGAGCCAAATACACTTGAGGCTCATATTTTTCATTATTTGATAATTACCTGATATGTTAATTAAAAACCATAATGAACATTGCAAAATGGCACACTGTCGCAATTGGCATAGCTGTCTGGCTCAAAACTGCATTTCTGAATTTCTACAACCAGAGAATAAGGAAGCACTGAAAAACATTCAATTTTTTTTTCAAAATTTAAAGCTGTCATGTCCCCTTGCCACATTGAAATATGAAAAAAAACAGAAATTACCATGCCTTCCCGATCGTAACAGTGTTATTTATTAAAAAATAATAATTAATATTTACCATTTCAAAAAGTATATTTTCTGACTTTACTTTTTTCCTTTCATCTGCTTGAAAAACCAAGGATTTCGCAGACATGTTCAGAATTGAAGTGTATGCAAAACTCTGTTCCTTTTTGTATTTTCTGACAGACTCATGGACTGTTTTTAACATTTTCCAACAGGGTTGAAAAGTGTTTATGAATTCGGTTTGTCTGTCTGTCTGTGCTCTAACTCACGTAAATAGAGTCAGATTGTCATGCAATTGAGGTTTACTGTGGCATGTTTGGTATTGAAAATATACATTCATTTACAGAAACACTCAAAAGAATTCCATTACATTACGGTCTATGGGAAAAAATCATTTGCGTTTTATTTTGATACTGTTATGCAATTTCAAACATATTGAAATTGATATATATCACTAAATTGCACTACAAGAGGCTTACTGTAGAATAAGGTGTGCATAGTACTTATAGATCTTTACAGGGACACTCAAAAGGACTCCATTATATTACGGTCTATGTAGAAAAATTGTTTGCAGTTTATTTTAATAATGTTACACTATTTAAAACATATTGAAATTGATATATATCACTGAGGTGCATTAGAAGTGCATAGGCGTAACCAGCTTATTACGTGGGGGGGTGCCCAGATTTTTATTTGAAACAGATAACGGAACTGAAAACAGACACATACATACATGTGTGTACGTATGTGTGTATACAAGAATGCACAAACCAGTAGTATAATAATTATGAATACAATAATAATAATAATGCATTAATAAATGTCACAATAAATAAAGTTACAGAATTATAGTCAGGTTTTATGGTAAAACCTCACTATAAACTCAGATTCAGTGCAGTAATAAAGATATTGCTGCTAGTGTTTCTTAACCCTTTCAGGGGCAAGCAATTGTGTTCCTGTAACGTCGACTTCCCACCGGTATTTACGAAAGAATTTAGTTCAAAATAAGGAAAAGCAAATTTTCAACTTTTTCCCGTCAAAGTTACAAAAGTAAAATTTAATTAAAAGTTTCTGGTTCGAATCGAATTAAAATTAGGTGGTATATAATATATACCACCGCCCTTCAAAGGGTTAACCAGGAACAACGTCGGATAGGCGTATCATTGATGGTTTAAGTTACACTATTAAAGCATCAACAGTAAGTAAAAAAAACCTAGCGGCCTACAGGCACAGGTAGATTTCAAAGACGTAGGCCGTGGGGCGAATGTTTGTTGGGAATTGCAGAAGAAATGACCTTTCTGCCATGATGCTGCAGTTGGGACCGCCCACTTCAAAATCTGAAAGTGTCTGTAGGTGGAGCCGGCATGGATTTTTTTGTTTTTAATTTAATTTTGCTAAAAGGGTTGGTCCTATAAAAAACTTGTCAATATAAAAGTTGTAGATAATATTAAGAGGATTTATAATAAATTTAAGTGGATTTGATATCTTGTGAACTGACGAAGTTATGATTTTTTTTTTCTTCTGAAACCCCTTTTTTTCCCCCCTTGGAGCCATTTTTAATGATATCAAAAATCTGTCATACATAAATTTTCGACCTTTTCCTAGAAGTAATAATAACTTTAAACGGATTCGATATGTATCGTAATTAATAAATTACAGGGTTTTTTTTGTTTTCACAAAAAAGTCCCCCCCCCCCTCTTTAGTTTGATTTTGCCCATTAACGAACTTGACCAAGATTTTATGCCCCTTGATTTTATGTATCAGTTTGGAAGAGATTTGTGCAGAATTTTTGAAGTTATCGTGTCCATAAAAAGTGAGATAGATAGATAGATAGATAGATAGATAAAGTTTTGAATTGGGGGTGGTTTTGAGTTATGGGAGTCATGATCGGCGTAGATCTGCAAAAAATTTTCAGAAATTCCAACTTAGGGAGAATGTTATAGGTAGTATTTCTTACGAAATCTACCTAAAAAGTATATAAAAATTTTGCATCGGGTGTGTAATAGAATTATTGCATCTCTGTTCATATTATGGGATTGATAAAGTATTACCATTTTGTTGCGAAAGGAATCAACGTTATGGCATGTAATGATAGTAAATGAACTGAATAATTTAGTAACTGATATAAAACAAATTAATCATATATTCCGTACTGATCAAACAAGTTACACGAGATCAATTTTCTTATCACTTTCTGATAATCCAAAGGATTCAATATGCGATTTACCCACTTCTTTGAATGACCTTTGCTTTTCATCATTGAAACTATGTTTACATTTATGGCAAATAAAAGCGGAAGATTAACATACAAATAATAAACTAACTCTAGCTTACTTTGTTATTTATTTATTTATTATTTGTATGATAATCTTTAGGTTTTATTTCATAACACCTGATCCGATTGAGATACCACTCCAATGATTTCAAGATTTTGAGCTTATAATATTACAAAAAAAAAAGATACATTAAAAAAAATAATTAAAAAACACAATCTAAAAATTTTTTAATTTAAAAAATGTTATTATTATTTTTTTTTAATCAAGCAACTTGCATATCAAATGAAACCTTGTGAAATTCTCTTTTAAATGAGTGGTCAGACAACTCCTGACCGCCTGATAGAATCTGAGAAAATCAAAATTGAAAACGTTTATGCAAGCCAAAAAATGACGATTTTTCGAAATTAAAAAAATTGTTTATAAATTTAATGAAAAAAAAATTAATTAAAGATATATTCTCATTTATATCACCAGAGGAAAATGATTCGTGACAGTGTCATTAAAATCTGAAATGGTCAGGCTGAATATTGAAATTTTTTGGTTGATTTGGCATGGAATGACCCTATTTAATAAAAAAAAAAGGCTCTTATTACATTCTACTAAGTAAAATTTAAAAATTAAATTTGATTAATTAGCTTTTCAGTTAAATAAAAAGATCTTATGCACTACTGAAATTACACGTTTAATATTGGCCACATGGGGTATCTATTATTGGAAAGAGACTAATTAAGCATTCCAGTAATGGACACCGGTCCTAAAATTTTAGCAATAAATTAAATTTTGCAAATGGCCATTGATATATGAAATTCAAACTTTTACATTACTATCGAAACAAAAACATGCAATTTTTGCAAGAAAATAAGGAATATATAAATTGATTAAGTGAAGTGAGCTCTTAGCATGTTCATTAAGATTTTCAGAGAAAAACAGTGGAATTGTGAAACATTATTTTCTGCTTCCTGATTGGTTTGATTAAGAGTGTCAACAATAACCCAGATTATAAAACATGCAAGGGGGAGTTATGAAAAAATAAATAAAAGCAAAATTTTTATTGGAATTTTTTTTATAATCCAAAAACTTTCGGTAGTGTCCATTACTGGACGGGCGTTCATTACAAGCACATCTACCCTACATCAATTTTAAATACGGCTAAAATTCGTTTTTAAAAATTAAATTAAATTTTTTTAATTTACATTCGGAAAGGATTTGAATATGTAGATTTTAAAAAATAAAATAATGAAACATACTTATAAATAACATAATTCATATATACAAATTTATCCCAGACCACCTTAACAAAAAATTATTGAATTAAAAAAAATTCAATTTTTTTCCAGAATTCATAGACTATTTGTTCATAAATCCAAAAGGACACTTTCTGACATACTTTTTATTGGAAAATGCATTGACACATTTTTTAATTCTTTTTTGTTCGAAAATGCATGAAACTGGCAGGTGTTGTTATTCAGAAACGCTGTAATCGAAAGACGTTTTCCATTGATTGGTAAATGCAATTTTCAGAAAATACTGTCAAAGTTGGTGTTTTGAACCAAATTTCCGGACGTGACAGCGAGAGAAAGGATAAAAACCTGCCATCACATGAATAAAGTCACTTATAACTCAATAAGTATTTTATTTATCAAATAATGGGAAACGTAATTCAATTCTAAATCGCTTCAACAGACAGGCCTGCCAATTTTGTGCCTTTACGTTTAAAAATAAGTCATAAAATATGTCAGAAAGTTTCACATTTGTTGAGCAGGGAATTTGACAACAGCTTTAAGAGAGTATAAACTATTCTTACTTTCTTTGGTGACTGTGGGTTCTGAAGATTTGACGTCATGTTGGACAGTTATTATCTGTTTTAAAACATCCTCAATTGTCATGCACATTTTTGCATATTTTTCTAACGTTTGTTTTCTCTTTCCAGGCCATCCCATGTTTTTTAAATACACATGATAAAGTTTGAAGTATATTTATAAATTAAATATAATTTTGATTTGGCCTATTTCGGAATGATACAAGCACAAGAGAATGAAAAACTAAAACTGAACAAAACAATAGAATTTCCTCTTCTCGAAAACCCTCAAATGATTGACTTCATAATTTACCACTTTGTTGTGTCTTTTTTTTTCTTTTCTTTTACTTAAAAGATAAAAAAAATAATTAAGCATAACTTCCATATGTAAATGGAAATGCTTCTGTTTTTCGTAAATACACTCTCAGTGAAAAGAAAAAAGTCTATTGTCAGTGTGAACATCTAAATCTAATGCGACTGACGCCTTGCAAACGTAACCAAAAGGACGCGCCAGTAGTGTCTGGCGCCTCCGTACGGAATATTTCCCAACCTAAAATATTTTACTTTATAAAATATTGCTGAATAAGCACAAATGTAATGCCAAAAATATTAATTATCAGTTATTGCATCATGATACTTGAGAAATGATTGTGTTCTACAGGAGTGATAATATATGAAAAATGAAAATAATATCTATTTTTTTTTTTTTGTAACCCTGCTTTAATTTTTTTTCATGAATTTTGATTATTTAAATTCGATTTAAAAATCCTGCGTGTGTCTGCGTGAGCGGGGGGGTGCCCGCTGGTTACGCGCATGAAGTGGCTTACTAAAGAATAGTGTGTGTATAGCCTTCATCGTTCATGGACAGGGACATACAAAATTATTCAATTAAAGTACTGTCTGTTAACACTAATTGCTAGAAGTGCATTTTCAGTTGGGGAACACATTTTTAAATTTAACTAACTGTTTACATATTACTTGGTATGTATAAATTCTATGGATCCTATACAGGGCAGCACAAAAGTTTTCAAGGACATTTCCGTTTATGGACGAAAATTCCAGAAAGGGAGTTTTAATGTGCTACATGTTTCCTAAAATTTAGCATTCTATGTAGTCTATATACAAACCTATACATCCTATACAGGGCTACACAAAAGAATTTGCATATTTTTCCAAATAGTGTTGGTCGTTTCTGCAGTTGGGTTTTTTAACGTTTTATGCATTTTCTAAATTGTTTACTTATCATCTTTTACCTTATTTTTTTTTTTTTTAAGAAGTGTTGGAAAGTGTTACATAATCTATGCTTGACGCATGATTTCTTTTGTTGAACTTTCTCATTTTCTGTTTTTCCAGAGACAGAGTGCTGAGCATCTGGAGCATGGTGCGAGACCACCTGTTGAGCTTGATTGTGACTTCTGGCGACAGCGAATACACCTTCCTTCTCGAGCGGTCCGTGGTGGGGATACTGAGGATTGCTATCAGACTGATTCGAAAAGAGGAGATGATTCCTCAGGTTGGTGTTTCTTAAATATGTATAGAATTTACATTACTACACACCTATTTAAAACAACACTTATTGTGTAATTTATTTTTCAGCCAGATAGGCTTTATTTTTATTGCTATAAATTTCAAATATTTATCAGTATTATTTTTCATGATACGATGGATCTATGTTTGATAACAATTGTACTCAATTCAATCTACAAGAGGATTTAAATTTTAGCTAATTTTCATAAAATGAACCTACAAACATGCATGAAATGAATGTAATAATTATATATGTAATGAAATAAGAAAATATATTCTGTGTTTTTATGTTTAAAAAGTCTCTTTGAGATTTTTATGTTTCCTACTTATTTCAGGGAGGAAAAAAATATTTTAAATAAAATATTTCAGGGAGTTGTTCCACACTTAGAATAGTCACAATTTTTCGTGACTCTACATGACACCTTAAAGCTGCGCATTTTCTTATGCTTGAACAACACCTTAATATGGGTGTCACTTTTAATCAAAAGCAACCAATTTTTGACCTCAGAAATTCAAAACTGCCGCTTTTTAACACTTTAGCTCATCTCTCTGTCTACACCCTAACTTTCACAAATACACTTGGATTGTAATGCCAGTGATGTATATTTTGAGCAGGGGTCAATGCAGGTTTTTTTTTTTTCCTTGGAGCTCATTTTGTAAAAAGTAAAGGTTATTCTTGTGAAAAATAACATTTTGCAACGGAAGTTGAAATCTAGTTACTCAAATTCAAACCAAGCATTTATAAAGAAAAACTTTTGAAAATCCTTTTTGCCGAAGTTTTTCACTCTGGTGAACTATTTTGTTTACAAATGACACATTTTAACACATCACAAAATAATAATAAATAGTAAGTTTTTATGGAGTGGAATTTTGTGAAGTAAATTTTTCCTGGATCAACCATTCTCTTTTGAAATTGCAGTGTGTAAACATTTATCGTATTCGGTGCAAGTACACACAGAATTCGGTGCAAGGAGAAAAATTGTTTACAGTGTGTTTTAATGAAGTTACATCATTTTAAAAATAATTAAATTCACATGCTCTCTCCTGAGGTGGACTACATACTTCCTTGTTTTTCTTTTTTTTTTTGTATAGGGAGTGGACACAACATTTACCAGAACTAGAGATGGGCATCATTTGAGATAATAGAATAAATATTAGTAATATTGATTTAAAACTTACTATTCAGTGATAGATAACAAAAAGTTCCTGTTAATTTTGGAATGCCTCCTATGGGAAACATTAAAAAAAGAAAAGCTGAAATAAAATTACTGAACATTTTTTCCCAACTTATAAAAATCTCTTCTCATCTAAATCTAAGATTAAAAAATATATATATATATATACTACTATTATAAAAAAAAAAATCACCAGACTTTCCTTTCTATCAATCACCCACAGAGGTGAAAAAATATATTACTATATCTACTATTATCTACCCATAGATTTGCCTCCTTGTCTTTTTCATACCAAAGGCGCTGATATTTCGAGAGATCCGGGTGTATTCACAGAGAATCCTATTAGTAGAAATAAACTTTCGTGGTCTGCACGAATATTGCAATTGAAACTCGTTTCTTTGTTTTTCAGAGGTTATTTCATCTATTTAACAAGGCTCACACCTTTACAGTATAGAACCCATTATTCAAAATCTGGAAAAACCCAAAATAAAATTTTAAAAAATTTAAAAAAATCGAAAATTTTTACCAAAAGTCAATTCCTAAATTTTTCCAAAAATTTTACTGACTCCTGATATTTTAAGTCCATTGTTTCAATGGACTTCACCATTCAAATAATATGTTTCAGTGGCATAGGCAGGGAGACCACAGAGCCCTCCCATGAAATATTAAAAAATCATTTTCCTGACTACTTTTATTTTACATTTTTTCGTAACGGTTTAAAGTTTCATAAACAAAAAGCATCTAACGTATAAAATTCAAGAGCTTTTGTTAAAGAGAAGCAAAAGCGGTTAAAGCAATTGTTGTAATATGTTTAACCCATATTTCTCATTTTTCCTCATTAAATTCTACTTCCTCTGAAAGAAATCTATAATTAATGATAGTTTGGAATTTTCACTCCAAGCATTGCAATGAATGTGTGTTCTTTTTAGGTTCTTCAGTCTCTAAAAGTGTTGCTGTATTTACGACCCTCTGCTCTGTACCAAGTGTCGAGGCAGATCTCTTATGCCTTGCACGAACTCTTGCGGACCAATGCTGCCAACATCCACAGTTCCAGTGACTGGGCCCTGCTCTTCTCGCTACTGGAACGTGTGGGGGCTAGTACCAAGCCACCCCGAGACATGGTCACCCCTCCTGGATCTCTGGAATCACCCAGCAAAAGCCCGACGGTGGTTCCATCTGGTATGGGAAATAAATGCACATTATTATGGCTGTTCTATGTCTGGTGTTTCTTAGATCATGCTTTGTTATAAGGGGTCGGTACATCATCAAATTACATCATACAAATTTTGTGGTTTTACACCCCTCCCTCTTCCCTATGTCACAAATTGTCACATTCGAGTAAATCCCGGTTGTGATGTCATTGCAATTATTTTCTGCATCTATTCATTGAAAGGTAATTTTACACACAAAAAAAAAAGTAAGTTATGTGTGATGGGTGCTTTTACTTCAAGCTGTTGCAATTCAGAGAGAAAGGGAAAAATGCACAGTTGGCCAAAAAAAGGAACATCTCATATATTTTAACAAATAGAACAAAATTTATTTAAAACAAAATTTATTTAAAAAATAGAAAGTATTTTTTCAATTTATACTAAAAAAAATAGAACCCTTAGTTGTAATAACCGTCTTCATAGTGAATTTGTACCAAATGCTGAAATGATCAATACTAACACCTCATTTTGATATTTTATTTGGCTTTTTCGTTAAATTTTAACCTTAGGATACCACACAGGAAGTCGTTTGGTTAAGTAGTTTAGGAGTAATTAAAAACTTTAATTATGATGAAACATACTCTTTGAATCTATATTCACCTTGTACTACAAATACTAATAAAAATCAACAAAAATGTCCCCCCCACCCCAAAAAAAAAAAAAAAAAACATATACGTACCATTTCATAAAATATTTTACTGAAGGTGTTTTGATTCCATACACAAAACTGTATTTTACATATTCAACTGAGTGCTTTTGCTCATCTTCAAGGTTACAAAACAAAATGAAAATACACAAATGGCGAAAAACCAGTAAGAACATTGTTCACTGCTGGAGAATGGAACAAACCAACAGGGGTGGGAGGCAATGGGAATGGTGTTGAAAATATATTTCATCTGGAACAATTCCTAAGAGTCTATACCATAATTTGGGAATCCATTCTCCAGCAGTGAATGATGTTCTTACTGATTGTTCGCCATTTGTCATTTGTGTACTTACGTTTTGTTTTATAACCCTGAAGATCAGCAAAGGTTTGCTTGAAAGCACTCAATTGTATATGTTTTGTGTATGGAATGTAAACACCTTCAGTAAAATATTTTATGAAATTGATAAGATGCCGTTTTAGCAAGCTAGGCCTAACAGGTACCTGAAAAGAGGGGTGTCTCACCAAATTGAGATATTATCAATATGGATATCCTAGCAGAATTTCAGCAAGTTGTTCCGCATGAACAACTGAACAACCGCATGAAGTGTTTCTAAACCTGCAATAATGTTATTTAAATCCTATTTTATTTATTAATTGTTTTTAGGTTTCTTGACCTAATGCATAGTTGAACCATGCGTATGGAAATACTTTGTTTTGTTTTGGACTCTAGTGAACAGGCTGTAATTAAAAAATCTATATTTAAAACGCTAAGCGATTTCTTTCGACAATCCGTGAGAACAAACTACTGCATCAAATTACATCATTCTTTTTTTAAATGAAAGATATTTGGACATAGATTTGTTATCATGCATTCGTTTGTTCGAAAATTTAATTAACTAACCGTAATTTTCAATTAAACTTTTACTTCTGCTAATGACGTCATAATCGGATAACGCCTACTATTGCAAAGCACGGAGTTTATTTTCTAAACTCTGTGGTTGAATAAAAGAGAAATAATAAATATTAAAAGCACGCGGTTTTAAAGCCGAATTTGTTAATTAGCAAGTTAAATTTGCGACCTACGTTATACAACGTATATAACGTAGGTCACGTTAAATTTCGGTAAAAATACTTATCCGCGTGTTTTATAAGCGAATAAAAAATCATATTTATTGTGACATTACGGGAATATTGTCCATTGGGTTTATTTTATCACTTCACATTATAACTTGGTTGATGCCATTTTTTCATTAAAATTAAATACAAAATATATTTATTTGTGTGCATGGTGTTTAAGCTTTAATGTAAGGTATATGAAGTACGTGTGAAAAGTTTGCGCCGGTGGAAATGACGTTATGCTTAGCTTGAAGTTTATTTTAACATTGATAAAACTAAAGAGAAAAATGTGTATGACTGTGTTAACATGACATAATTTTACTGATTTTTGCATTCATAATTATAAAGATTAGAATTGGAGCCGTCATTGATTTCTTCATCTTGATTGCATACCTTCATTACATGTTACCAATTGCTTTTTTTTAAATTATAGGATAGAAGATTTCCTTTTTTAATAAAAAAAATCACAAAAGTAAAGGATTTCAGGAAATTTAAAGTTATTAAAAATAGTGTTGTGGTAGAAAAAAATCTTGAAATAATGATTGTATTTTTAGCTAGAATAAACAATGTAAGACTAATACTTCATAGGAACCATAGTGCCCGTGCGAGGATTTCGCACTGAAATCTAATATTTTTTAGGTACTTCTCTATTATCCCGCCGACCACTTTTCATAACAAAAAACTATCGCCAAACTGTAAGATTAAACGCCAAAAATGCAGTCCCATTTACTTGATGTCAGAAGCATTATACGTGTTTGTTACGTCAAGTGGTTTTTAATTCGACATTTGCGTGTATTTTTCATTATGTTTTACTGATTTATTTGTTACTTTATTAATTAAAATAAGAATTGTGTCCTTAAATTCTTATATTTTATTTATTTATTTATTTTGATATTCCAAAGGCAACGTTCTCCCGTTTATTTGGCGATAGTTTTTTGTTATGAAAAGTGGTCGACGGGATAATAGAGAAGTACCATTTTTTATCAATATGTAATATTTATTAGATGCAGGTTTAAACTTCTAAAGAAAAAGTAAGGATAAAAATATATGCAAACATTTAGTTTTTAGTCAATCCAAAATATTATCTAATTTATTCCATCAAAGTTAGAGTAAAAACTGATCCAAGATTGAAAAAGGCACGCTAGAGAAAAAAAAATTAACAATCATATTTTGACTGCATTAGAGGATGACGTCATCCGCTTCGGGAAAAACATGGGACATAGAAATATAAATCTAAACATTTCAATTTCAATGTCGCTTTTTAATCATAAATATAAAACTAGTCGTTGGGGGCCACCGTAATACTTACCCATCATGGATATGCATAATGTAAAATATTAAAATAAAACATGTGTAAACTACTTATAAAATGCATTGCAATTCAAATAAAATCGTGGCTTGATGACGTCACAAACTTTAAAGGCTCGATTACTGAATTGCTTGAAAGAGGTTTTTCCTTATAACTCCAAAAATAATAATCCTATTAACTAGCGGTTTATTGCATCTGATTAAGCGTCAAATTTCCAATTAAAATATATCTTTGAAGTGAAATTTGGATGAAATACAGGGTCATGAAAAATCAAAGAGTGTGGAAAATAGGATTCCAAATATCTCGGCAACTAATTATCTGATCGACTTCATGCTTTATTCAAAATTTATGTTTTTTTATTGTCTTTTATATTCATTTCTTAAAATAAACAATTTCGAAAATTTTTATATACCTTTCATCAGAACGAATATTTCGAGAGTCCGAAAAAAATTGTTCCGGTTAATCGAGGTTATTGAAATGAAATAGGCTTCTTCCCATTATTACATACTAAGTACATACCAAATTGCAAGTCTGTATCTCAATTTTTTCGGGAGATAGAGCGTTTACACACACACACACAGACACACAGACGGACGGCAAAATTTTTTTTCTAAAAATATGTTTTTCGGAATCTCCAGTGTCTGAAACGTGTAAATCCGTCAAAAAAATTTTTCCGATTTTCAAAACGATTACAAGACTTACCCTATACTACGTATGATGGGTAAGTAATAAACCCGTGCGGTGTTTTTTATAATAATTGCTGAGCATCATATAATGTGGTATTTTTTTTTTTGGCAACAGTAATTTGAGGAAAACCTTTCATTTCTTTTATGAAAACAATGCAGATTTAATTTTTAATTTTCAGCAAATTTTAATCAAAAACATGTTTTAACGAAACGTTAAGTGTGCTATGTCAGAAGCCTGTTCAAAATCCTTTCATATGCTATCTCATTCGTCGTTCTGCGTTTCGTATTTTCTGCGAAAAAGGGATGTTGACAGGAGAAATAATATATATACCAGAGGGCCCGTGCGAAGATTTCGCACTGAAATCTAATATTTTTAGGTACTTCTCTATTAACCTGTCGACCGCTTTTCATAACTAAAAACTACCGACAAACTGTAAGATTAAACGCCAAAAATGCAGTCCCATTTACTTGATGTCAGAATCATTATGCGTGTTTGTTACGTCATCTAGTGGTATTACATTCGACATTTGCGTGTATTTTTCATTATGTTTTACTGATTTAGTAGTTATTTTATTAATTAAAATAACAATTGTGTCCTTAAATTCTTATATTTTATTTATTTTTTGATATTCCAATGGCAACGTTCTCCCGTTTATTTGGCGATAGTTTTTTGTTATGAAAAGTGGTCGACGGGATAATAGAGAAGTATAATTTTTTATCAATATGTAATATTTATTAGATGCAGGTTTAAACTTCTAAAGAAAAAGCAAGGATAAAAATATCTGCAAACAACATTTAGTTGCTAGCCAAGCCAGAATATCATCTAATTTATTCCATCAAAGTTAGACTAAAAACTGATCCAAGATTGCTAAAGGCACGCGCGAGAAAAAAAATTAACAATCGTATTTTGACTGCATTAGAGGATGACGTCATCCGCTTCGGGAAAACCATGGGACTTAGAAATATCAATCTAAACATTTCAATTTCAATTTCGCTTTTTAATCATAAGTATAAAATAAACCCGTGCGGTGTTTTTTATAATAATTGCTATGAGCATCCTATAATGTGGTATTTTATTTTTTTGGCAACAATAATTTCAGGAAAACCTTTCATTTCTTTCATGAAAACAATGCCGATTTAATTTTTCAATTTCAGCAAATTTTAATCAAAAACATGTTTTAACGATTTGTTAAGTGGGCTATGTCAGAAGCCTGTTCTAAAATCTTTCATATGGTATCTCATTCGTTGTTCTGCGTTTCATATTTTCTGAGTAAAAGGGATGTTGACAGGAGAAATAATATATAAGGATGATGATTATTTTGGTGGGTTTGTTATAAGTTCATTTAACAGTTCCTTATTAGTGCAAAGTCTTATTTCTTTCACTGTGAATTTCTCTTTCGATGTCAAAAAATGTTTTTCTACTTTTGGACGCCATTCAAAATACAGTGGCATTTTTTAGAAATGTACAACAGTTGTGACAACAAAGGCGCTATCGCTTTAGTTTTCATCACGCTTACATCAATTCGAAATACTACAAATTTTTTTTTTTACTACATTTTACAATTTTAATTCTTACATCATCAATTGGAAAAAAAAATTAGCTTTCGATTGAAATTTATTTGAAAACTGCCGCTTAATTTAACGACCCCTGGGAAAGTTGCCACAATTGAAAATAGATTTCCCTAACCATCATAAAAAGTGAATAATATATATTTTTTTAAGTGATAAGTCATAAGATCAGATTATCCATAAGATAGAACAATTTGGCGCTAAACAAAAATCTGTCGGGAAAAAAAAAAAGAAAAAAAGACTATTTTTAGTTTATGTTGAATATAAAATTGATATGTTGAATTCGTTGATGAATATGTTCCATCAGATATCAGGATATGCTAGGAATTGTATTTTTTTATTTTTTACATTTGCCAACTCTATAAGAGGAAAAATATCCCCGACTGTGATGGAATAGGGATAATCATTCTGATTATGTCAAGGAACCGAAGAAACCATACAAATAAATTACACTTGAAAACATTAAAAATCTCCCTCATCTGCAGATAGATTTATTACTGTAAAAAACTTCTTAATCTTTGCATAAAAATTGATTAGCTTAAAACAATAGATGCGTTTTAGAAGATATGGATTTGAAACGAACAATGATTAAAGAGGACATTTTAAAACTTTTAATTTAATCATTTTAAAACTTTTTTAACGTCGAATTTTGACGGTGCTTTTGGGCAGATGCAATGCACATGCGCATAGGAGCTCATTCGGTTGCATTATCACAGGGGGGGGGGGGAGATGTGTGCTTTATTTACTATGTTCTGTTATTTACTGAATATGATATGAACGTAGGAATATACTATTTGTATATACTTCATAGGTCCATGAATTTTTTTCTTGCCGTGGGGAATATGGTGGTAATGTCAAACTGATTTGCATTACACAGTTATTTACAGATCGTTTGTTTTGAGTTTGCATCGGAAATAGTACTGTATTTTACTGGGGAAAAAAAAAATATTTGAAAGACTGTTTTATACGCAACCCTTCATAAATAATAAAGAAGCTTATTTTACTGATACTTTTATAGTATTTTTTTTTTTTTTTTGCGTCAAGTTTTGACGGGTTCCATCTAGTATATATAAAGTTACTGTACATAAAATAATTTTTATCGCATTCTGTATGACCTTTTCAGTTAGAAAATAGCAAATTTAATGTTGGGGGGGGGATTTGCCAGTTTTAAAGTGGGGCTTAATTTCTAAGGGAAAAAGTACCGGAGCCCTAATATTCTGCAGTACTAACATCTATAGCATACCCCTTCACCGTCAGTCCAGTCTGCATATTTATATTTCATACATTATTTTCAAAATTGAAAGCATTTTTTTTTTATTTAGCAAAATAAAAATTTTAAATACTGCGTATATTTAGCTATCCACTATTCCACTTTTTAGTTATGACTACTTAGAAACCATATAATAAAAACAATATAATAAAATATATAATAAACCTTTAGCATTTAAAAGTAATATACTTAGAAACCTTTGCCTAATCTTAATGCTAATTAATCGCAGAATTCTACAATTAAATAAGCTCAGGGTTATGATTTGGAAAGAGTGTTAACACAAAAAATGAATAGTCCACAGCAGCCGTACTCAACCTTTTTCTCTGGCGGGCCGCAAACATATATTTGCGACGGTAGGCGGGCCACAACACACTTGTATAATAATGTAAAAATATATAGATTTCTATTACAAATGCCGCGAAGATTGTTGTTTTGAAATAGTGGTATAAAACTTTTTGCTGGCATTTTTTTCTGCAACAAACATGTAACCATAATAAGCCTAATGTAGAAATATATAGTGCAAATTAAATTAATTTGCAATAATGTTTGTTTAGTGTTCAGGATTAAGAAATGTATACACTACTACAGCCCAAATAAAACTACATGTAAAAAGAAATTTGACTAAGGAAACGTCATTTAAGATATTTTAAGGTAATTTTAAATAACAAAAAATTGTTTACCGATGAAAATATTAAAAACTTTTTATACACATCTCAATTAATTTTATAAATAGAGATTAATGATTATGTGTCTCGGGCCGCACATAAAAGGTCGCCGGGCCGCAGGTTGAGTATGGCTGGTGCACAGCTATGCAGAATACAAAAAGACTATTTCTGTTTACTTTTTATTCTGATCAAAATAGCATTCAAATGATTTGAATTGGAAATAAATAAAATTTTGAATTTAAGACAGATTGAGCTCAAGCCTGCCCAAACCTGAAGACTGATCTAAAAATCGAGCCTGTTTCATCTCCATCTCTTACATGAGCGACACATTATGTCACTTATAAGTGTTTTGATACAAAAGGAGGGTAAAAGATTGGAAATGGAGGGGGGAGGCTAATTTAGGATTCGTTATTGCACTGGGCTCCAAAGTGTAGTGTTTATGAGCTCCGGTGAATTCTGGCCAATATTTAAATATTTACTAGAAAAAAGTACCAGAGCTGAGCTCTGGTAGGCTCCAGTGCATATTAAGCCTTGTTTTAAAGTATGCAACAAAGGATTTAATCATTTCCGAAAATGACTGGCAGAAAAAATTGCCAAACGGGCACTTTTTAAACAACCAGAATTAAGAATCCCAAGTTGTCATAATTTTATCATTGGTATTTAGGCTCCTCTTGCCTGGTAACAATTCCTTTTTTTTTCCATTGGTAGTCACCAAATCTTCTCTTAAATTTGAAAATTGAAATTCATTCACTTGGATTTCAATTGCTTCAGTTTTTAACCAATCCAATTTAGGCAATCCCATCTAGTTAAAATGAAATTTCTATTTTGATTTAGAACCTCAATAAATGTCTATTCTGTTGCATGCCATTTATGTCACATGTGTCATTGGTTAATAAGATATTTTATGATTTGATATAGGAAAATCTGTTTTGCTAAATTGTCTCTAACATCAGCACTTTTCTGCTACAACACCATGCCAAATTGTAATGTTAATGCGCCATTTATTTCAACCCTGTCCGTGTAAAGGATTTTTATTGCCAAACATTGTGGACTCACTATTTATTGAATGTAAATCATTTTTTTTATTATTATTATTTAATCAAAATATCTTAATTTGCTATTTTTTGAATATCAAATATTTTTTTTAAGTGAAAACTTACAGTTTTGGCTGATGACGATGAGATGGATTTTACAATTTAGCAGTTAGTTCATGATGAGGCAGCTGCAATAACATTGTTTCAGGGCTAATGAAACGACACATAAATAAAGTTTTTGGTACTTTCGTGTGTTATAGCGGCTGCCAAGGATGGAATCGCCAAGTGACTAAGATTTATCGCCAAATTATAAAGCATGTATAGGACATTCTAATAATCAGGCATGAAAGAGTCCCTACTAAAGGAGAAATTCCACCTTTTTCAAAGCATTTTTAGTCATTCTCTGAATGGATGCAAAAATGCAGAGGAAATACGGGAAGCATAATAGGGGGGGGGGGGATTTAATAATTTTCTATATCAAAATCGTGGAAGTTTGTTTTTGAATGGCTGTGCAAAAGAGACTTTTTTTAGACCTTTAAAAAAAAAGGGAAAGGGAGTTTTCATGAGATTATTTTTGAAATAGAATATGTTGTCCTATTCATACAACACTTTTGGGTCATTTCAATGATGCATTTCTGGGGCAAAGATCCATTTCACATGCATATATATTTGGTTTATGTATCAGAATGCAAATTTTTCCCCATTCATTCGTAATTCCTCCGAATGATTTGAAAAATCAATTCCGAAAACCGTATCTAAAGTATTTTTCCTTATTTATAACTCCCTCTTAGTTGCGTTATATACCAGTCACCGTAATTTTTTTTCCTCTTGAAAGAAGGGGCAAACTATCCAGAAATGATATTTGTTTTGAAAAATGAATTGCTGTGCTTCCTATAAAGTCATCCAATATATTAGGTGTTACACCATTTAGCAAACTGTCTTCCATTTTCTTTTTGCATTTAATGAACCTGTACATTTATTGTTTATTTAAGTTTTTTTTAATACTTACAAAAACTAAATAACAATCATGTATAAATTTCATTTTATTGTATAAATAACTATTAAAATGTGTCTAAATTATACAAATTAGGTGCCATTGTATAGATAGGAAAATTTTTTCCAACTTTTTTCCAGTTATTCTAAAGGTAATTTACTATACAATTTAGTAATCGGCTTTTGTAATTCACAACTTCACAGTTACAACATGAACCTTTTGATCAGGTCTAGGATGAGTTTTAACCACTCTATCTAATTTCCACTGTAAAGGGGAAAGGGTCCCGCAGTGGCACGGATGAATAAGCTTGGTTTCCCGAAAGTGAAGCAGCATCAACCGTGGTCAGTGCTTGGGAGGGTGACATTCTCTCTGGACTGCGTCTGCTGTGGGACCATGTACGTTAATGGGAGCTGTTCGTGGCTCCAATGTCCTCCAAGTTTAGAATAAGCATTACCTCTGGGGGGTGCCAATCCAGGTGAAGATCTCTCATCTGGAATGGTTTCAAAATTAAGAGACCAACTCTTGTGAGTGCTTAAGCCATTTGGTAGGCCTCCCCATCCAGCTGACTCTGTAAAAGGGAAAGGTCTTCATTTTTTATTACCAAATCACCTTTTTTCATATTAGGCTCCTCCTTAAGCCATTTCCCTCTCTGTTGTAAATTAGAGAGGTTTACTCGTTGCTCCATCTCTTCCACAAGTGCTGAAGCATTCGTTGTACTAATTGTCATCTGGTCAATCTTGACTCAGGTACCTCTAAAATATACCCTTCAGGCATTGAAGTAAGAGGAGCACAAATTAAAAAAATGGCCTGGGGTTAAGGCCGTTAAATCATTAGGATCAGAACTTAAAGGACAAAGGGGTGTAGAATTTAAACATGCTTCAATTTGAACTAAAAGAGTTGAAAGTTCTTCGAAGGTTAAAACTTGATTTTTAAACTTAAAGTTTCTAACAATCTAATGTACTCTTTAGTCAAATCAACTAAATTTAAAATTTGAGCATGCGATTCGTTATTTAATTGAGGCATGTTTAAGAGTTTCTTCATCAAGGAACACAAAATTTCGCGTTTATGAAAATACCTTTGTGTCAAAAGGTCCCAAGCTATTTTGAAAGAGTGATCGAAAGTGATTGCATTCTTTTTTGTGCATCATTCCTTAAAACTCCCTTAAGATAGTGTAGCTTCTGAGCCCCTGGTAGTTTTTGATTATCTATAACAGCAGCTTTAAACAAATCGGAAAATGTCAACCATTCATCTACAATACCAGAAAAAGTTGGAAATGATAAATTAGGTAATTTAATCTCATTAGAATTAGAAGTGACATTGTTTGTCTCATTCCTTTTTTCACTACTCTATAATTTTATTCTATCAACAGTAGCTAACATTTCATCTAAAGTTTCAAAAAGTTCTTTCCTTTCATTACTAAATTTCTCAATCGCCTCATATTTACATAACCCAAAAATATTACTGAAAATAGTTTTTAATTCCTCTCCTATATCACTAAATCTGTTTCGAATTATGTTTAATTTAACTGAATCTAAAGTATCTAATTACAGTAGAAAATCTTTATAACACAAATCTAAAAACGCAAGTTGTGCACTCTATAGAATTTTGCGTTATATGGATCACATTTCACAAATCGCTAAATTTATCTTGTAAACATGGCCAAATATGCCTAAAACATATCAATATACAGTGGTGGATCTTTATATTGCATTCATCGGGATCAGTTGTGCAGATTATAATTTTTTGTATATTGCGGATCATTCCACACATTGTTAAATTTACTTTATAAACATAATCCAAATAGGCCTGGACCACATCATTCATTATATTACTCATTTTCAGAACATTTTATTGTAGTAATAGCAATTTTTTGCAGTAATAAGCTCTGAATTAAGGAGATAAAGTTGAACTAATGTATCAAATTGAGTCCTCTAGAGAGTAACAATTTTTTACTTCAAAATTCATTGTTTACATCTCAGAAGTTGTGCGTTATATAGAGAATTGCATTATATAGAATTGCGTTATAAAGATTTCCTACTGTATTCTGTAGTTTTATTCTTTAATCGGGTAAGAGCCGATTTTGCAACCTCTTTTTGATTTAAAAATTCTTTGATATCCATAATGGATCACAATAAAAGAAAATAGAATCTCAAACACAGAAATGAAAAATTCCTTAAAAGTGAACTAATGAAATGAATAACGAATTCGGATAGACAACAACTTTGAAATAAAGTATCAAAACCACTCACTTATTGTTTGAAATATCCAAGAGGAGAAAGAACAATTCCTCGAAAAGAACTAAATCACAGTAATTTTTCGCATCAAGCGACATTGCGCAGTAATAGAATTATTCTTTTGAATACACTCACAAAGCAGAAAAAACTAAACTGAAGTACTTTTTAAATTCACACCTCCTACTCCATTTGATTTGAACTGATTGAACTTAAAATATTAATGAACTGTGTAAGCTAGGTTTTATAAAAACAAAAATTCGTCATTCTGCTCGGTAAAATGTATTTAATCTTTTCTAAAATTGAATGTATCATACACGTTGTTCTGCCCGACACATTTCAGGCGAAGATTTCACAATGAAACGTTGAGAACAAGCTCAACTCAGAACAAAAAAAAAAGAACAGTTTCATTATCCCTACACAGAGGGGAAAATAGTGCACAGGTTTCTGTCTTCCCTGTGCAGAGGGTAAAAGGTTCGAAAGATTTCTTTTTAAAATTTAGGGAAAATGCTTAAGTGATACTAAAATAAAACAACAAAAGGCTTATAAAGCCCTTTTTAATGATTCAACATACGTTTCAACGCTCTTTGCGGCGTCATTTTCAAGAAAATATATTGATAAAATATTCTTGCAAAATTTGAAAAATAACATTGAAAACATGAATCACGAGACCCAAATATGTAAAACTGAGAAAAGCAGGTGCTTGAAGTAGCCAACTGTAATCGTGAAAATTATATTTCGCTATTGTTGTTTGAAACGGAAAAGGACCTCGTGCCAAATTTTAGGCAATTCAAATGAGGCGGAATCATTGCAAATGTTTACGTTACGTATGTAGATTTCTATTGCTTCATGGATAATGGATTGGAAGTAGGCTCTTGATGGGTAAATTATTTTACTATTTTTAAAATCAATTTCTATTGCTTCGGTTCTATGTAGTCGTGCCAGCGCTGTAGTACTCCTGTTATATTTGATATCTGCTATATGCTCTTTCACTCTTGTTTGAAACTTTCTGGTGGTCATTCCTATATAATATTGTAACGTACCATCCGCTCTGGTGAATGGGATTTCATAAACACCTGATAGTTGATATGATTCTATTGGGTCTATTTTCTTACAAACTGCACTTTTTAATTTTATGGATGGTTTTGCAATAAGGCAGATATTAAATTTTCTAAGTTTATATTTTAATCTTTCAAAGAATCCTGGAAAATATTGTAAAGTTGATATTTTTGAGTTCCGTTCATTAAAAATTTTCTTCTTTTTATTATCCATGCTCGTAATTAATTTATTGATGGTGCTGTCTTTATATCCGTTATTTATTGCGATGTCACGTATTTTATTTATTTCATTATTCAATTGATTAGGTGTACAGACAGTAAAGGTTCTTCTAATGAAATGTCGAAAGGCAGAAACTTTATAGGAAAAAGGTGCTTGAGCATTACTAGGAATAGTGGATTGATTAGTTATTGGTTTTCTATATACTGTACGTTCAATTCCATGGTGGGTTTTGATTAACAGCACATCCAAATAAGGGAGTGTGTTATTTTGTTCGATTTCCAAAGTGAATTTAATCATGGAATCAAGGCTATTGATCTGATCAAGAAAACTATTAAGTGAGGTATCTATGTGTTGCCAAATTATGAAAATATCATCAACGTATCTGAGCCATGTAGGAGGAGTATAATCTAATTTATTATAAATATCAGTTTCTAAAGGTCTTAATATGAATTCAGCTAAAATTCCAGATATAGGGGAACCCATCGGGGCCCCATTGTTTTGCTTATAGATTTTATTATCAAATGTAAAATAGTTATTATTAACTATAAGATTAAAAGCACTCTTTAATGTTGTTTTCATATTGTCATTAATGTTCCTTAGGTTGTCGATACATTTATTTATTCTTATAGTGACTTGTTGGGTGTCAACAGATGGGTATAGAGAAATGACATCTAGACTTGCTATTAAATATTTCTTCGGAAACTGGATGTTATCTAAACGTTGAATAAATTCGTTCGTTGAATTAATTGCATGATCCGAAGGAGGTAATATATTTTTAAATAAAATCACAAACGCTTTTTCAATGTAATAAGTGGGACCAGAGCATTTTGTTACAATCGCCCTTAGTGGCATCCTTGCCTTGTGATCTTTGAGTCTACCCACCATTGTTGGAATTAAGGCCAATTTATTAACTCTGACAATAACTTTCATATAATCCGGCCAATTACCTTTATTGACAATTTCATTAACTTTATTGTTAATTATGTTAAGCGGGTTCTTCTTGACTTCTACACAGTCCATACTATTAATACAATCAAGCATCTTGTTTTTATAATCACTAGTATTTAATATAGCTAATTTATTGGATTTATCTGTCTGAATTAAGGTAATTTCCGGATCAAGTTTCAAATTCTTTAGGGTATTTAATTCCTCTTTAGATAGAGCTGTAGGTTGTTTTATTAATTTGTTAAGTTCATGGTACATAAAGTGGCGAATTTCTTCTTTGTTATCACTATGTGTATTTCTTTTTATCGCTTTGAAATTTAATGTAATTTTAAGGACTAAACAAATATAATGACATATATGACACATATAAGAGTGTTTGGAGTATATATATGTGTATATATGAGGCATGTATAAGATTTGCTGTGATCTTGGTGAAATCGTAACTGCAATCTTGGGAAAATTGTAGGGGCTGCTATAACACGAAAGTACCAAAGTTTATTTACGAGATGCTGGCTATGAACATTTAACCGTAAATCATGCACATCATTTTGTTGATCCTAACACTGGATGTATTACCCAATCAGTTGAGAGATTATGGAGCATCGCAAAATGGCGTAATAAAAGATAGTGTAGCACTATTCATCATTATTTACAATTTTATCTCATACAGTTCATGTGACTATTCAAAAAAAGGAAATGTTTACTCCTGTGCTAAGAGACATTTACAATTTCTTGCCAGCATTTTAAATTGAGATTTATTTTATATTTATTTGTTCTTTTTATTTTAATTTTTTATTTGTGTATTGATTTAATAAAATAGCTTCTGTAAATTTTAAATGTTGTTTTTCCAATGATCCACTTTACACCAACAACTATTACGCTTGGCGACAATGGTGTTGTTGTAATAGAAAAGTGTCTCTAACATCTATATATTTAAAATGCTAAGTGTTTTCTTTCGACAATCCCTGAGAACAAACTACTACATCAAATCTCATCATTCTTTTTTAAAATGAAAGATATTTGGACACAGATTTGCTATCGTACATTCGTTTGTTCGAAAATTTAATTAATTAGCCGTAATTTTTAATTAAACTTCTGCATATGATGTCATAAAGTTGGCAATCAGATAACGCCCACTGTTGCGAGGCACAGTGTAACGAGAAACTCTGTGGTTGCGGGAATAAATCAGAAATAATAAATGTTAAAAGCACGTGACTTTTAGGCCGAATTTTTTTATTTGCAAGTTAAATTTCGGTAAAAATATTTATCCTCTTGTTTTATAAGCAAATAAAAATTCATATTTATTGTGACGTCACGAGAATATTGTCCATTGGGTTTATTTTATCATTATGCATTATAACTTTGTTGATGCCATTTTTTCATTACAATTACATACAAAATATATTTTTATTTGTATACATGGTGTTTAAGCATAAAAGTAATGTATACAAAGTACGTGTGAAAAGTTTGCGCCGGTGAAAATGACGTTATGCTTAGCTGGAAATGCATTATTTAAACATTGATAAAACTAAATAGAAAAATTTATATGATTGTGTCAACATGACGTAATTTTAGCTGATTTTACAATTTTAAATTTTAAAGATTAGAACTGGAGCCTTTATTAGTTGCTTCATTTTGATTGCATACCTTGATTACATGTTACCAATTACTTTTTTTTTTAATTATAGGTCAGAAGATTTCATTTTTTAAGAAAAAAATTCCCAAAAGTAAAGGATTTCAGGAAAATTAAAATTAGTAAAAAAAAAACTTGAAATAATGATTGTATGTTTAGCTAGAATAAACAATGTAAGGCTAATATTTTATAGGAATTATTTTTGTAGGTTTGTTATAAGTTCATTTAACAGTTCTTTATTAGTGGCAAAGTCCTATTTCTTTCACTGTGAATTTCTCTTTCGATGTCAAAAAATGGTACTTTTGGACGCCAGCCAAAACACAGTGGCAATTTTTAGTAAAGTATAATGGTTGTGACAACAAACGATGCTATCACTTTAGCTTTCATCGTGCTTTCATCACTTCTAAATACTACAAATTTCAATTTTTTACTTCATTTTACAACATTTTACACTTTCAATTCTTACATCATCATTTAGAAAAAAAATTAGCTTTCGATTGAAATTTATTTGAAAACTGCTGCTTAATTTAACGACTTTTTAAACAATTTTCAAGCATGATATATTTTTCAATTCTATCTCAACAATAGCCATCAGTTTGCTTTAATAATGTAAAATAGACTTTGGGAAAGTTGCCACAATTGAAAATAGATTTCCCCAACCATCATCAAAATTGAAAATAATAATAATAAAACCTGATACATCATAAGATCAGATTATCCATAAGTTAGAGATTTTTGGCACTAAACTAAAATCTATCAAATAATTAAAAAAAAAAATCAGTTTATGATTAACATAAAATTGATATGTTGAATTCGTTAATGTATATGTTGCATTAGAATATGCTAGGAACTGTATTTTATTATTCTTTTAAAGATCCATTCGATATTTAACTGTATGAGTGGGAAAAGATACCCGACTGTGATGGAAAAAGAATAATCATCCTGATTATGTAAAGGAACTGAAGAAACCATACAAATAAATTGCACTTGAAAACATTAAAAATCTCCCTCATCTGCAGATTGATTTATTTATTATTGTAAAAAAAAAAATTCTTCATCTTTACATTAAAATGGATTAGCTTAAAACAATGGATGAGTTTTAGAAGATGTGGATTTGAAATGAACAATGATTAAAGAGGACATTTAAAACTTTTAATTTAAACATTTTAAAACTATTTTTAACGTTGAATTTCGACGGTGCCTTTGGGCAAATGCAATGCACATGGGAGCTCATTCGGTTGCATTATCACATGGCGAGGGGGGAGATGAAGGCTTTATTTACTATGTTCTTTTATTTACTGAATATGAGATCTACAAAAACAACTTTTCAAAAGTAAAAAAAGGCCAAGCGTAAAAAAAAAAAAAAGTTGTGGCTAAAAAATGGTGTGATATCAAATTTCCAAGCTATTATATTGCTTATTTAACTTTTTTCCATTAAATAAGTTATCATATATATAAGTCGAGTGCCTACGTATATGTTAATAGAAATCGTTTTCTCCTGTACTAAATACATCCTAACGAGTTTCTGAAAATTCAATTTTTTTCAAATTATGCATGATGTGCTTGGCGGCCATCTTTGCATATTATTCACAAAATTCTAACGACCCAAATCCGTAGTTACAATCCGAAGTTCAAAATTGTTATTTAAGCAAGTATTTAAGAGTTTCATTTATAGACTTGTATGCTCTGAAAATTGTGTCTTAAGATAATGATGACTTATCTTAAAGATTCATCTTATGATTTATTTTTTAGAATAATTATTAATTTCAAACTAGTAAAAATCAATTTATCAAAATATCAGTCTTATCTAATTTATCTTTCCGTAGTTAGAATCTGAAGTTTGAAATTTTTATAAACATATTACATTGCAAACATATTACGCTTTTACTTTAGAAATTTGGGTGCTTAGAAATATGGAAAGATGACCGCCAAGCTCATCATGCATAATTTGAAAAAAATTGAATTTACAGAAACTCGTTAGGATGTATTTAGTACTAGAGAAAACGATTTCTATTAACATATACGTAGGCACTCGACTTATATATATGATAACTTATTTAATGGAAAAAAGTTAAATAAGCAATATAATAGCTTGGAAATTTGATATCGCACCATTTTTTAGCCACAACTTTTTTTTTTTTTTTACGCTTGGCCTTTTTTTACTTTTGAAAAGTTGTTTTTGTAGATATCATTTCTTTTTTTTAAATATATTGAACATAATTTAAATAATCTAAACATGAGAAATAATTTAAAATTACATTTTACTTTCAGTCATTGTTTAAAGGGTTAACTAGAAATAGCAGTAGATTTTTCAATTAAATTAATTATACTCTTAAAAACAACATAATAAATGTGGCTTGTTATAATACTTGTTATCCTCCGTTAAAAAATATCACTGACTAATCCATTAAATGAATAAAAATGGAATACGTACATAGCGTGTCAGCGCTGCATTTGAAATCAAACGTGATATCACGCTCTTTTATTATTAGCACTAGCTGGCTTCGCCCGCTAGCGGGCCCCTAATTTACACCGGGCCTCAATCCTTTTAAAACCTTGAATAAGATAAACCACGAACCTCCGACCTGGTTCCACGCTGCTTTCAGCACCGGATAATCCCTTAATTTGCACATCGAATTGTATAAACATCTAAACAAACGAACTTCCGACACAGGTCCCGGCTGCCTTCGGCACCGTATAGCAGTCGTGCTGCGCACGCTCAAGTTCTATCTTCCACCACCAGGTAGCGCAATCTGTTCTATACAAACCTCGGGCACTGAAATCGTTAAGGCTATAGATGTCGAGTCGAATGAGCTATACCCCGTCGTGATCTAGCCCATAGAACCAGAGATAGGAAAGTGCCCCTTGGTGGTGAAAAAACGAACTAAAATCGGAAAGCTCTATAGATGTCGAGTCGAATGAGCCATACCCCGTCGTGATCCAACCCATAGAAACAGAGATAGGAAAGCGGCCACTGGTGGTGAAAACTAATTGCATTTGGGGGGCAAAGTGGGGGATGAACACCGGAGATGCGTAATAAGATTAGGCGGTCACAGACTTTTCCAACTATGTATCACATGAGGAATATGTGCAAAATTCAGAAAATACCCCCCCCCCCCCCCTGCATAATTTGATTAAGCGTTCACAGACCTTTCCAACGATATATCACATGAGAGGTGCCGGCAAAATTTAGAAAAGTGCCCCGTTTGGGGGGGGGTGAAAGTGGGAGGATGGACCCCGAAGATACATAATATGAATAAGCGGTCACAGGCCTTTCGAACAATATATCACATGAGTAGTGTCGGGGGGGGGGCAAAATGTGGGGGTTTCACCTGTGGTGCATAACATGAATAAGTGGTCACAGTCCTTTGTAACGATATGTGACATGACGGATATCGTTAAAATTTAGAAAAGTGTCCCCCCCCCCCCCCTTGTGTAGGCAAAACGCGCTCCGCCCCTTCCTATAATTTTTGACGCAGCTTTATTTTTAAAATTTATGTTATGTGTTATAAAATATCGTAAAGTTTCAAACAGATAGCCTTATTATACTTCCTAATTTTGTTCACGCTCCTCCCCATCCTCTCCCCGAACTGTGACGCGCCATTCTTTTTTATAAATTTTTTATCATGTGTTATAAACTATCTTAAAGTTTAAAACAGATCGCATTGGAATTTAATATATTTGCTGAAATTACTATTATATGTAGAATAATATAGAAATAAACCCTCCTTTAGATTGTAATTGAGATATATGAACAATTTTTAGAATTTGTGAAAGCTGATTTTTATTTATTTATTTATTTATTTATCTATTTATTTATTTTTTGTTTATTTATTTATTTTTTTTTTTTTTTTTTTGCATTGCTCTGTGCATGTTTGGAATTTCTTAGCAATTTCTTAGATTTACATTATTTTATTCAATTAAACATTGTACTGTTACAATAAATTTAAATGGAAACTTCACTTCTAAAACAAAAATAATTTAACAACTGGATTTCATTAATTTATAGAAAAATGATGTGAAAGGTATTCCTGCGAACGAAATGCCTGTCCTTTACCGTGTTTTTTTTTAGAAATAAATGAATCACATTTAATTCATTTCAAAAATTTTGTTTACGTTTGGAAAGAAATTTTAAATGCCGATAACTCTTAATGTATACATTTTAGAAGGTACATCTTCCCTCAAAAACTAATTTATTTTTAAAGATCTTTCAAAAACGTATATTATATATTTAAAATATTTTTTAAAGCATAAACACTACGTTTGATTACTTTATTTTACAATATTTTAAGAACACACATTTTATCAGACAATTAAATGCACTAAACAAACACGAGTGAAAAATTGACCTGGGCCAGGACTCGAACCTGGGACCTTACGCATACCGTGCCGACGCTCTGTGACTGAGCCACCCAGATCGATACACTTGACGGGAATTTCTCATACTTATTCTTGTTGGAAACAGTCATCTGCCACAGTTTGCAGTCATATTTAATTGTTTGATAAAATGTGTGTTCTTATAATTATGAAGTTTTATTTTTTTTTTAAATATCTTCAGAAGAAAATGGCTGACTTGCAGATGAAATTTGATGTTGTTATAACTTGTAACTGATTTGTGCTATTATAATACAGACTAGCCGCCACTGGCGACCAGTTTGGTCTCCCTTAAATGTATGTTAAGCACTGTAACACGTTACTTTTATTCATAATTTATTTTTTTCCGTAATCCTTCACCAAACCGGAAGATTCTAATAGACAAATCAGAAACTTTTGCGATCATGGTAGCATTTCGCATATTTTTTGTTATGTATTTCGTCTTTCTTGACAAAAACCGCTTAACCAACTTAAACGTTTATGCTTCATATCCGTTTGCTTATCAGTCGCAATATGTTTGCTAATGAGGAGATTCTTAAACATATTAAGTAGTTTTCCGTAATTGGATCCATTGCCAAATTGCGTATTTTAGTTAATACGATTTGGTGCTATTTTGTGAAAGTCTTTAATGATATCCACATTTACACTGAACCATATTGTTGCCAATATTCTTTTGTTTGTTTGTTTGTTTTTCGCTAACTTTGGCTGTAGACTTGATTACGGAAGATTAGAAAATCTATCATTATTCTCATTTAAAACGTCTTGAATAATGTGACATAATCGGGGTGCATATTATAACACGTAATTTTCGAGTATGGTTTGGTGAAACATTGAACTTTTGGAAGCCAGTTTGGTACTTACGTATTATCCGTGCCAGGAGATTGATCGCCAAAAATGGTTGCCAAGTACCAATCTTGTTTATCGTTGCCAATCATATTTTCAAACACAGTAATTTAACATTATCAAATAACATTGTTAAAAATGGTAATTAATATAAAATAAATAACATGTAATATATGTTTATTAAATTTATAACATTGTTAAAAATAGTAAATAACATTATTTTAGTAAAATTAATAAATGGTAAATAGCGTAGTAAATAAGAAGGAATAATATTATAGATTATTCCCAGGCATGTACCATGTAGCAAAAAATATATATATAAGGTTTACTATAATTAGTAATATTGTCTCCATGCCTGGCGCAGTTGGCTTAAAACTGGCACGGATAATACGTAAGTACCGCCAGTTTTGATAATCACATTCCTTTTAAACCATATTTGCTGTCAGCACTTTTGACCCGTGGCGTAGAATCTGATTAAAATTCACGAACTTCCTTCTAGATGCCGGTCTCTGTTCGATTCTGTTTTTCTCTGCTCTCCTATTTTGATATAGTTCAGGAGTTTTCATAACTGCGTAATTCCCTTGCTTTGGCATTTCTGCTTAATGTCTACTGACTATTAAGATCCGTAACTTGTAAATACACCACGCCAACATTACCGCCTATAATTCTAATTACAGCAACCCGTTTTTTCTCTCTATATTTCAACTCTATAGTTAATATAGTGCCTCGGTGCATCTGCGACAGCTGTTCCATCAGAACATTTGATTTCAAAATCAAAGTATCGTTTCTAATTTGCACACGCGAAAAATAAAAGCTGGTATTGGCGATTTTAAATATGCTATTGGCGAGATTTGCACCCAAATAACACAAAAGTACTTAATGATGTTATGTATTTTGTAAATGTATATTAAATTACTGTTTTGAAAGCGATTGCTCATTAATAATGGTAAATATGATTGGTGATTAACAATCATTTTCAGTGGTCTCTCTTCCTTGCACGTATAATACATAAATACCAAATTAACTGACAATTTGTTTCGAAATTTGATTCATTAAATATCATTACAGGAGTTGTATTTGTTTACATTCAGCTTACATCAAGAAAAGATAAAGAATGAAGTTGAGTTGTATAGCACATAATTATGGTAAACTTTGATTGTGTCACTGGTACGAATTATTTTTTTAAACCAGGCAGCGCTCCAAAAAATTTTTCACGGAAAACTTACTTTACGAACGATTATCTCCATGGTTTAATGGTTTAATGTTTTAAACCTTCACAACGAATGAATCTTTTTGTTTACTTTCATGGATAGAGAATTTGAACTGCGAGGCTAATTTCAACTGAAGTTATTGAAGAATATATACATAATTGAACGTAAGTCATCTCTCAAATATTAATTTATTTTGAACGATCTTCCTAAAAATGTCACATTTATTAAGTTTTATTCGAAAAAATAATTTTGAATAAAAATGGCCGCCTGGCATATGAAAAAGTGAAGCGGGCATTCTGGAATTGTTGATGACAGTCACATGACTTATGGTTTTATTATAGAGATGGTACATGGTCGTTGGCGGATTTTATCTCTGTTTTGGCATAATTTTTTAATCGCTAAGTTAATTAACAGTTTTTTGCTAATTAAGGATAGAAAATAATATTTTTTTACACTGAATTTTATAAAAGCACATAGATTACGTAATTACTTGTCCAAAAATGCAATCCTTTTTTTATTCTGCCGAATATTAAGGTCTGTAGGTTGTTTGAAAAAAAAAGTTTGACGAAGAAAAAAGTGATCATTTTAAGTAACTCGACGTTTTAAAAAAAAATCTGTATCTCTGTTTATAAATCACTTATGAAGATGAGTTTGGTCTTAAATTGAAGAAATTCTTCATTAGATTCATCTAGTTTTCGTTTTTTATTTCTGCGACGCTTGGTTTATTATATATCTGATATTTTAATCTGGCATGTTTTGTCGATTTAACATTGCAAAGTTGATTCCTGTAAATAAGCAGTAGCGGTCTAGTTCAGTTCTTGGCATTGTTTGTGTGGCGTTTTTTTTTTTTTTAAGCTTGGCTTGGCAGAGCGACCGCTCTGCTTGATGAAAGTAGGGATATACTATTTGTATGATACTTCATAGGTCCATGAAATTTTCTCTCTTGCCGTGGGGATTTTAAGGTCCCCACGGCAAGGGCGGTAATGTCAAACTGTGCATTACACAGTTGTTTATGGATGGTTTGTTTGGAGTTTGCATCGGAAATAGTATTGTATTTCACTGGGGGAAAAACTTTTAAAATAAAATATTTGAAAGACTGTTCTATACGCACCCCTTCTTATGTAATAAAGAAGCTTATTTTATTCATATTATTATAGTAATTTTTTCCGTCAAGTTTTAACGGGTTTCATCTAGTCTTTCTAAAGTGATTATTGAAGATGATCAAGAAAGTGATTAGGAAAGAGTTCCATATCCTGCGCCAGTAGATTTGGTGAGTTTTTGTTTGGCGATAAATGTTTTGGTGTGGTAGTTTCGATCTTCAGCCTTTGTGATTGTTTTTTTATAGACAATATTTTTTCTGTAGATGAAATATTATGTAACTATATTTTTGTGATTTTTTTTTCTATAGATATTTTTCTATTTTGTATATATATTTTTAAATTGTAATGGCAGTCGTGAACAAGATTTTAAATTTTTTATATCTGCTTTTGAAAATATTAAAAAACAAAAAATATTTAGATAAAGTGCATAATTTTTTGCATTTTTATGGGGTCAACTTCTCCATTTTATGATTTTAAGTACTATTTATATGATATATATATATATATCTTTCCTGAGATTTCCATAAGTTTTTTTCGTTCGTTTATTAATTGTTTAGGATTTGCCCCTTGCCCCCCCCCCCCTGACAATAACCATTATTTATCAAAAAAAGGCTTCTTAGGTTTATTAAATATGTTTGTTTATATATTATCATTACTTGTTAAAATATCAAAAATGATGATGAAATTTTGTTTTAGCATTGTACTTATTTTTTTACGATGGTGCAAAAACACAGTTTAATAAACGTATGTTTATAAATATTTAAAACGCATGTTTTTCTGCCATCTTGAAAATTTTTGCAAGATGCTAAAACTGCATTTTGGTGCCATTTTGGATTTTTTCACCCATTGTGCCAACCGGCACAGGATATGGAACTCTTCTCAGAGATTGTTGTCATTGGCTGGAGCTTTTTAAAAATAATAGTCATGTTGTGTATAGTTTTTACTTTCTTCTATCTTTACAAGAAGAAAGTATTGAATTTCTGAAAATTTTCAACTTCCAGGTTTCGACAGATTCATAGGTTTTTAGAAGGTCCTAAACACGATTTGACTGTCTTTAGAAAATGTCTGTCTGTGACAAAAATTTTGTGGGCACTCTTTCTCAAGAACTAATGCATGGAATTTAATTAAAATTTAGATTCAGTTAGTCCCTGATATAAAATGGGTGCTGAAGCTGATTAGTTTTTGTTGTAAATTGCCCAACAGATGGTGCTGCTATGCCACATTATTCACGATAGCTATAACTGAAGGAGTAATGCACGGATTTTCATCAAGCTTCAGATTCTGTTAGATCTTGAGATAAATAAAATAGATGCTGATTACATTTTAGTGTACATAGCCCAACAGGTGGCACTGCTAATTTTCTTTTTATTTTGTCTGATGTGTGTGTTATGTACTTCACAGCTGTGTAAAAAGGAATGATTCTGTTTTCATTGGCAGGAGCCCAGTCTGACAGTGAGCTGAGCTTGGGTCGCCATGGTGCGGATTCTGGCTATGCATCTGTGATTGAGCGTGGCTACACATCCGACAGCGGCATCTACGAGAACAACCCGTGTGAGAGTAGTCCGCGAGCTGCTGCCGTCCATCACCACCAGCTGAACCTGCTGCTGAACGAGCATGTGGGTAACCAGGGAGGTTGGACATTGGTGAGTGGGACACATTTCTCCCACCCTCCCACCAGCCACTCTACACTCTCCCTCTTTTCACTTCTAGTTTAAGGCAGTTCCCAAAAATATTTTTTTTTCCCGCTCAGTAAAACCAAACGTTACTTCCTTTAAATTAAGTTGTTGATGCTTAGGTTTTAAATTTTGCCCAAGAAGATCATGGGCACTTAGTAGAAAAAACAAAGAGAAACATTTTCTGGAAACCGTTGTTTATTGTGCTGTCCTCTTAAAAAAGAAAAAGACATTTTTTGAAGTTTCCTTCATGTAAAGTGTAATAAAGAATTTAAAAAAAAATTATGTATGGCTAAATTTTTACAGCTTGCGTTCTGATTGAGATTTTAATGTTGAGCCTTTTTCATTTTATCACTTTATTACAAAGTAGCAGTCAATTAAGCCAGAAATTTTAGGGTGCATAAAAACAGAACAAAACAAAAAAAAATTGACTTTAGTGAAATATTTGATGTAGTACAAGTTTGGGCTTTTAGGAAACATTTCACTGTGTGTTCTTTTTTAGAGGAAAGCACAATATATTTTAAAAGCTCACGAGATACTGTCAGAAATAAATGGCTGATTATTAATGCAGAAGAATGCCCACAATTCTTTGCTGATGTGATCACCACCTTTTTAGGCACATGATAGAAAAAACAGCGAGAAAAGCTAAATTTCCAAAAACATTTTCTGCCAACCTTTATTTATATTTTGAAACTTCATAAGATTGTTATAGGGTAAAAGCACCAGTAGTTGGTTGGTCACTTATATCAGAAAAAATGACTTATTTACTAATGCCAAAAAAAATAATAATAATACCCACAGTTCTTTGCTGTTGGCTGATGATTGGTGAAAAGGTTTTGAGCATCGGTGGACTATTACATTATTTCACTAGAATAAAAAATGAACAGTAAAAGATCTTTATAATGCAATTCTATGTAATGCAAATTCTCTTTATAATGCACAACTTTTCAGATGTAAACAGTAAATTTTGCAGTTAAGAAGTGAAATATTGTGGAAATATTGCTCACCTGAGTATTGAATTTAATACATGAGTTCAACTTTATCTCCTTCATTCTGAGCTTTTTAATTAGAAAATTGCTATTACAGTAGACTCCCTAAAATCCGCACATGTGTAAACAATGAAATTTGCAGCTTAAGTTGTAGGGAAGATTTTATATTTTTCTAATAATATAATAGGACTGAACTCGTGTTCTTTCAGGAAGGAAGTATAAATTTATTTTTGAAAACATCAAAGAGGGTGCTAATACTAGTCCATTTTTACCAATTAATCAATCTTTTTTGGTTATTAAGTCTGCCTAAACATGCTATAAAACTTTGTTATTTTACGATTTTGATGAAAAAATTATCTCATCATTTTTATGCATATGCATTATTAATTACTTACTTGACTTTTATTTTTAATCCTTTTTTAAATGTTCTTAATTTTTATTTTACTTAATTATATTTAATATTTCACTTTATTGTAAGTATTCATTATAATTTCGAGTGCATTATTACATTCCAATGACTGTTTAAGAAAATGTAAAGAATAAAACTGTGAGCAGAAATCTGCTAAATGTGTGGTTTGAAGCTGTGCGCATTTGAGGGAGTCTGCAGTATTACAATTAAAAATTTTGAAAGTAATAGAGTGCATGATTTTTTGATCCAGGGCTATTTGTACAAAGTGTGAAAGGATCTGTTTTATGCAAAAAAAAATATATATATAATCTGCACAACTCCTGTTCCCAAGGAACAATATTTTCAACTGTGCTGTGTGTTTTCAAGTGTTGCAGGATCTTTGCTTGACACATGATTTATCGTTTTTTTTTTTTTTAAATTTTTGACTCAGGTTGAAATAAAATTTTGTTCTTAAGTTGCTATTTTCTCCAATTTAGGTGAATAAGAATGGTGAGATTGAGAGTACGCTCCCGTTGCATGTCAATCAGTACAACATCATCCTGCACCGAGAACTCTTGCCCCACGATCCCTATGCATTCCTCAAATCGTGCGAGTCACTGGCGTTCTTGGTGCGAGATGCCGCTCACATAACCCCAGAGAACTTCGAGAGTTGCGTGCACTGCATAAGGACTTTTGTCGAAGCAAGCACTAACGGAGGTAAAACAACTTCCCTTTTCTTTTTGCTCTTGGCTTTATACGACTGTGGCGTGTTTAAACTCAGTAGCTCTTCTGACAGTTTTTAACCCTTTCAGGGGGGAAGGGCCTGACATCCTCATAAAAGGACATGTCTTTCTTATTTTCTCTTTACAGTTACTTTTGTTATGATGTGCATGGAGTCATGATGTTATCACTTCATTTATGTTTAAGCACTTAGTAACAAATAGAAAAAAATGTTTGCTTAAAGCCAGTAGTGGCTTGTCCATAAGAGCTGCCCTATAATTTTTTAAAACCCTGTATATTTTTAATGTTATCCTTGAACATGAATTAATATAAATAGATCACTTCTCGCTTGTCCTGAATGCATGTGGATGGAAAAGGCCCTTTTCTTTCTCATTTTCGATTGCACGAAGATGCAACTCCTATCATTCCCATAGGTGGTTCATTGCACATATATATACCATGGTGGGAGGGGGCAAGCACAGTTACATTAGCGTCCGTGAATAGAAAATTTTGATTTTGTCTTTCAGCCACATTTCACAATTTCGCACAACGAGAGTGCTGCATTTACAAAAAATAGTATTTTCACAGTTGTCATTAGTAAACATAAGAAAACATGAGATTAAAAATATAGGGCATCCTATGCCAGACTTAAAAATTATCCAAGCAAGCCTTACAAGCAGAAAAAATTCGTATCAGCGAAAATTTAATCCAGAAATTTATTCTAAATGTGACTGGTTATATAGATGTGATACTAGAAGAAATGCACTGTTTTGTTTTCCACAGCACTCCCTCATTCCTAACTCACGAGCCGCTACTGAAGCTCTGCACACTGTTGCACAGTAATAATACACATTACTGTTCAAATCAGATTTGCCATCTGACTGTTACACGTGATAGTTTTAAAATGGAATGTTGAAGCTGAATATTCTACACAAAATGTAAAAATACTGTACATTAAGAGAGGCAATCAAAAAACGTTGACTATTTATCACTGTGATTTACCTTACCTAAAACAAAGACCTTGTACAAAGTTTAAACTTTGCATTATGCCAAGTACGCTTCAAAAGCATACTTGCAAAGTTACAACACCACCTTAGTACGTGCCATGTTTTTTTAGATAGATTTTTAATTAATTTCTCAGCTAATTACACTGACAATTTTTTTCAAAAATCATTATCCACATTCTTTGAAGGATTCCACATCGATAGGTACCTTGAGCGCTCCTCATCTCTCCCCACTGAGCACCCACAAAGTAAAGTTTGTCTGTAACGGAAAAATGCAATTTTCTCAAAAACTATGTGACTTAAAATAATCACTATAGTTTTTCTGCAAGGCCTAAATAAATTCCTACTACCCCTAATTTTTTTCATAATTGTCGTTTCAGTAGATTCGTAAATAGAGGGGGGGGGGGGCATATTTTTGCAGTACATTTTTGATAATATCTTTGAAAATTTAAACACATATTTTTTTTTTAGTTTGGTATTACGAGGTCTTTCAAACACCTCACACAATATACAAAAAATACAAGTCATTTAATTATGCTCCCTAAATTTTTCCTAAAATTATTTGTGAAGGACTAATAATCTATTATGAAACTATGTGGATCAACAGCCTTTATAACTCTCCAAAGTTTGAACTTTCCACGTTTCATAGTTTGTCGAGAAAAAAACGGCTGTAACAGATGGATAGGCAGACACACGAGTTATCTTATAATGGTTCCTTTTTTACTTTTTAAGTATATAACACCCCCCACCCCCGAAAAAAAAAAATCAGACAAGTACAAGTAGGCCCTTAAGGGTTGTGTACCACCGTTATGGTCATATTACCATAAAGCTTAGTAAGCACCTAGTTTTTTGACAAATAAAAAAAAATTCCATTATAATACATTACTTTGGCATTAGTCTCGATTATGGAAATTCACGCGTTCATCACATAATAAATCAACATAGAGTTGTAAATTATAGATTTTCGAATTTTTCCTTTTATGTGTGCTATAAGACCTTCCTTTGTGCCAGATTTCAAGGTTCTAGGTCAACTGGAAGTACCCTATATATTTTTTACATAGGTACATCCGGTTGACCTAGAACCTTGAAATTTGGCACGGAGGAAGGTCTTATAGCACACATAAAGGGAAATATCCAAAAAACCTGTAATAAATCGACATAAAATTACAAATTATGTGATTTTCTATAATCACGATTTCCAAGGCAAAATTATTAGTATTCCATGCAGAACCGTAAAAATGACACAAAAGAATTACTGTAAAATCACGATTGTAAGCCCCCCTTTTTCAAAATCAAAAAAGGTTAAATTTGGAAGGGGGGCTAATAATCGGGATTTTTTCTAAAAATCAATTAAAACCTGTTTTTATCATTAATTTAGAAGTGAAAAAAGGGCGAGAATCTTCCGTATTTCGGCAGATTAAAAAAATAATAATAATAAAATAAAAATAAATTCCCAACCCTAAAATCCTGCCCCCTCCCCCCCCCCTCCCCCCAAAAAAATAAATAATTGAAAAATTTTTAAAAATCTTTTTTTAATATTTTTCTTTATTTCTTATTTTATTGTAATAATAAATAATTAATCAATCTAAATCTGCTCTGAAAATTACTGTTTCCCCCCTTTGTACCCCCCCTCTGGTATCAAAAATGCATAGTTTAACCTTTATACTTTTTAATTTTAAACTTCTTTTCAGACATATTAAATACTCTATATTAAAATAAATAAATCCAACCTACCACCTAAATTAACCCCACCTCCTCCTAAAATCTTTGCTTCTCCCCCCTCCCCCCCCCCCTCCCAACCTTATCTCATGAAGATCCTCCCCCTCGAAATGTATCACGTAAAATTTAAAATCGGTAAAATAAAAAAAAAAAAAAGAGCAAGTCTTCCGTATTTCCGCAGATTAAAAAAAAAATAAATTAAATTAAAAAAAATAAATTCAACCGTAAAATCCTGCTCCCCCCCCCCCCCCTGCCTCAAGGGGAAAAAAAAAAAGTAAGAAATTTTTTTTAAAACTATTTTTTTAATATTTTTTTAATTTCTTATTTTATTGTAACAATAAATAATCATATAAATCTGCTCTCAAAATTACTGTTTCCTCCTTTTGCCCCCCCCCCCTCTGGTACCAAAAATGCATAGTTTAATTTATAATATTTTATTAATTTTTAACAACCTTTATAACATTTTAATTTTAAACTTCTTTTCACACCTATTAAATACTCTATATTAAAAATAATTAACTCCAACCTACCACCTAAATTAACCCATCCTCCTAAAATCCCTGCTTTTCCCCTCCCTTATCTAACGAAGATCCTCCCCCTACAAATGCATCTCGTAAAATTTAAAATCTAAAATTGTAAAATTTAAAAAAAGGGGGCGAGAATCTTCCGTATTTTGGTAGATTAAAAAAAAATAATAAATAAAAGTAAATTCCCAACCCTAAAATCCTGCCCCCCCCCCCCCCCCCAAAAAAAAAAAAAAATAAATAAATAAAAATTAAATCATTTTTAAAAAATTTTATTAAATAAAATAATTTATTCATAATATTATAATATATTAAATAAATTTTAAATAATTTATTTAAAATCATTTTTTAAATATATTTTTTTAATTTCTTATTTTATTGTATAACAATAAATAATCAATAATCTAAATCTGTTTCCCCCCTTTGCCCCCCTTCTGGTACCAAAAATTCATAGTTTTTTTCTTCTTCTTTTTTTTTTTTTTTTTTTTTTTGCTCTATTTGTGATTTTTTCCCAGCAATATTTAAATAACACATTATACCCTCTTCCCTTCCAAAAAGTCCTGTTTATTTCCTTTGTCCCCCCCCCCCCCCCCCAGTACATACTTTGAAGTCTTTAAAAGTTTTTTTTTAATCTATTTAGATCTTTCTTGCAACTATAATTAAATAATTATCTAAATTGCTTTCCCCCCCTCACACCCCTAAAAATTTGCTTCTCCCCCCCCCCTAGCACACAAACTTAAAAATCTTTAAAACTATTTTTTTTTTTAAAGATTTCATGTGGTATTGTCACTTTGTAGCAACAATAAATAAATGATCATCTAACTCTCCCCTTAAAGTTCCATTCTCCATCCCCAGAAAAAGGGATGAATTTCTAGACATGGAGGGGGGGAAGGGCAAAGAGAAGATTTTAGTCTTTTTGTAGTTTGGCTGTTTTCACAGCTGATACTTTGTTAACGGATGGGGAGTTATTTTTAGAGAACATATTTATTTCAAGACATAAAATATACACGTGATTCAGGGAAGAACAGCCAAACTGCACAAAAGATAAAAATTTTTGCTTTCCTCTCACATATTTAGAAATGCATTCCTCTTCTTTGGGAGAATAGGACAGAGAAAAAAAATTTCAAACGGGATGATGATTTTACATGAGATACTTATATGAGATGAGTTACCTTACTACAAAATAAGAAATAGATCAACATTTAAAAAAAATAATAATAATAATAATATTAAAGATTTTAAACTACAGTGGTGGCCAAAAGTGTGGACATTTTTTGAAAGTTTCATGTTTTTCAACTTTGTGTGATTGTAGAATATATTATTAATTTTCACTTAAATACAAACGTTTATACATCAAATTGAAGGTAATTTAATGTAGAATTTAATAATAAAAACAGTATTACAATATCTGTATTACAAAAAAAGTTATGCAACTAATAGTAAGACCGATCTTAGATGTGCATTTTTTTAAAGTGATACTTACACAATCAATACTTAGTAGGATAACCCTTATTTTTTAAGACAGCTTCACAGCGTCTTTTCATCGAGTGAACGAGTGTTTGGAGTTCATCTTTCGTAATCACATGGTGCCAAGAATCAATTATAGCTTCAATAAGTTGTCTTTTATTGGATGGACTTTTTTTTTGTACAAGAATTTTCAAACGTCGCCACAAATTTTCAATTGGATTGAGATCAGGGCTGTTTCCTGGCCATGGTAATATATCTATGCCTTTATTTTGAAACCATGCTTTGCATACTTTTGCTGTGTGGCATGGAGCTGAATCCTGCTGAAAAATAAATGGTGCGTTGTTGGGAAAGAGATCCCTGATGGAAGGTATCAATTTTGGTTCTAGGACAGTTTTGATGTATTTTTTGGCATTCGGGATGCCATCAATCACTTGAATTCGGCCCATACCATCTGCAGACATACATGCCCAAATCATGACATTTGTTGGGTTTTGTGTAGTTGCTTCAATGCAATCAGGATGAAGTGTTTCTCCTACTCTACGTCTCACATATTTTCTACCATATTTTCTACCACTACTAAAGAGCGATATTTTACTCTCATCGCTCCAGATTACTTGCTTCCATTGATTTTCTGACCATTTAATGTGTTCTTTTACCCACTTAACTCGTTTTTCGCGTTGCTTTTGATTTAAATATGGTTTTTTCCTTGGAATTCTAGCTTGTAGTCCAAATCCTGATAACCTTCTTCTTATTGTTCTTGAACTTACTGCAATACCCGCTGCATTCATTTCACATCTAATGGCATCTGATGAAATTTTTCTATCTTGAAGGCATAGCTGTTTAATTTTTCTATCGGCAGTAGCACTTGTGTATTTTTTTCGGCCTGATTTGGCCTTATTTTCCACTGATTTCGTTTTTTCATAACGTAAACAGAACTTTCGTACACCAGAACAAGTCACTGAACCACCAACTTGTCTTGCAATTTCAGCATAAGAGAGGCTATTTTCTCTCAATATGACAATTCAGCTTCTTTTTGTAGATGTCCAATTAGTTCTTCTTGTTGATGACATTGTTTAAAATTAGTTTAATTAAAAAAAAAGGAAATCAGCAATACTCTATTTAATTGTACTAGTATGCATCATTCTGCAAAATATTTCCACAACAATAACTCTTTTACCATCCAAATAACCTAAACTGTAGTTACAGACATTTGATTGGTCCTCAGAACAGTGTTTGTGATTGGCTAGTACGCTTTTATTACAAAACACGTCCTTATTCAAAACGATTTGTGTTTGTTTGTTCTACTAAAATGAGCATAACTTTTTTTGTAATACAGATATTGTAATACTGTTTTTATTATTAAATTCTACATTAAATTACCTTCAATTTGGTCTATAAATGTTTGTATTTAAGTGAAAATTAATATATTCTACAAGCGCACAATGTTGAAAAACATGAAACTTTCAAAAAATGCCCAAACTTTTGGCCACCACTGTATTTGCTGCATGAGAAGACAGAGGGGGAAGTGGAATTTTTGGGAGAAAGGAGAGAGGGGGGGGGGTAATTTAGATGATTGATTATTCATTAATATTGTTACTAAAGAGAATTAAATACAGCAGTTTTTTTTTTAAATAGAGTTTTAAAGATTTTAAAATTTGTGTCTGTGTGTGTGGGGGGGGGGGGGGCAGACAGAAAACGTAGGTGACAAATTAGAAGGCATAGTAGGACATAAAATTTCTTAACATAAGAGTTTTATAAATTTTAAACTTTGTACTTTTTGGATGAGAGGGAAATATGAATTTCAATGGAAGGAGTTTGTAATTTAGATGATTCGTTATTTATTTATTGTTAATACAGAGCAACAAAGAGGAGAGACAATTTTTTTGTTAATAAATAGTTTTTTTGATAGGGGTTAATTAAGTGAAAGAAGCAGGCATTTTGGTGGTAAAGCGATAATTGAAATGGTTGATTAGTTATTTATTGTTACTAGACAGCAAAATTTTTAATAAAGATTTTAAATTTTGTATCCTGAGAGGAGAGGGATGGGGAGGAAGGAGAAGTGTAAGTTTCAGAGAGAGAGGAGTAGAGTGGAGGGTAATTTATATGATTGATTATTTACTTATTTTTACTAGCAAGCAACATGTAAGACAGAATATATTTTTTAAATAGAGTTTAAGACTTTTTTGCTGGGGAGAGGCAAAAGAGCAAAAGCAGACATCTTTGTGGTAGAGAGAAAATTTAAATGGCTGATTATTTATTGTTAGTAGAGAGCAACAAATAGAGCATATTTTTTTTTATATAAAGAGTTTTAAAGATTTTAACCATAGAATGCTACCCATTTGTCTCCTGGACGAAGCCATTACAAGTAACTTTGACCTGCCTCTCCCAAAAAAGAAAATGGGTCGTGCCACTCAGTACCTTAATTTGACCTTGGATACTACACTTAAGGATAATCCTTTTCCCGAAATATTTGTGCAGAAGGTGTTTTCAGAACAATATTCGCCTCGCAGATGAATGGTTAGCAGTTACGTTTGCATTTGAGGATCTGACTTAGTTTTCTTTTTCCTGTGCTGCCGTAACATATCAAAACATTTTGACGGAGAAAATGCTTGGGGTAGACCTGAGACTATCTGGAAACAATTAAAAGAACTAAGTGACCAAGAAAATTCTATTCCTGGGAATAAATCAGGAAATGAAGAAGTGACGAAATCGCAGACAGCAATAGAGACGAAAATTATGAATTATCCTTTGACAATACAGATGAAGAAAAAACAAACCCAGGAGGATAGAAATATGAAGTCAAATTACGAAGCTAAAATTGAAAACCGCAGTGTATCAAATAAAAGTGAATGGGTTGGAAATTTTTCGAAAATATTTGGGTCATATGACGTCTATAATTTATCCTGACACAATTCAGCTCAGGGGTAAAGATAAGTCAAAATGGTCATCTATTCCTCAATTAAGTAAGACAAGGTCAGCAGCTCGAAATATCTCATAGAATTTTTTAACTCCACAAAAGGAGTCGTAGACACATTGGATCAGATATGTAATAACAGGTCATGTAGTAGGGAAACACGCTGGTGGCCTCTTTGTGTGTTTTATGGTATGATAAATATCAGTTTATTTAATGCACATGTTATATGTGCATAACATGGCTCAAAAATTCGAAAAAGCATTATCCAGAAAAAAGTTCGCGATAAAGCTAAGTGAAGATCTTCTTGCTCCATGGATGAAAAAGCATCTCAACGTATCAACTTTGCCCCGATCAACAAGGACAACTATAAGTTAACTTTTGAAATTGGATATGAACATTCAAAAACTCGAACAGTCTGAATGTAAAAGAAGGAAAATTTTTGCATTTTGCCCGTACAATTTGCGCAGAATGACGTGCAACTTTTGTCTAACATGCTCCAGAGCAATGTGTGGTGAACATCACGTAATATATGTGTAAAGATTTCTTTGAAAATACATAAATCATGCTTTCTTGCTTGCTTGCAGATCGAGAGTGATAAAGTTATCTGCAGGTAGTATACATTTATTCTGATTAACTTTTAAAGTTTATTTTAAGCACGCCTACCCACATTTCGTCTGGGAGACGAATGGTTATCATTCTCGTAAATTTTTCAAAGGGTAGCATTCTAGCATTCTAGGGTTAAACTTTATATGCTGAGGGAGAAGAGACATAAATTTTGGATGGAAAGGGAGATTGTAGTGTAGAGGATTGAATTTTTTTACTAATTGTTACATGAGTGAGCAGAAAGAAGTCTAGAAGGATTTAAGATTCTCAAGTTTTCAAACTTTTTATGTTAGAGAGGGCATTTCAACATGTGAGAGGAAGGATTTCATTAACACCCTATAAAAACGTAAGTGGAAATCTATCAAAAATATCAAAAGAATGAAAATTGCCTTCCTTGGATTTTTAAAATCAATTTTTTTGTGCATAAACATTTTTTTGTATGTGAGCGGGGGGGGGGGGGGGGGTGGAAAATAAAATAAAAATTGCTTAAAAGTGGGAGGGGGGCTTACTTTCGGGATTTTACGGTAAATATTTATTAGATGTGATATTACAGTTGCTCACATTGTTTTTTTTTTTTCTTTTAATGAAAAACAAAAGTGATAGTTTGAACAATAATTCAACAACTCTTATTAGATTTAGATATTTATTATTAGACCACTTTATAACTTTATCCAGTGTCTTTTCTCAAACTCACCAAACAGTGACTACTGTTCTGTTTTATGGTTCTTATTACCGTAGCGAAAGTATGGTTTTGGGTCATTTATGGAAGAGACTCAAAGCTAATTTGAGGAGTTTAACAACAACAACAACTAGAAATTGTAAAAATACTTTATGTAAAATTAAAATATAGATAGTAAAAATGCTTAAGTGATATAAAGAGAAACACAAAAAGGCTTATAAAAAAACTTTTTAATATAAAGATCGACATGCTCACTGTCTAGAACAAGAACAATAAACAAACTGTTCTTGCAAATTTTAAAAAATCTATTATATTTTCAAACATTTGCGAGAGTAGTTTGTTTAGCATTGTAGTTCTTGAGCGTTGAAACGTATGTCGCTCTTTATATTAAAAGGTTTTTTATAAGCCTTTTTGTGTTTCTTTTTGTATCACACATTTTTACTACCTATATTTTAATTTTTATTAGTGATCGTATTATAGGATTATATAATACTTTTATGTATTTTAAAAAATGCCAGCTAAAGTGGCCATTGAGAAATGTTTGTCCATTTTTTATCTATTTTATTTTTGCTCTCATTCTAATGTGTTAAAAAAGAACTTATTATCCTATTAAAATCTCCTTTAAAAAAAAAAAAACTTATTTTTCATATTAATCAATTTTTTTTATGTTTAAGATTTATTTATTTTAATCATTGAATACCATTAAATGATTGTGTTCATATAATAAATTTCTCTTTTACAGTGCACTATATGTCATTTTAGGTAGCTTTCAACACAAAAAAAGTATAAAGCTATCTATTGCAGCCGTTCGGAGGAAAGCAATTCCAGAAAATTTTGATATTTTCACCAATCATGACCCCCAGACCCCAAAACCACCCTCAGGTCAAATGTTTATATATATATATATATATATATAATATCTGAACTGTGTCATACGATAATACTCGTATTTATAAATCAATTTGGACGAAACTAATTGTATGTATTAAGCTCATCCATGCCTCGACCGAGTTCGTTGGCCAGCTTGCTCCGCCATCTTGTTTCAAAATAGCAGCCACTGAAAGATTTAAAACTAAAATAAATATGTAAAAAAGCTAAAAATTCAAATTTATTTTTTGATTAAATGTTAGGCCTTGATACAAGGATTCTGGAGCACTTTTTGTTTTACCTCTATCTTAAAAAATGTCTGGGATAGATCAGTTTGAAATTCTAGGGTGGCTGACATTTTGAAACAACACAGCATATTACAAAAAAACCAATGATTAATTTTTAGTGATGATAATTTTTAGCGAGTTTTAGTGAATGTGATTTCTCACAAATTATTATCTTTCATTGTTGTAATAATTTTCCCAATCATACGCATAAAACTATATATTCATATTCGTAAGAGCCAAATTCTCGTCAAACTTGGCAACATTTGGCGAAATATCACCAAATTTGGCAACCAAAATTTTCATAAATGAAGCCAACGTGGCTATAGCTCAATAATTTGGCGAATTTCTTATTCAAATTCAGTGTTACGAATCTTCTTTGCATTTTAGCTTGCTGTTTTCGAGTAATATTAGATAAAATTTTAAAACGAAGCTATAGGAAAGCTACCTTTTCCTCCCGGTACAGGCCAGAAGGACTTTTTTTTTTTACACAATAATTTTTTAGCTGTTTAGCTACAGTTCAAATGTATTGTGAATTTGTGTCTAGTACATGGGTCTACTGTTTTTGTAAGCCACTCAACAAGGGTTGTGCACCCTTTTAATTTCCATATAGTCTTAATGTTTTATTTCAGGTACAAACCTGACTCTCCAAACCAAAAACTCTTTAACTTAGCAGGTAACTTGTGTTTTGTAGAATTGAATCCGTGATTGCAAAAACTACTCAAGTCCACTTGTTTAAAAAATGTGTTTTCCAAATTGTTTACTCACAAGGAAGGTCTCCTTAAAGCGCATACTCAGAATTTTTTTTAAAAAGTGCTAATGGAACTACTCATCTACGTTATAAAGGATCAGTCAAATTTAACTGCGGAATCCCAGTAGAAAATCTGTAAAAAAATAAAATATTTCGAGTATTTGGCGCAAAAAAAGCGATTTGGCGAGTAACACTTTTTCGTTGCTAAATGCAAGCGATTTTAATGTATTTGAAAATTCCTGGTAAAATGAGTGTTTAAATGCATAGTACTTTATGAATTTAAACTTCAGCGATTAAATAGTTTATTATTGTTTCTATAAACTTATATAATATATATACAACTTAAGTACTGCTGAAGTTGTTTAATTTTACATTGTTTCAACGGCTGGATAAGTTTTAAGTGTATTTTAACAGTAACCGCTTAAAAACAGTCTCATTATACATTTCGATTTTGAATAAGTCATTGTTCCCACGGCAACAAGACTTTTCTCTTGTTGTTTCCAGCACTAACAATATCGAGGTCAAATTGATAGTGCTCAGAATCTGACAATTAATTTTTAGTTTGAAACATTTTTAATCCATTTAAATTTTGTTCTAAACCGTAGAATACGATTGTTAATTTTCTTTAGATGTACATATATGGCAAAACCGTAGTTATAAAATTGAATTTATTTAAGTTAAATAAACTTAAACTAGTTCAGTATAAAGAGTGGAAATCGTTTTTTCTAAAAGAGCATTTATTATAAATGCGTATTTTTTTTTAATTACATTGTGTCACCAACCTAGCGATAAATAGCCAAAACACGAAATTTTCATAACTTTTTTACGGACTTTATATCGAGTATCTGCAGCAATTTTTTTTTATATAAACGCATACATCCTCATGAGAAGAATATTCTGTAATTTTTTTCAAAATTTTCTGAGTATGCACTTATGGAGACCTTCCTTGTCAGACGACAACTTCCGCCATACTAATCGGTGAACTTCTGTTACAGTAATTCTGTAAGTGTTGCATAATCTATTCTTGTCACATGATTTTTCTTGCTTGTTAATAATGCTAGTTGTCATTTTTTATGATGAAGACCCTATTGACTCTTGTATTGTCTCTGCTGTAGGAATTTCCCACGACCGCAAAGTCAAAATGAAGTTCCACAAAGAGAAGAAGCTGAGCAAAGGCGGTACAGTGCCAAAGAAGAAAGATGAGAAACGCTACTCTCGCTCCGTTCCCAGCAAGTTGAGCGAAGGTTACGAAGCAGACGATGAAGACAAAACAGACGAGTTTACTGCAGCCTATCAACAGGTTTCCTTGCAGGTAGTGTTGCATTAATGATGAATAGATTCTTTTAAATAATAATGTGCAAAGAGGATACTGTATTTTCCAGTATTCAAGCTGCCAAAATTGAGAAGTCTATAAAATCAGACATCCGATGATTGTGATTTGTAGTGTAGCGATAGCTACGTAATAAGCTTTGATATTTTCCTCACCCTTTTTCAGACAATAATTAAAAATTGTTACTTTTATTTTCTGTTATTACTGTTATAAAAAACATTCATTTCTTTTATTAGAGAAAAAATCTATAGTTGACTTGAGGGAAAAATTGACAAAGTAGAGTATAAATCTATGTAATTTCAAATATTTTAGGTAAAAAAATGTCAATACAAAGAAGGAATTTGCTGTTTACTATTGGTATTACCTCCTTTTAAGTCCACAATAATGCAGTTTGAAAATTTGAATGTGCTATAAAGAGGTGTGTTTATATTTCAGTTTATGAAATTTCTTCCTAATGAAAATGGTTTATAAAAGTTGGAAATGGTTGAAATAACATTTACGTTAGACACCTGGTCCTTGGAAAGAAAATAAATAAACCTTGAGTAAAAACTTGGTTAAAAAAAAGGATCTAACTCTTACATTTGTTTACAAAGATGGCTGTGTGTCTGGCAAGCTGGGAGGAAACTCTTCAACTGGCTATGGGTTGCATGGGCCATTCATCTCTTGTGTTGTGATCCCAATTTCAGGTGTTTGGTTTCTATTCCTATGTGATGTTGGTTTCAAAGGAATTTTCTCTCTCTCTCTTGTAAGTTTTACTGCAATATCCAAATCACATCCTTTCAAACAAAACAAAGTCTTTGGTCTAAGGAAAAAAAAAATAATAATAATAAAGCAAATATATATATTTTTTAATCAATTTTTCAAACCAAGTAGCATGCTTTAACATTTTAGGGTGTTGAAATTTGACTTTTTTGCTGTTATTATTTCTTGATTAATCCATTATACAGTTTTACGGCTCTAAAAACTTAAGGTACTTGTTCCCTTCATCCAAAAGTATCTTGCCATTGTCACGTGTATCATTAAAACCGTCTTCGAACTCAGAAGTCACATTTTGTGGCTCTAAAACATTGTCAATGATTTCATCGTCCGTCCTTTGACACTTATCAGTAACATCATCAGAATTCACCTAATTTACCCTCTCATTTTTTTAAAACAAAAACTGTGTTTTTAATCATGTGCTTGGCATAAAGTATCCACTCTTTAGCTTAATTGTGTGCCTGTAAAGCTTGAAAATTCAAAATCTTCCTCAATTTCTATAAAGAGAGGCGATGACTTGACCCGTTAAAAGGATGACCCCTGACTTTACACTGAATCCCAGGAGAGATTTCGAAATGGAATTCCAGGATTCAGCTAAAAAGTAAATGCTTGATAGTAAACATTTTTTTTATATGCCTCGAATTTAAGTTAGGTACAGTCGAGTCTCTATAGAGTGAAATCCATTGTTCCAGTCAAAAGATTCACTAGATAGAGAATAATGAACTAATTCCTATTTAATTTGTAAATTAAAAAAAATTTGAGGTTTTTAATTAAGATTTTGAAATATTTAACTCTAAATATTAGCTTGATATTGTATTTTTTAATTATTTAAACAGTTTCAAAATGGAAAATAAACATTTATTGGAAAGCATAGTAAAAAAAAATGCATAAGGAAAACTCACGCTTGTTTCAGATGAAGAAAGCTGTCATCAGTGGCGTAGCCAAGGGGGAGGTCCAGGGGGTCCGGACCCCTCCCGACGAAGGACGGGTTTACTGAATCATGGATACAAAAACAGTAAAATCTGCTAAGATGGAAGGAACAATTTCGCTTTAGACAGGTGTCCGTCTTAGCAGGTATAATTTAAAGGTATGTCTTTCGTAGGGACTTTTGGAGGTTTTCCGTTTAAGACAGGTGTCCGTTTACAGAAGTGTAATTAATTGTACCTCTAAGGTACACTATCTCAATAAGTTGTATTGTTTGTTTTGTCGAAATACTCAAACTCTTCCGTTTAAAACAGGATTCCGTTATCGAAAAGTTCCACTTTTATACGTTTACTGTATTAATGTGTGTTTATAAGTACAATAAAAGTTATTAAGACGTAATCGCTACGTTGAAAAATCCCCTTTTAGACAGGTGTTCAAAGGATTTGATTGTATGATAATCCATATCAGGACCATATGTAATGCTTTCTTTGAAGACAAAATTTTGTTAGAGACATGTTCCGTTTTCACAGGTTTTATTATCCTCTTAAAAAGGTATATTTATATAAATACAGCAACACTTGGGAAACATCACCTACCTCTAACAGAATGCTGATTTAAACGGAAATATTGCTTGGTTCCATTTAAAAGAATACCATATACAATTACACATGCTAAGACGGAAACCTGTCTAAAACGAATTTTTTTACGACTCTGCGATTTTATCTTGGTAGGTTTTACTATATAGATAATAAGAAGGGAAATTCTGGACCCCCTCCGAAAAGAAATCCTGGCTACGCCACTGGCTGTCATTTTGGGTTGTTTAATTTCAAAACTGTTACACCCTTGTAAAAATTTTCACACTCTAACAGGGAATGCAGAATTATATATATATATATATATATATAATAACTTATATTCATTGAATGGAAAATGTATATTCTTAAAGTGACAACAGTACACATTAAAGCTTAAAAACACATTTTAATAAACAGATTAACAGTTTCATACACTCAGTGGTTGGCAGTTTCAAGTTCATCTAGGGTCAATAAACTGATTTTGCAAAATGTTTGGGAAAATAAACATCATAAACAAAATAAAGAATAAGGTAGAGGTCTTTGAAAGATAAACCAGGAATAAGTAAAGGAAAATGGATTCCACATAGTTTTGAAATTTTACCTGAACAAACGAAGAAAAATTTCTCAAAAAATTCCTTATAGGGAGATAGATCTTTCATTATATGCAGATTATTTTTAATGTAATCTTGGGGGGAAAAGTGACCATTCCTACTGCCAAAACTTTGTTATATGGAAGTTTGTTATAAAGAGACTCTACTGTATTTCAAAGTCATCCTTGAGAAATCCAGAGTCATCCTTGCTGTGAAACAGCACATTGCAGTTTCACACATTTATCGGTGACTACACTACACACTGTGCAAATTTGAGGTCTTCTGCTGTAATTAAATTGCAACACCCCTTAGTAACAGTTATTCTAAACTAGCGATTTCATTCTGAAATTTTTTAAAGAATTTTTCTTGCCTTTCTTTTTTTTTAATCTCTTCTATACTTTTTTTTATCTTTTTAAACTCCTACTTTAAAATTATTAAAATTTCATTAGCTAATTAAATTTATAATCATTGAATTTTTGCTAAATCAGATGTGAGAACCAACAGAGTGGAAAAGTGCCCTGATCACTGCTGCTTGACCCATTTTAAAAGACAGACATTGGCACGCTGCCAAAAGAATACACCATTAAAAGGGAGACAGGCATTGGATTAAGAGAAGACAAAGTTCAGGTTTTGCTTAACCCTTCTGATTGTATGTCATCTCTTCACTGGCTGTCCTTGTACTATGAACTTTCTTTCTTAGTCTCCCTATTTTGTTTGATATTTGCTCTAAAGAAGCGCTTTTTCTATTCATATAAAATGAATTTAAAAGAATCTGAAAGATCTCGTGACAAACCTTTTCACAGTGCAACGAAATATATTTTAAACAGTGTTGTAAAATATTGTGATAACGAAGCAAGTAAAGGCTGCATAACTATTTTGTTATCACATGCAACTAAATGAGAAATACCACGGCAGAAGAGAAAATTACAATTTTTATGTGTTATTATTATGCACGAATAAGAAGAAAAATCCTTCTTTATAAAATTTGAGACAAGCAAATACGAAGCTATTGGAATTCTCTTACACATTCCCCACAAAAGCAAAACTAAGGAAGACTTCTCTTTCATTACCTACTTCCCTATTATCAAGAATAGACTCATCTTTTCCAGACCTGTTACTCACGTGACCAATCTTTAAAGCTAGGCTCAGCAGTCACTATAATGATCTCGAAGTTGCATGTATTAAACACCCTCCCTTCCCAAATCCTGCTGGTCTGTGTCTTATAGCTTTTCAATATTTCCAGTGGCATCTTCCATGATTCTACTGCTACCGTTCCAGTCAGGTGTTGAAATGGTATAGGGGGACCTCTGACATGGTCACCTATTTCTCAAAGTAGTGGTGGTAGTGACCCTAATGATTTAATAGAAATTTTATAAATTCAATTAGTATTTCTCCAGGTGTATGTCAATTCTACAAGAATTACATATATTTGATGAGCTGTTAAAATTTTAATAGAAAAATTAAAATCTATTATCTAAAACAGTAGAATTTAGGGTACTTTTCCATTATACCAACACCATCGCTGTCATTGCTGGCAACCAAATGAATAATTAGGAAAAAAATTGGTGCAAAAGTGATCATTTCAAAAATATAACATTTGAAAATTTCCTATTTTCAAAAACTCTTTCATTATATCAGTACAAATATGTACTTAAAATAAAAGAACATATAACAATAAAATAATAAAATAAGACTCAATTTATTGCAGGCGTGAAATTGTAAATGTCTGTCATAGCATTGTAGTAAACATTTCATTTTTTTTTTTTATTATTAAAGATGTTGTCAAATGAACTCTATGAAATAGGATATTGTGGATAATGACAAAGAGTATCTGTTTGCCTTTAATTACACCGTTTTGTGATGTTCCCTAATCAGGGCTGTAGCTAGAAGTAAATAATAGGGGAGGGGGCTCAAGAAAATGTAGGGTAGGCTCATAGTTTTTTTCTTTCTCTGACACATGCACGCACAAACAAACACACAGATATATAGGATCAAAGTATTATAGAGAAAGATAAATGACTGTCTATTCATAGGGTAGCCACTATGTTACTTATTAAACTGTTGATAATAACTCTTCATTTTATACTAAGAAAAGAAAAGGTTGCAGGATAAAAATGTCCAGTGTATAATTATAGTGGTGAAGTAACAAGTGATGATGTCAACAAGCAAATAAAATGCTTACAGTTCACCTGTTTCATTAAAGAAAGAGTTGCAACCTTTAACTTTTTTTTAAAATGTTCCCTGCCCTTCTAAAGCTGTATTTTTATAGGATAAAAAATATTAACAAAATCAAGGATGTTTTCTGCATTTTAAAGTTATTATTGTTTATAAAACACTTATTTAAACTAATTTAAAATGCTAATTTGCAGTTTTTATACAAATTACAATTTTACAACAGTTTTTATACAAATATTACAATTTAGTATTTGTTCAAAACTGCAAAAGGGCCCCAAAACTAAGTTCAATTTTTGAACAGAGTTTCATTGGGTGACCTTGGAAACTTTCCCAATGGGAGGGGGGGTGGCACCTCTCTAGCTATGGCCCTGTCCCTAATTGGATAGGACATCCAGTGTTAGGGTCTATAAAGTTATATTTTGTGATTTACTGTGAAATGTTCAAAGACAGCATCTCACAAAAAACTTTATCATTCCATTTTCTTGAAAGAAATGTATTGCAGCTTCCTCATCATCAGGTCATTGCCAAATAGTAAAATCCATCTTGGTGTCTGTGAAAATGTAAGTTATAATGTAATAAAAAATATTTGCAATTTGAAAAATGTCAAATTGAGATGTTTTGTGTCGTTATGAATTAAGGCATGTTATAACTTATTTTCATTTTTTAAACAACCTCAAAAACTTTTGTGTTTAAGCTTTGTGTTGTTAGCAGTTTTTTCGAAATTCGTATTGGTTCAAAAGTTATCCATCTTTTGGTGTTGCAGTGAATAGGCTCATTTTTAGCCTGTTGTGTGTGGAGTGTGCATGTAGAAACAAAAGAATTGAGGATGTCCAGGAGGGTTCGTCATAGGGGCCTGGTATAGAGGATTATATATAAGTTGAAAATTGTCACTGTTATCTATTTGTTTAAAAATGTTGTAAAATTTTAAAACTGTTTTTCTCAAAACTCTGTTTTACAAATAGGTACCTTGAGATTGGGTTGGAATTTTCATGCTTTTCTAGTCTATTCTATTTTGGAGTCCCTCACAGACACGTTTCTCAATATTCGAATTGTAAATATTTTTTTGCGCAATTTAAATCTGAAAATTTTTGTATAGGAACAGCTGCCATTTCTTCAGGATCGAAAAATGGATAAACCCATCCAAGAAGGACTACAACATATTGTAACTTTTAAGGTTTTTTTTTTTTTTTTTTGTTACAGATATCAGATTCTGCTATTCATCTGGTACTGTGGAACACTTCAGTTTTTGTACACCCCTGTACACGCCCTGTACACCCTGAAGGAGGACCCTTTTTCAACCCCTTTCTAAATAAAAAATTGTTTTTAAAACTTCAAAATAGGCTCTTACATTTGCAAAAAAAACTATTATTATTGCTGTTTTGCACCAAAAAAAAAAAAAAGTGGAGAAATTTTAGGTAATTTTTTTAAAAAGTTATAACATGCCTTAAAACAATAATAATAAAATAAAATAATGCGCATTCAATAAATAGAGAGTCACAAATAACAGTGTGTTGGCATGATTTGCAATAAAAAATCTCTTTCTTAGACAGGGTTGAAATAAATGGCACATGAGTACAAATTTTTTGCAGGGTATTGGTATAACAGAAAAGTACCAAATCTGTTGTCGTTTCAACGTAACAAAATTGATACTTTTTAGAATTTTCCCTTGAATGTAAAAATACTTTGTAAACTTTTACAGAGCATTTATGAATGTTGTGCATTTTTAAAAAGTTGCTATTAGAGTGTTTATTTTTCTTGTACTGCAGCTTTTAGATCTGATGCATACTCTCCACACCAGAGCTTCCTCTATCTACAGTCCTTCGGAAAATGTCAGTTTGTGGAGTTCATGTTGGTGTCCCCTTCTGCAAGGTGAGTTTTTTATTTAAGTGTTGAAAATGAAGTTACTAGGAATGAGTGTAAAGTTCGTACAGTAGCTGTGGTTATATTATTTCTGTTGTCAACATCCCTTTTTCTGTGCACTTAGAAAGAGCACAACAATGAATTTGGTATCATTGAAAAGGTTTTTGAACTGGCTTCTGACATAGTACACTCACAATTTGTTGAAAAAAAAAAGCTTTTTTAAGTAAAAATTGCAGTTAATTAAAAATTAAATCAGTATTGTTTTCATAAATGAAATGAAAGATTTTTCTCTAATCAGTATTGACACATAAATGAAATATTTCAGTATTTTATTTATGTGTCATAATATTTTTAATAATAGATTGATAATAAATTTTTATAATAAATTATTTATAATCATGCTGAGCAGTGATTTTAAATAAGTAAATAGTAGAAAAAAAGATAAAGTGTGATGACTCCACTATTTTATATCTACATATTTAAAATGCTAAGTGTTTTCTTTTGACAATCCATGAGAACAAACTACTGCATCAAATTACATCATTCTTTTTTTAAATGAAAGATATTTGGACACAGATTTGTTATCGTACATTTGTTTGTTCGAAAATTTGATTAATTAGCCGTAATTTTACATTAAACTTTTATTTCTGCGTATGACGTCATAAAGTCAGCAATCGGATAATGCCCACTGTTGCGAGGCACAGTGTAATGAGAAACTCTGTGGTTGCAAGGATAAAAGAGAAATAATAAATATTAAAAGCACGTGGCTTTTAGGCCGAATTTTTTAATTTGCAAGATAAATTTCGGTAAAAATATTTATCTGCATGTTTTATAAGCGAATAAAAATTCATATTTATTGTGATATCACGGAATATTGTCCATTCGTTTTATTTTATCATTATGCATTATAACTTTGTTGATAGCATGTTTTCATTACAATTAAATACAAATTATATTTTTATTTGTATACATGGTGTTTAAGCATAAAAGTAACATATACAAAGTACGTAACGTGTGAAAAGTTTGCAGCAGTGAAAATGACGTTATGCTGAGCTTGAAATGCATTTTAACATTAATTAAACTAAAAAGAAAAATTTATATGATTGTGTCAACATGACGTAATTTTAAATGATTTTTCCATTTTTAATTTTAAAGATTAGAACTGGAGCCATTATTGGTCGCTTCATCTTGATTGCATATTTTGATTACATGTTACCAATTACTTTTTTTTTAAATTATAGGTTAGAACATTTCATTTTTTAATTAAAAATTTTTTTACAAAAGTAAAGAAATTCAGGAAAATTAGAATTATTAAAAATAGTGTTATAATAATTAAAAAAAAAAAACTTCAAATAATGATTATATTTTTATGTTTTTAGCTAGAATAAACAATGTAAGGCAAATATTTTATAGGAATTATTTTCTTAGGTTTATTATAAGTTCATTTTAACAGTTCTTTATTAATGGCAAAGTCCTATTTCTTTCACTATGAATTTCTCTTTCGATGTCAAAAAATGGTAGTCTACTTTTAGATGCCAGCCAAAACACAGTGGCAATTTTTAGAAATGTATAATTGTTTTGACAACAAACGGCGCTATTGCTTTAGCTTTCATTGCGCTTAATAATGACTTTTTAAATAAATTTTTATATGAAATATGAAATATATGAAATAAATATATAATATATATATATATATATAATATATAATTATATAATAATAATTATAATATAATATATATATATTATTATTATTATTATATTTATTATATATATATATATATATATATATATATATATATATATATATATATATATATATAATATATATTAATAAATATATAATAAATATATAATAATAAATAAATAATAAATATGTGAAATATTTTTCAACTCTATCTCAACAATTTTTCCCATTATATGCATAAAACTATATCCGTTAGCATCAAATTTCTTGCCAAGCTTTGTAAAATGTCACCAAATTTAGTGACCAAAATTAAGTCAACATAAATGAAGTCAACTTGGCTAAAGCTGATTCATCTGACGAATCAACTCCAATTTGGTTCTTCCAATTTTAGCTTAGTGTTTTCATGTAAAATTAGCTAAAATCATAAAACCAAGAATAGGAAAGCTACTTTTTCCTCCCAGTACAGGCCGGAAGGACTTTTTAATTATAATGCTAGTAACAATAAACAGTAATTGTTCATTTCAAATGTTATGATGTAGTTTTCCTTTGGGAGAAAATAACAATGCAATTATTTTTTTTTTCCCCAGGCATTGCACGCCTGTGTTGTGATTCGAGACGTGCCATCCGTACTGCTGCTCTCACATTACTGCCCCGTGCACTCTTGGTGCATGACCTTCAACAACTCGCGGCTGTCGAATGGGAATCCTGCTTCAATAAGGTATGCAGTTGGTTTGCCATTGTTTTCTGTTATTAATAAGTTTAAAGATTTTGTGAATGTGTACTGCACAGATGTGTTCTCTTATATTTAATAATCTTAATAATTATTCTTTCTCTTTAACAGAGTTAGGCATATTTTAAATCAACTTGAGTATGAATGATCAGTAGGAATGAGCTTGAATCTTCTGCAACAGTTTGCTTTAAATATATTTATTGTTGTTCATTAAAAATAATAATAACTGCTGAATAACGTGAATCTTTCTGACACATTTACAATACCATTTGTATATGTGCATGAAATTTACAGATATTAATGTGGGATTACGGTTTCCCTGCTTTAGCAACGAGTGAAGGAACGCTCCAATCAGCTATCATCTACCGCCTAATGTGTAATGACGTCAGAATGTCATGTGTGTATGGCATGCATGCTCCAAATGACACTGCAAATGTGAAGTCATTTTTGAACTGTTGTTCGATGTAGATGTATAAACATTCTGTGAAGTGCGTAAGGTGTTCGAGTAGTAAGATGCAAGTGTCATGATCAGGGATTGATAAAAGTTGAAAATTCTTAAGTGCCAGGAAAAATTCTTAGGAGCCAGCTTGAACAATCATTTCTCAGACATGAATGCATTCACTGCAAAATGGAACACTGGCTACTGATAAACGTAATCTGCTATTTTTGAGTGATATGTGTCATTTTGCAGTGAACAAGTTAACTATTCAATAAAAAAATCAAACTGAGCAAAAATTTTAAAATACCACTTTTACATTGTAAAAATTAAATAGAAACAAACCATGAAATTAAACATTAAAACAGTAGACAAATTAATATCCTTATCTTTAGTTCCCAACAAGAAATTTTATACATAAATTAACAATGCCTTTGAGATTTTGATTTAAAATATTATTTGTCAATTGATTTTTCAGGATTGAAATCCTTGAAAGGGGGTCCATTTAAATTTATAAACAATAAACTGTTCATACTATCCTCTTTTTAAGTGTGAACAGAGTTCACTTTTGATAATGTTCCTTTTGCTGAAACCTCTTTCACAAGAAGTTCTTGGCACAGGAAGTGTCAGCACAATGGCAAGGAGATTTGCCAAATAGGGGAATCGATCCTTCGTAGAAAAACACCTTTCAAAAAGAGAATTTAAAATTTATATTTTATATGAAAGAAAAATAAATATTGAGCCAAAAAAAGTAGACCATGGGGGAAAACAACGAAGTACGCAGGGGCCGTCTCGGGAATCAATGAATCACGAAGTAAGAAGGGAAAAGTACAATGAGCGGGAATGGTTGAAAACCAGAGAACTAAAATTAATTTAGTCGCACTTGTATGATAAAAGAGAAGGCAGTGCCACGCCCCTTACCCCTGTCTCCATAGGCGGTCAATTATTGTTCCCTGCTTGAAGTGCTGATATGGTGTATTTTGTTCAAATAATTGCACTGTTAAAAATAATATTTTTGCACATGGAATTGTTTTGATTGAAGAAAATTTTTTTTTTATTAAGTAGGTAAAAAAGTTAGTCACCAACAGGAATTTTTTAGTCCCTCGGGTGACCCGACGCCCGGGGCTTGTCGGACCCTGGTCATGATGCTGATTATAATGATTTAAGATGACAACTACTATTAATTTGTAAATAGTCATTATTATTAATGTTCATATCCGTCTGTCTGTCTGTCTGTCTGTGTGTGAGTGCATCTGTACCTTGATAAACTTTGCGAGCGTAGCGAGTAGCGACGCGCTTTTGGTGTAAAAAAATTCAGAAAAATCCGGGCCTTCAGGAATTGCAGTTTCGAAGAAATCGGCCCATAATTAAGAGAGTTATTAACGAACAAAACTGTTTTAATTACTGAAAAGAAATCCACGTGGAAAATATGCCGCGCATGCCCACAAGAGGTCAATCCTCATCTTCCGCAAAAAGAAGAAGGAAAGACCTCTTCGGCCGGTTTCGTTTTACGACTGTCTAAACTCGCCGACGGCGAACCGACAGAAATACGAAAAAACCGTCAACATATTCTGAAAGAACGTATTTTTACGTCTCTTAGGTGACCGATAAATGAAACTCATGATTTTTACATGCCCAAATGATGAAAAAAAAATTTCTGTATCCAACCGACAAAATTAAGGATTTTTATGTCCCCGTTAGACGAAATTCGTGATATTTACGTGTTGACGGATGAAATTAATGCATTTTTCAGCAATCCTACGACGTAATTTGTGTTTTTTCAGCAATCATTTGACGAAATTCACACTTTTCCTGCCATCCTTTGACGAAATTCGCGTTTTTTTTCACTATCCTTTGACAAAATTTGCGTTTTTCTGTGATCCTTTGACGATATTCGCACTTTCTCTGCTTCCTTTTGAGGAGATTCATGTTTTTTCAGCAATCCTTTGATGAAATTCACGTTTTTTCAGCGATCCTTTGAAGAAATTCACATTTTTCTCATGATCGTATATGAAATTCGCGTTTCCCAGTGATTCTTTTATAAAATACATTTATTCTGCAATTTTTAGATGAAATTTGGTAAAAGATTACGAAATTAAGTATTTTTATGCACCCGATAGACAAAATTCATGATTTTATATTTGCCGATAGAGGAAATTAACGATTTTTACGTGCCTGATCAACTAATTTCTTGATTCTTATGTGCCCGTTTGAAGAATTTTGTGTATTTCAGGTGACCGATAAATGAAACTCATGATTTTTACACGCCTGATTGATGAAAAAAAAATTCTCTGCCCGACCGACGAAATTAGGGGATTTTTATGCCCCCGATAAGACTAAATTCATGATATTTATGCACCGATGGATGAAATTAATGATTTTTTCAGCAATCCTATGACATAATTTGTGTTTTTTCAGCAATCCTTTGACGAAATTCGCGTTTTTTTCGTTCGATATTACGTCTCTTTCAGTTTTTCAGCGATTTCTGCAATTTTTAAAAATTCAACTCTGGGCTTCTAAACAAGATACGAAAAAATAAAAATACCGAGCCTAATCTACGTTCTTTTTCCTTTTAAAATCAGGTATCAGTTTCGAAATATTCGTTTTTTAACCCTTCTAAAAAAATGGTTTCCGAAACTCACTCGCGTGAATTTTAGTTTTCCGGCCCATGTTTAAAAATCCGCATCGACTCGTAAAATGTGAATAGAGACAAATAAAATACACCAGATCATAGCCACGTTCTTATTCTTCGAAACATATATTTCAGTTTTAAAAAATATGTATAACCCTTTAGAAACCGGTCGTTCCCGTACCTCACTTTCACTATTTCCTCTAATTTGCCAATGTATACCCCCCCCACCGCAGCAATTTTTTATCGATTTACATAAATTCCTAGAGAAAAAACTAAAAGTGCATACATTCAGCTCTAGAAAGACACCTTTCAGTTAAAAAAATTCGAGTATTATCAATTTAAAAAAAAATTCTTTTGTGAAACCCGTTTCTAGAAATAAGCGTTTTTCGGCGCAAGCACAGATTAATCAAAGTGTAATAAGTGACTTTGCTTTGGAAGTAATTATCTAATTTATTAACGATTTTATTTTAAAAATCGTTGTTCAATTTGCGTACAGAATTGAATGGGCTTTCCGAAAATATGATTTATTTTGAGAAATAATTATATTTTCATGGTTAAAATTCTATTCTACTAGGATATTTGTATTCTGAAGCAGCCGATTGCACTGCTAATACCTGCTTTGTTTACCTTTTTTCGAAAGCTCCAAAAGATATCAAAATAAAAAAATTTTATTTCTATTTTTTATATATCCGATTCTATATAGTTTGTTTAAATTCTGGTTTATGATTTGGTGTTTGTGTGGGGGCGCAGTATATTTAAATTTGTCATTTTAAAACGCATCCTTTTTTCATTTCGTCGGATAGAAACGTTGTCATTTGAGTTATACAAAATATCTATTCGATGGATCAGAGATTATACACTATGTAAAGAATCAACTTCATTTCGATCGTAGTAAAATAAACCATAGAGTCAACACAGTAACATCACCGCCAGGGGGGGGGCTTCCGGAAATCGGGTTCTATGGGCCCGATTACGACGTGGTTTGGCTCTTTCGACTGCATTTCGATAGCTTTACAGATTTCGGTCATGTTCGTATAGAACAGATTGCGCCCCCTTGTGGTGGAAGGTGTAATTAAAGGATTTTTCATCCAACTCGGGTTCTATGGGTCACATCACGACACGGTTTGGCTCAATCGACTCAACGTCGATAGAGGATAGTAGAGCTTATCGATTTTTGCTCAGAGTCTCACCACCAGGGGGCGCTTTCCTATCTCCGGTTCTACGGGCATTAAAACGACGGGGTATGGCTCATTCGACTCGACATCGAAAGCCTTAACGATTTCAGTTATGATCGTATAAACAGATTGCGGCACCTGGTGGTGGAAGGTGGAACTAACGTATACTGCAGCACATGCGCAGCACGACTGCTATACGGTGCCACAGGCATCTGGAACGCGAACCGGAGGTTCGTTCAGTTAGAGGTTTATACTGTTGTATGTGCCGGTGCGTGCGTAGCACGACCTGTTTACGGTGGCGAAGGCAGCGGGCACCAGGGTCGGAGATTCGTTCAGTTAGAGGTTTATACTATTCGATGTGCAAATTAAGGGATTATCCGGTGTGTGCGTAGCACGACTGGTATATGGTGCTGAAGGCAGCGTTGACCAGGGTCGGAGGTTCGTTCGGTTAGAGGTTTATACTACTCAATGTGCAAATTAAGGGATTATCCGGTGGCGAAGGCAGCGGGGACCCGGTATAGTCCATGTCAATTCAGGCAGGCAAAGAAAAAACCTTACCTTCATAGTCTCAGAAGTTTTTGGATTGAACATATGTTAAAATTTAGGAAAAAGTAAGATATTTGTATATTTTTGTTTTGCCCAAAAAAATTCCTGGCCTGAGATACAGGCCTCCAAAGATGGCGTCCCAGGTATCATTTTCCACTTGCGATTTTCGATAAAAATTTTAAAGTGGTCTATCTCTAGAACGGTGAAAGACAATTTGCTGCGTTTTTTTTATTTTAAAGATAATATTAGTCTGTTTAAAACTATATACTCCATTTTAAAATATGTGTTCAACTTTTTTTGCTGGAACCTCCCAATTATTATTTTTTTTTAAACAAAAAAAAATTTTTTTTCAAAAATGCCAATCCCAAAAATTTACATTTTTTTACTGTTGATAAATACCATTGAGTACTGCATTCCCTGTAAAAGAGAACTTCCACTTTTGAGTTTGACAGGTTTTAGAAACAATGTAAAATTTTGCCATATATTTTACTACTTTCCATTACGACATAGTCACATAATGGTCCCATGAAACCAAAATCTAGTCTTCTTTGACATGACTTTTTAATTCTTAATAAATATAAGAAACAGGTGACTTAAAAAAAAACCCTTACAAAAACATATTAAAGCTTACAAAATATATGTGCAAGTTCCAAAACATACTACATCCTGTGTACTCTGCTTAGAACTGAAATTAGAAATTCAGTGAACTAAAAATTTGCCGAACTGCATCAGTATCTTCCTTTGATATTTAGTGATGCATTCCTGTTAAACCAATAGGAACTGGGGCATTCACAATCTTTAAAACATTGTGAATTGGAAGTGAACACTGGTGGTGGTGTTGCTGTCTTGCACCTGGAAATTTATATCCAGCAGCCGGTCTATGTGAGAGCATAAAGTTCACGGCAATTTCATTTAACTCACAGCTGATATTTATCACAAGTCACAGTCAGATATACAAGCCACAAACATCCCTTTTTGTAAATTGTGAATCTGAATATTTTCCTATCGTTTCAAAGATCTTGGTTGGGCAAATGAAATTTCTTCTTTCTTACGGTTTAAAGTTCGTACAATATAGGTTCGGCCATCATTATGAGTCCACACATGTGTCTTCTGAATTCCTCTTTCACATGAGGCACTTTTGTTAGACCTTCCTTCTATTTTCTGATGGCGGAATTCTTCAACTTCCTCTTTGGGTAACAGGATGAGGGCTGTTGATGTGTATGACTTCACCACTCTCGTAAAATCCCAGGCATTCTGAATTGTCTCTGTACTGGGCCTGGAAAGATTATGTTTTGTAGCATGGTGTTTCACACACACACACAGCAGGCCTCTACACCATCACAAGATCCCTTCCCATGTCCAGTAGCGCTGTATACCTACTCCATTGGCACAAGTGACTTTTAGGTAGCTTTCAATACAAAAAAGTATAAACTACCTATTGCAGCCGTTCGGAGGAAAGCAATTCCAGGAAATTTCGATATATTTTCATCGATCGTGACCCCCAGACTCCAAAACCACCCTCCGTTCAAATGTTGATTAATATATATATATATGAATGATCTATGTCATACGATAGCACTCGTATTTATAAATCAATTTGGATGAAACTAATTCAACAATGCTTCAACCGAGTTCATTGGCCAGCTTGGTCAGACATCTTGTTTCAAGATGGCGGCCATGGAAAGATTTAAAACTAAAATAAATATACAAAAAAGTTAAAAATTCAAATTTATTTTTTTTATTAAGTGTTAGGCCTTGATACAAGGATTCTGAAGCATTTTTTGTTTTACCTCTATCTTAAAAAATGGCTGATATAGAGCAGTTTGAAATTCTAAGGTGGCTGAAATTTTGAAACAAGACAGCACATTACAAAAATCAACGATTAATTTATGTTTTAGTGTACGTGATTTCTCGCAAATTTTTCTCTTTCATTGTTGTAATCATTTTCCCAAACATACGCTATATATTCATATCCGTTAGCGCCAAATTCTCACCAAACTTGGTGACATCTGGCGAAATATCGCCAAATTTGACGACCAAAATAAGTCTTCATAAATGAAGCCAATTTGGTGAATTTCTTATTCAAATTCAGTATTAACGAATCTTCTGTAATCAGTTTATTTGCATTTTAGTTTGCTGTTTTTGAGTAACATTAGCTAAAATTTTAAAACGAAGATATAGGAAAGCTACCTTTTCCTCCCAGTACAGGCCGGAAGGACATTTTTACTTCAAACAGTTGGTAACGATTTTTGAAGTGACTAAAGGAACCATCAGAAATAATGATATTTTCTGGCTGTGATTGAATTTTGCATATTGCTATGTTTTTATATATTTTTGCATGTGCTGAGTCATGTTCTCTGTCATCACTTATAACTGCGTGGTCTTCTTTTAAAAAATATGTGACTCCTGTGAAAATTGAAATTTAGTAATTACTCCAGTGATATCCCTGTACTTCTTGTAGCGGACCATTTCTCAGCAAAATCACAGTGAAGCACAAAACATAGTCGTTCAACTTCTACGCCTCCCTTCACTTCTGCAATGTGTTGCTGCAATTTCGTCGGATGTTGGTGTGTTGTTGTTTTCACTCTCCATTTCCCAAGTTCATCAATGAAGGTATCAATGGCAACCGTTTTCTTAATGGGTTTATTTTCCTCCCATGTTGCATATATAACTTCAGAAGAGTCATCTTTTGTGTTTTCCAGACCAAGTGTCTGTAACGAGAGACCTCCTTTTCCAGGTTTCCAGGACAGTCACCACATTCTTGAAACAAACTGGTCTCTCGCTCTACCTCACAGACAATTAAAAGTTTGCGATGAATTTTAATTATGTTACACTATTTGAAATATAATGAAATTTATCAATTCCTGGGGTGCACTGAAACATGCTTTCTGTAGAATATGGAATGTAAAGCATTTATCATTCATTTACAGGGTCACATAAAAGTATTCGGTTAGATACACAATGGTCTACGGAGTAAAACTGTTTACAGCGCATTTTAATTACGTTACACTATTTCAAATATAATGAAATCGATACACATTAATATGGTTTAAAACAACATACCTGTTGTATAATATGATGTTCATAGCATTTATTGTTCATTTACAGGGACACACACAAGATTTCGGATACACTACTGTATCCGAAGTATTGTCTATAAGCGATAATTGCTGGAAGTACACTTTCAGTTAGGTATGGTATGTATTTAACTGAATTTTTCCATACTATGTGGTATGTATAAATGGTATAGATCATATACAGGGGCACACAAAAGAATTCGTAGGCATTACTCTGTATCGGCGTAAATTGCTTAAAGGGATTTTGGAATCGAGTATGCATTTTGAATTTAAAATATGTTCAGTAACTTAGAGATGTTTGTTGAATATAAATAAAATCATATACAGGTCCACGCAAAGAACTGGGTACATGACCGCTTATGTAGATTAAAAAAAATCAGAGAATTTTACAGGAACTGTATAGAATTTTTAAAATGTTTCTAAAACTTGTAATACTCAAAAGTGGAAGTTCTCCTTTACAGGAAATGTAGTACTCAATGGTATTGATAAACAGTAAAAAAATAAAATTTTTTAAGATTGGCCTTTTTGCAAAAAACAAAAAAAAAAACTTTTGATTTAAAAAAATTAGAAGGCTACAACAAGAAAAGTTGAGTACACATTTCAAAATGGAGTATATCGTATTAAACAGAAAAATATTATCTTTAAAATAAAAAAAAATGCATCAAAATATCTTGCACCGTTCCAGAGATAGAGCACTTTAAAGTTTTTGTCAAAAATCGTAAGTGAGAAATTGTTCGCAGGACGCCATCTTTGGCGGCTTGTATCTCGGGTCAGGAATTTTTTTTGGCAAAACAAAAATATACAGTTATTTTACTTTTTCCTGAATTTTAACATATGTTCAATTCAAAAACTTTTGAGACTATGAAGGTAACCCCCCTGCCTGAATTGATATGGATTCAGCCACCCGTGTCGGAAGTTCGTCCGGTTCGAGGGGGATGCGAGCCGGAGAATACAAAAGATTCGAGGCACCGATGTAAATTAAGGATTTTATCGATTTTAGTTACCGCTGGCGGGCGAAGCCAGCTAGTATCTTTAATTTTCAATATAATGTTTATTAAGTTTAAAGGCATTGAGCTCTATATATAACAGGAGTTCAGAAGTATGAAAGGCAAATGAAGCTTGCAAGGCAAAAGCAAAAGTTGTCAATGTCAGGTATTAGTATTCCCATTTACTATTATCCTAATTTATACTTTTATAACTAAGCTATGCTTATCTAATTCATAAATAATTCACTAATCATGTAAGGGAATGCGATAGACAGCATGTTTTGCCATTAATGCAAGCTAAACTTATCATCACTGTATCCTTCTGCGCTGACTGCTGGAAATCATGTTGGGCATTAGGAAGACAGATCTCCTGTTATATTTGGAGCTCAGTGTTTAAAGGTGTTTGTGTCAACTCATTTATATAATATGTGTCTCAAAGTTGAATTCTACATTGATATCCAAATGTTTCTTCTTTCTCTCTATATATTCTAAATATTCATTAGAATAGCATTTTGGTCTTTCTATAAATGTATTCCATCAGGAGATGTAATGGATTGTTCCACATTTTCCTATAAAATTGGCATAAACCATTTTCAAAGAGATCCTTAGCCTTTATGTTGAATGCTATTTGATTTCATAGTATTTGAATCAGAATAGCTGTCCATTCTGTGTCGTTTAAGAATGAAAATGGCTTTGTGAATGTGTCAGAAAACAGCCAGTTTTAAATTTGAGAAATGTATCAAAAAAGAAAGAAAAAGAAGAAGAAAAATGAATCTGTTATCCTGAATTTATTCAGCTAAATACCCAACAGTATTGGGTCAGTTGAGTATCGTTATCCGTTTCATCTTTAGTATAAATAAGATTTGGAATGATTTCTTATTTTCATTTGGGCATAGGTGTCCCATTCATAATATTAACAAGAACGAAAAATCATGCATCCAGCATAGATTACAACCAACACTAATAGTTTTTAGTATTCAGAAATTTCGTTTATTCATGCAATGAAATAAGCAACTTATAAAATACGTGACTCAGTAAAAATTCATTTTCACCAAGTGTTTTGTGCAGCCCTGTATAAGATCTACAGAGTTTGTAAACAACATGTGTAGTACACAAAAAAGTGCATTTCTAGCAATGACCGAAAATAGTCAGTGCTCTTGTACATGAGCAATAAATTCTATGCACTCTAGAAAATAAGTTGTATTGAACCTCAGTGATCTTTTTGAATTTCATTATGAAGGAATTGTTTTGTATGTTCCCTGTCACTGAACTGTAAATTGTATACTCCACCTCGCTCATGCACATTCATTCCATTAAAAAATTTCTCCTCACAGACCCTAATGTAACGAAACTCATTTGTGTGTCCCTCTGCAAATAGGGTATGAATACTTACACACTTCCTTTTCAATAGTGTGTAAAAATTTCATGACAGTTCCGAAGCTATTTATGAGAGTTAGAGCACAGACAGACCGAATGTTGTAAACACTTTTATGTTTTAAGGCCAGTGAACAACATCCCCATTCCCCTCGCTTATGTTAAACTCATGGGCATAGCCTGCATTCATATATTTAAAATATCTCCCCACGAAATTATAATTTTAAACTCGTTTTTTCTGCATACTCTTAACAGATGTCTTTTTTTTTTTTTTTTTTTCTAAGCTGTCAAAATATTTCTAAAATATATAAATAATTTATAATTTTATGTGTTAAAGTGATAGCAAAACAGGGTAAGATTTGAATACTTCACATAAAATTAAGTATATATTTTAGAAATATTTTGACAACTAAAAAAAAAAGAATAAAAAAATCATGCACCATGGTATAGATTATGAAACACTTTCTAACACTATCTGAATAGGAGTGTTAAGAAATGTCATTTTTGTTTTTACAATGAAATGAGATATCAACAATAAACGTTTAAAAAAACCACAACACAGTAAAAATTTGTTTTTGGGAATGTCTCTCCATAGCCTGTACTGTGCCACCCTGTATAGGATATACACACCTCATCATACTCTAAAATAAACGTTTTAAATGCCTATTGTAGCTTAAAACTTAAATCGAGCAGTGAGGGATCATACTCTGTTTTGTAACCAAAATCTTTCCAGTGTCTCTGTACATAAACGAAATAGTCAACGCTAGAGGTCTGCACGGGCCGAAATTTCCAGGCCTGGGCCCGGCCCGACCCATACAAAATTTTTTTTAGCCCGGCCCGGCCCGATACAAAAATTAAAAGTTCGGCCCGAGCCCGGCCCGGCCCGATTTAAAAGTTAAAAGTTCGGCCCGAGCCCGGCCCGTAAAAAAGTTAAAATCTCCGCCCGAGCCCAGCCCGTCCCGAGTGAATTTCTACAAAACATAATTTTTACGTCTATTTGGTTAAAAATTTGCCTCGTATTAGAAGATCTAACCAAAAATTCCTATCTTAGCCTTTTTTTTCATGTTTATAATCTTCATTTTTATAGAGGTGCTGCAAGCTGGAATGTTTATTTTTTTAATAAATCTCTATTTGTTGTATGTATGTGTTTAAGTTATCATCAATATTGTTAATCCATATTCCATTTATTGAAGTGTTAAAAATCAGAAAAATGCTATACAGTAAAATCTTCTAAGATGGAATTGCATAGGGAAGAAAAAAAATGAGTTATAGACAATTTGCCTTCTTATCAGGTGTAAATGTATTATATATTCTTTTCTTACGTATTAGTATATTCATTTTTAATGGATCAACACATTTTTCAATTTAAGACAGGATTCCGTCATAAGCAGGTTCTGTTTCACACGTTTTACTATATTTTAATTTAGCCATATTTTAATAAGTGTATAAATCTACTATTCTTTAAAAAGAATAAATTTTAATGTTTAATTATAAAATAATGGCGATTTAAAAATGTATGCATGTTTTGCAAAGATTTTTATGCCAAATCTTATTTTACTGACCTTCGAACGGACCAGGCACGCCGAGACAATGATTTCCATACGGGTCAAAACCAGGACTAAAAATTTTGAGGCGTGAAGATTAGGAAGAATGAAACCAGTCCCGGCTCTGTACGGAAAAAATAATTTAAGGCACGGCCTTATCCTTCAGGAAAAAAGTAAGGCCCGGCCCGGCCCGTAAAGAGTAATCACTAGGCCCGTCCCGGCCCGAGCCTTCAGAAAAAAATCTTGCCCGGCCCGGCCCGAGTGCCGTGAAGAAAAATAGGCCCGAGCCCGGCCCGCGGGCCGGGCCGAGTACGGGCTTCGGGCTTTGGCCCGGCCCGTGCAGATCTCTAGTCAACGCTAGAGTGGAGCGAAAATAAATTTTTTTTTTTTTTTTTTACAAAAAACAGGAAGGTGACAAAAGTTGCCTTTATATTAAAAAAAAATGGCTTGAGTCTGCGCTTTTGGTCCAAATGTCGAAATTTTGGGTAAAACTTGACAATTTTTCAAAAAAAAAAAAAATCTGTAGAACTGACTATGATTTAATAGTGTCATTTGAACCTTTATTAATAAAGATTTAACCCTCTAAGCGTGTGAAACGTAATATTCCATTCACTAAGCTCCAGGTTTCACTGCAATATATGCAATGTTTAAGATTATATAATTCTATAGATTTAATGAATTTTCACATTGAAGAATGATTAATACTCTCAAGGGTTACATTCATATTTGTAATTAAGTTTTATTTATAATCCTAAAAGAATCATATTTTTTTAGCATTTAAAACAAAATGCAGAGAAAACAACATTACAATTTTACCCTTTTCCAAAACGCTCAGAGGGTTAAAATATTGAAACGATAAAACAATATCTTTATTATTTTTAACTGGAGCAGATCTGACAAATTTCGGTAAAAAAGGGGCGTTGCCATTCTGGTACAGCATACAACGACTCGTTCAAAAAAAATTAATAGAAAGAAGATTAAATAAAGAAGCACCACAATTAGAAGATGCTGCATGTGAAATTGAAATAAGCGAATCAGTATGTAATGATTCAATAATAGATAAAATTGAATTTCCATCTTCATCCTCATATACCGAAACTCGAATGAAGTTTGAAACTTTTTCTTGAGCATGTGATAGCTATAGAATTTCTGATCAATCTGCTGTAGTTCTTGCTTCAGCGGTTCTTCAGGATTGTGTACGTACAGCAAATGACACTGGAAAACATAATGTACCCATACCCGTTACAGAGAAGAAGCAAGGTAAGGCGTGAAAGCCAATCGGCTTGTTCGTCTCAACGTAAAGAACAGAACCCTAAAACAGAAATAAGAGCCTTATGTTTCGACTCCTGAAACGATGACACAATGTGTATAGGAAAAAGAAGTGATAAACATGCGTATCGTAGAATTATGAAAGAAGAATGTGTTACTATCTTAGAAGAGCCTGGCTCCAAATATTTGGGGACTAATTTTGTCTAACATTCCCTCATCTGGAGCATCAAAAGATATTTTTAAATGAATATCAAAGTTTTTAAAACATGAAAATATTGATTTGTCCAGCCTCTCATGCTTGAGTTGTGATGGGTGTCCGGTGTCCTGTGAATATGGGGAAGCATACTGAAGTAATCCGCCGAATGGAAGAGAAGCTTGCAAGTGCAATGGATCATATGCCAGCTCCAGTTAAATGAATTACCTCTGCATCATTTGTTAGGCATGATCGATGGGAAAACTTCTGGCCCAAATGTATTAGGGAAATCCTTGTCCACGTGCCATTCACTCCCTATTGCAGTTTTTGAACCTATAAAGAGTACTTTAGAAAACATATTTCCTGAAATCAATGAAAAGGCACTCAGCACAGACAAGAAATACCTGCTGGACATTTGCAAAACTATTTCATCTGGATATTGCTCTAAAGAACTAGCGAATAGGAGCCTAGGAAAATTGTCCCATGCAATATGGCTCACAACGGCAAATAGAATTCTTCGCCTTAATTATTCGCATAGACTGCGCGTCAGTCTCTATTTTCACTCACAAAGTATGTGATCTAAGTTTATGCCTCCGGATGGTTTATCATCAAATGTAATCCACAGCTAAAGAATGTATCTAAAACTTATGGAAAACTATTCGGCTACTAAGCAACACAGCAAACGCCATAAAACGAATAGTTAAAAAAGTTATTCAGGACAATGGTTACTTTGCACACTCAGAGCAAATTCTGATTGCAATCACATTAAACAATTAGCTACTCAATACTCATCCCATAATAAATGCAAGAGGTAGAATAATAAATGATGGCATATGCAAATTTGAAATACTGACAATCAACATTGAAGCAGATGATTATATAAATCTAATTGATAGGAAAACTATTGCGGTAATGGGACCCTCAATCACTATGCATTTACCGGATGCAAGTTTGTTGAAGATAATAGACGGCTGGATAGATTCCCGTACTAACATCCCCAATGAGTTACTTTGCATGCTTTGCCATACTCAAGCTGTAGAAAGATACGGGAAGGAAGTCACAGCCAGTATCATCCAAAGTCTGTGGATACGAAAGAAGAGATGAATACACCAAGACTATAGGTTGATGTACAGAAAACTCGAGCCAGTCTGATAAAAAATCACAATTCATTGTATAAATAAAACATTGTGCTCAGATGGTAGGGTGGTTGTGCTGGTAACGGGTGGGACATGATATGCACTTGCACCCACTTCCACTCCTGGGTAGTTGTAAAAGAAACTAGCGAAGAGCTGCATTCAAAACTACGATTGGTTGTATGCTGTACCAGAATGGAAATACCCCATTTTTACCGAAATTTGTCAGTTTTGCTCCAGTTATACATAATAAAGATATCGTTTCAATATTTTAAATCTTTATTAATAAAGGTTCAAATACTTTTTAATCATAACCAGCTCTACAGAAAAGTTTTATTTTTATTTTTTTTTTGAAAAATTGTCAAAATTTACCCAAAATTTCGACATTTGGACCAAAAGCGCAGACTCAAGACATTTTTTCAGCGCTAAAATTTCAGATATTTGATGTACTAGTATAAAGGCAACTTTTGGCACCTACCCGTTTTTTGTAAAAAAAAAAATTCACTTTTTTTTGCTCCACCCTAGTTGACGCACTCCATAAGTCTACAGAAAACAGGCTCTCATGCACCTCAGTCCTGTCTATCCATTTCATTAAAATACACTGTAAATGATTTATCCCCATAGATATTCATGCCATGGAATACTTTTGTGCGTTCCTGTCAACGAACTATAAATGCTACTGACTCTATACTCTCTATAAATTGTGTTGCCAGCCACCTCAGGGATGCCTGTCCATTTCCTGATGTTTGAAACAATGTAACATCCTTAAAATAAACTGCAAACGATTTTTTCCTGTTGACCTTCCTGTAACAGACTACTTTTGAGTGTCCCTGTCAACACATTATAATGGCTACTTATTCTGTACCCTGTAGAAAAACAGGTTGTCATTGACCTCAGTAACACCTATCCATTTTGTTAGGATTGAAATTGATTAAAATGCACTGAAAAGGACATTTCTCCATGGACCGTCCTGTATTGGAATACTTTTGATGGCCCCTGTCCTCTAATCCTAAAGGCTACACCCTCCATTTTCAATACTCAATAGACTAGGGTCACCCTCATTAACCTATATCCATTACGTGGCCATCCGACTGCATGGACACAAGTGAGAGTGTGGACAGACATTAAAATAATAACGAATAAAAAAACAAAAAGCGACTCCTTTAAGAAATAAATGAGTTAATGTTTAAGACAGGAAAAAAAGAAGTCTCAAATATTCATTTCCTGAGCCCCTATTTTAAATATATACGAATGCATCACAGGTTTAACATGAGCAGAAGGAGAAATGGACAGTTGACTACTCTGCCATTCGAAACAAGTGGGATGAAATGAGATGATGAAAGTTTTAATTTTACCTGTGTGTGTTTATATGGAAATCTCTGTGAAGCTTGAGCTCCTAATAGGAGGTGGTCTTTCTTTTCTAAGGTTCTGTTTCCCCTGCTGGCAAAACTTCTCGAGAACATCAGTCCGAACGATCCGCTGGGCATGGAGGAGACAAGGATGAGAGGAGCCACCCTTCTCTGCAAAGTGAGGTTTTTTTTTTTCTCTTTCTCTCCTCTCTTCTTTTTAACAAAGAGATAAGAGGCACTTTTACCCAGGCTGTACCCCATGTCATGCATTGGGTTGTGTGTTCATGTATTATAATATTTATATTTGTTGTACTTTAATGTAAATGGTGCTTTTGTGTTATAGCAGTCCCTGAAGATGAATCGCCAAGCAACCCAAATGGATCACCAAATTGTAAAGCATATAGGTGACTTTGTAAAATGTATACAACCTTTCATGGCTGATCCATTTAAAAGAGTACCCATTTGTTTTTGTACTATCCACATCTATAATATAGGTAGCGAGACTTTCAACATTGTTACTTATTTAATATGTCTATATTTAATGTGCGGGTATTGTTTTTTTTTTTTTGTTTTTTTCACTTTCTAAATGCGAAAACTCATTTTTTTAAACATAAATTCGTGTGAACATCATTTGTAATACAATTTTTGTAATACAATTTTTAATCCAACTCTGCACAAATGATTTGAGTAAATCATCTGCTTCATTCAACATTTTTATTTATTTATTTATTGTTTTTCAAAAACTCATTTCATAAGATTATGAGTGGCAACAATAAGAATCATCTGCATGAATTCGAACATTTTCAACATTTGCTGTAAGAAATGCTAATGTAAAAAATTTGAATTAAATTCTGTTTTTCAAAAATAAAATTATCACAGGATTACATAACAGTGTGCGTCTCCATTTCTGTTTTACCTCACAAATAAAGTTGTAACAGTCCAACAGTGTTGGAAATTGTCTTCCACACTTAAACAAAGTTCAAACTATTATACTTCAGTGTTAGAGTAGTTGCCGCACCCGCCAGATTTAAAGATAAGAAAAATAATGGGTGCTCTTTTAAATGGATCACCCTGTATACGGTGATCCAAGTTACTATACAAGTTACTATAATCCTATAGGACACATATAAGATGTATATACCTGAGCTGTGTATAAGACATATAGGATGTGTCTATGACATATAAGATGTAAATAACATGTATATAGTACATATAAGAGTGTCTGGAGTATGTATAAATAGGAGGCTTCTATAAGCATTGCAAAGATCTTGGTGAAATGATAGCTGCAACATTGGCATAATTGTAACTGTGGGGACAGCTATAACACAAAAGTACCCTGTAAATGGGTACTACATGTAGCATTATAACATGACATGCAGTATTGGTGTTGACTCTGGGCTAATTTGGAAGGGTGCAGCGTACAGCGGCTCTTTTTAAATATTTTACACACCTGACGGCCTTTACTGCTCTTTTCAGAACTGCTGCAGAATTCGCAGAGCGATAAGGGATCCTTTAAAAATGACGGTACTTACGTATTATCCGTGCCAGGAGATTGATCGTCAAAAATGGTTGCCAAGTACGAATCTTGTTTATCTTTGCCAATCATGTTTTCAAATGCAGTAATTTAACATTATCAAATAACATTGTTAAAAATGGTAATTAATATAAAATAAATAAAATGTAATATATGTTTTTAAATTTATAGCATTGTTAAAAATAGTAAATAACATTATTTTAGTAAAATTAATAAATGGTAAATAGCATAGCAAATAAGAAAGAATAATATTATAGATTATTCCCAGGCATGTACCAGGCATGTGAAAACAACAAAATATAAGGGTTACTATAATTAGAAATATTGGCTCCATGACTGGCGCAGTTGGCTTAAAACTGGCATGGATAATACGTAAGTACCAAAATGACAGACTCTCATTGAACTATTTTATTAGTTCAATGCAAATATAGTATGCAATAAAAATGAAAATTTGTCTGTCTCTATTTCTATGTACCAAATCCACAGTTTGGAACCCAGAATTGTGACATGCTACAAACAGGGCCGAGGAAACTAAAGTAATTCCGGAATCGAATTTTAATTACAGTTCATTTTTAATTAATATAAAACCATCCCTTTAACAGCCTTTTCCAATCCAGTTGAAACATTTTTCGTTAGAGCAGTTGCCAACCCTTAAAAATACGCAATAAAATTCTTTCCACAACCCTTATTTTCTAATTGAAAGATTGATTTCCACGTGGAAAATGAAATACAAAGTTTCAAGAATGAAAAAGAAGATGAATAGGATGTCCTATTGGAAGTAGAACCGAGATTTTCAAAGCGTTCTCAATTATACAAGGAGCATAAATAGGAGTCAGTACAGAAAGCAGGTGAATATAGAATCATGATGAAAACCCAATTATGGAAAGAGTTTTGTGGTTCTCTAAATTTGTTTTCACTCATTTTACTTACTCATCATACGTAGTATAGGGTAAGTCTTGTAATCGTTTTGAAAATCGAAAAAAAATTTTTGACGGATTTACACGTTTCAGACACTGGAGATTCCGAAAAACATATTTTTAGAAAATTTTTTTTGCCGTCCGTCTGTGTGTCTGTGTGTCTGTGTGTGTGTGTGTCTGTAAACGCTCTATCTCCCGAAAAAATTGAGATAGAGACTTGCAATTTGGTATGTACTTAGTATGTAATAATGGGAAGAAGCCTATTTCATTTCAATAACCTCGATTAACCGGAACAATTTTTTTCGGACTCTCGAAATATTCGTTCTGATGAAAGGTATATAAAAATTTTCGAAATTGTATATTTTAAGAAATGAATATAAAAGACAATAAAAAAACATAAACTTTGAATAAAGCATGAAGTCGATCGGATAATTAGTTGCCGAGATATTTGGAATCCTGTTTTCCACACTCTTCGATTTTTCATGACCCTGTATTTCATCCAAATTTCACTTCAAAGATATATTTTAATTAGAAATTTGACGCCTAATCAGATGCAATAAACCGCTAGTTAATAGGATTATTATTTTTGGAGTTATAAGGAAAAACCTCTTTCAAGCAATTCAGTAATCGAGCCTTTAAAGTTTGTGACGTCATCAAGCCACGATTTTATTTGAATTGCAATGCATTTTATAAGTAGTTTACACATTTTTATTTTAATATTTTACATTATGCATATCCATGATGGGTAAGTATTACGGTGGCCCCCAACGACTAGTTAAATCTATTCCACATATATACGTATATGTGTATGCATGTATATTAGAATTTCCACAAAGGGTCAGGTTCCCAGAGCTCATTCTTAGTGAAGAACTGCAAAAAAGATTTCAGAATTTTTTTTTTTTTTAAATAAAATTTATAGAATTTTTGTATTTGCTATGAATGGTGGAAAACTTATTTAAATAACTAAATACTCAGAAACAACTTTTCAGCAAAAAGTTTTAATCTCAGTTTCAATCGGGACCGCAGATTATTTATTAAGTAAGTAGGTAATCTGTCGTCTAGATTAGATGTAAGTGAGTGAAAATGACGCACATTGAAACTGAAAATGTTTTTATACTGCATGTTTAATTTTGAACTTGATTTTATTTAACATTCATTCTTAAAATGATGGGCAAGAGCGAGTACTTCAGCTAGTCATGAAACTGTCAATGTCTCTTAGCATTGCATTTAAATAAAGACATCGCGTTGCCACACAAAATCCTTAAGATAGGATTGTAGTGTTGGGATGTTTTATTACAGCATTTTGTGATACCTGATAATTGTGTATAACATCCACTGTTAGATTCAACAGAATGACTGCGAAATGTTCTTAGCCGACATTTCATAAAAAAAAAAAAAACCTTTCTTTTTGCATAATTCTTTATCCCTGCAAAAATTTTATGACAAATGCATCTAAACAGCAGTGAAAAATGTAAGTTATAACTAAATAAAAAATAACAAATTAAGGTGTTTTGTTTGCTTACGATTTAAAAAAAAAGAGAAGGAAAGATCCACTTTCAATAAATAGGGAGTTGCAATGTTTGGCACAGTTTGTAATATACAAATCCTTTGCACGGTCAGGGTTGCAGTAAATGGTGCATGAGCCTATACATTGTGGCATGCTGTTGGTATAACGGAAGAGTACACCCATTTCAGAGAGGAAGCCACGAAATTGAAGGTTTCATTCATTCAATGAGTTTTAAGATCTCAAAGCATAGATTTGTTGTTGTTGTTGTCAGAGTGTTGTTGTTCATCCTGAAAGAAGTAATGAAATTTTATTTTATTTAACCTATTTAAATCCTGAAATAAAGAATATTCGCACACACACTGGCTTTTCTTTACATTTCTCATCTTGTCCTCTTCTGTTTCAGGTATTTCTCCAGCACCTGAGTCCGCTGCTGACAGTGCCCACTTTCATGGCCCTCTGGCTCACCATCCTGGAGTTCATGGACAAGTACATGCACGCCGACGGAAGTGACCTGCTGGTGAGCTTCTTTTTAACACAGTGCTTATGGATTTCGTTTGTCTGTCTGTGCTCTAACTTGCGTAATTTTATTCAGATTGTCATGCAATGGATATTGAGGATTAGTATGGCATGTTCAGTATTGAAAATGAAGTGTGTATAGTTTGTTGACAGGGACACTCAAAAGAATTCCTTTACACGATGATCTATGAGGAAAAATCATTTGCAGTTTATTTTAATGATGTTACACCATTTCAAATATATTGAAAGTGATGTATACTTCACGGTGCACTACAAGAGGCTTACTATAGAATAGGGTGTGCATAGTACTGATAGTTCCTTTACAGAGACATTCAAAAGAGTTCTGGTACGGCCTATGGAGAAAAATTGATACTGTTTTACTGTTTCAAACCTATTGAAATGGATATAGATCACTGAGGTGCATGACAAGAGGCTTACTCTAGAAGAGTGACCATTCACCCTTTATGGATAGGGACACACAAAAGAATTCAATTAAAATACTGTCTGTTAACAAGAATGGCTGGAAGTGTGTTTTCAGTTATTGAACTCGTTTTTAAATTCAACTCATTTTTTTTGTCTGTTACTGGGTGTGTGTTTGTGTAAATTCTCTAGATCCTATACAGGGCAGCACAGAAATTCTAGAAGGGCAATTTTAAACGGTTTCCTAACTGAACTCAAATTTAGCATTCTATGTCATGCAACAGGGCTGTATGGAAGAATACGGATATTTTTCTGAATAGTGTTGATAATTCCTGAAACTGGATTTTTAAACTACCTTATGCATTTTCCAAATTGTTGACTTAGATATCAGGTAAAGTGTTGTGAAATGCTCTATAATCTACGCTGGATGCATGATTTTTTGTTCTTGTTTATTTTAAAGATTCATAAGAAATATAATTTTTTCCTACAACAAAATGGGATACTTGAATAACTCAGTAAAAAATCCATTTCATTATGTTTGAAATACAAAGGAATATCCCCGATAGACTGTAATGTAACAGAATTCTAAAAATGTAACAAATTATTACACCTTGTTTTAATTGCTGTCCAATAAGTTTTTATTACACTCTGTTGACATTATCAAAATAGATAAGAATATTTGAAATGCTATCCTTTCCTATTTCATGTGACGTACATTCTATTTTATTTGGATGTTCATTTCCATACTTGTAACCTTGGAGTCACTTGAGCCACCGTTTTGGTAAGTTAAAGGAGGCTGCATAGCATTTCAAATATTCTTATCTATTTTGATAATTGTAATAAAAACTTATTGGACAGCAATTAAAAGAAGTACTTAACAGAATTCTTTTGAGTCTATCTGTAAATGAACTAGAAAGGCTACTGTTGAGTGTTTTTGATAAAGTGACAAATAACCAAACGAATGAATTTTGTTGATTTTTTTAAATGAAAACAATTTAAACAGAGAGATGCATTAAGCAAAGCAAACCAAATAAATTCTGAAGAACTAAAATTAACTAGGTAAAGGAATAAATTTACAAAAAGGGTGTCAACACAATATCTCATATACCCAACAAGTGGTCTGACGGATTGGAACATTGTTATGGTAATACAAATGAAATTCGTTAAAACTTTATAGATAGATTTTGAATTTAAAAAAAACATTAAAAGGGGACCTGTAATTCTTTCAAAAATTCGAAAGGCACAAAAAAAAAGGAATAAGTTAATTAAAAATAAGGAAATAAATAATTAACTAAAGTTACAAAACTAGACCATAACAATGTATGAATTCGCCAAAACCATAGATCGTGAGTGGTATAGTGGTTGATATCATTTCAATAAAAAAAAGTAAACACAATAACTTTCTTTCAATAAGAAATTTGTGTAATTTAATTATCTTAAATTCAGTTAAAATTATTTAACAGCTAGATGTAGCTGATATTAAAGTTCTTATACTCATCTTCATTCCTTTACTATAATCAAGAGCAGGTTAAATTTTCTTTGTTTATTTTATCTTTTTTTTTTTTTTTAAGAAAAAAGGAACTTCACAATATTCTTTCAAAGCAATTTAAAATTCTAAAAAAAAAAATTAATTTATAAACACTTTCAAAAACAGATCAAGAATTTAAATTTACTTATATTATTTTTATTGATAAAAGAAAATTAATTGGAATCGCAATCATAGTAAATTAATCTTAGAAAGGAATTAAATATTAAATAATTACTTGCTCTGATTATTTAAATAATTAAACAAAACTCGTTATCCTTTAAACAGTAAAATTAAGTTTATGTAAGAAAAAAATGAATTTCTACGATGCAAACAAATAGATCAAAGACAAATTATCACCATGAATTTTATTTTTATTAACTTATTAAAACAATTCATTAAATATAACACCAACATATTTAAATTTATAGGTGCTAGGTTAGTTTGTATGAGAACAGGTGATCTAATTATACACATGTATATCAAAATCTTCTCGTTGTAAAAACATAGTAATAACACAAAAGAAAAAAACATTTAATCAATAAAAAGGAAATATTTACCAAAAACTCACTGGCAGATTCGACATACATATTGCGGGATCATACCAGCTGTAGCAAATGAATCAATACTTGTCCTCCGGTTGACAGTCTTATCTCCCCATATAAGGGGTACTATTCGATGAAACTTTAAATCGCATTAATTTTCGGATTAGCCGTTCCTCTTCTATAAGCAATGTGGAACTAGTAGCTGAATTCGTTTTTCTGATAGTCTTTTTTTTTTTTTTTTTTATCCGAAACGCATTTCTATATATTAACTTAAGTTGAGGAAGGCTTGAAGAAACATCGATGCTCCTAGCAGCTCATTTCTGGGAGGCGTTGGCATGCTTTACAAAAGGTTATCTGGCTACTACTCCACTAAACGATTGTGACATAATGTCGTTAACAAGCGACAGCGGTAACACCGGTCAACGCCAGGCTTAAAAATGCTTACTCCGTGATTAAAGATTTAAAGGTGATAACTCTACGTTTAAACATTAACAGGTGTATATTAATCGTGACGCTTCAATTCTCTGTGCGAAATCTTGGTTCAAACATAACTATTATAGCGACTCGCTGGTTTGTCCGTCGGAACATCTTTCTATATAGAGGCACCAGGCATCTTTTTCCTTTTTTGACCTTCCAACTCTGTAGTTAAATTTCGAATGAATCTTAAATGCTCCAGCTTCCATCAGGAGAAATTATCAGGGGGGGGGGGGGGGCGTGAGCCCTCCCTGAAACTCAACAACCTACTATCCCAGTTCTATTCTCCCGCCCTATGCAATACCAGGGAAACAAAAAACAACTCCCAATATTTTCCTGTAAAACCATTGGCTGTCACTCCCCCGCGGGTGAAACTACCTTGTTGAAGGTATGCAGGCATGTGTCCAGCTGCCTTCGCCACCGTTTCGCTTTCCACGAAGATGATAAAAACTGCTGCCTTTGGGCGACTTCCCACATGAATGTTGTTTACGAAAACAGAATAATTGGGCTGGTAAAAAAAAGAGGCATAAAACTTTGACAATACGAGCTATCATTCGTCGTATGGGAAATAGTATTTTTATTACCCAAGTGTCCGAGTGTTGTAAAAACTCCCATGAGTAAAAAGGACCACCATGCAAGCAGATTTAACTTACAGGGAATATATAAAAATTATGAATTTAAGTAAAAGAGACAATGAATTTGTTTTAGCCTTGACATTTAAAAGAAGGAAAAGGTATTTTAACTCCATTATTAAAGAACTAATGGTATAAAACAGTAGAGAAAGGGGGGGGGGGGCTATGAATAGTAAAACTTATATGGAATAAAATAAAGAGAATATTAAATGAAAAACATTACAATGGGGAAATTGCACGTTTTTCAATTTAACTTTCATCTGATAGAGTTTAAAAATACGAACATTTTGATACCATTTTTACATATATTTGAAACTTGTATAATTCATTAAATTAACTTTTAAAACGCAGTTTTTGCCGTGGCGGGAAAAAGCAACGTCACGTGACGAAAGCTGTTCTGACGTCACTACACATGTAAACAAACCCTCGCTGTATTTCTCCCTGTTATTTCCTATGGGGGTGGCTTGCTTTACGCTGGACGATTTCTTTCTTTTCTTAAAAATGATTAGTATAACAAATTAAAAGTATTGTAAATTGCTGTAATGAATAAATAATACTGTGAATTCCAAATGATATTTTTATTCCATCGCATTTCTAAGAATTTTCATTTCCAGATCTCGATGTAGAAATAAACTATCGATACAAGTTAATACTCGTACTACAATATTGTATTTTATAGAATAAGGTATACTTATATATATTGCACAATATAAAATAAACTGGTATAAATAGGATTTTTTTCATTAGGGAGGGTGGAGTCAACTTATAAAAGGGTTTTTGTATTTATATTTTATACTTAAATTATGAATTTTGTTTGGTTCCACTATATGTTTTATCTCTTTAATTGTTAAATAAACTGTTTTGATTCTTTGAAAAATAGCTAAAGTTATTAGAAAGAGTGAAATGTGCTAAGATAGCTTTAAGACAGGCTTACAGAATTTTTATATAAATATACACGAGAAAAGTTTAATAATTTTTAATAAAATGTTTCCAGGGACCTAACCAGACTTTTCTCACAGGGTTCTTTTTTTGTGAAATTGTGAAAAGTATTTCATATTTGTGAAAAAACTAATTATAATTTTGTGAATTTGAAATAACTGTTATATTCAGTTTCTTGTTTATGAATTTTTGACAAGATCCTTTATATATGTAAAAGCTACATAAATAGATTCTTTGATGGATTCAGTTGTTTTGTGTCAGGTCAGATTTTTCTTTTAAATAATTAAATTTGTTAAAGGTTTACTTTGGAGATGGAAAAAAATTGTGAAAGGCCTATTTTTAAGACACAAAATTTTGTGAAGGGTCTTGTTTTAAGGTGGAATGTATTGTGAAGGTTCCTGTTTTAATATGAAAAAATTTGTGAAGGGTCCTTTAAAGGACTCAATTTCTTCCTAAACAGATCTCTGAACTACACTACACACAGGCAAAACAATCAAGTAATTACTTTAAATACTGTCAGTTTTGTAAAATTTTCAGAATGTGGGATTGAAGGTTTTATGCTTTATAGAACTTTGCAGATTAGAGATGATGTTTAGTTTAAAAATTATCTGTTTTATTTTTGTTATAAATTAACACTATTTCCACGGAAATTAAAAAGGCCAAAAGAGAAATATTATGCAGAAATATAATAATTCTAAATGTATTTGATGCAATGTTATGTATATTTAAATTTTATTGTTGTTATTAACATTTTAAACATTAAAAGAATGGTAGTATGTTTGAATTTTCGTTCATGATCTATAAATGTTTTCTTTATTCTTTGGTTCTATGTTATTTTTTTGTTGCTAAATTAATATATAATCCATACATTCCAATTAATTAAAAAATATAATCATGCAAATTCATGCTTTACCTGTGAAGTGAATTTAAAAATAATTGTGATATTATAGCATATCTCTCAACATAATGCCCTGCCCTTATGATACTACTGCATTGTTCAAACAAAGAATAAACCTTGAATGATAATATATCTTTATTTCTTTATATGTCACTATAAAAAGTTTACGTGTAATGAGATGGCTGTTTTCAAAAGTGAAAAGAGTGGGCTCTACTTCAACAACATATTCAAATTCTCAGCACATCTCGCTCTGTTTTAAAAAAGCTTTGTGCAGTATAATGCGTATTTTCAAAATTATGATTCTGCTTTCTTTAACAAGATTTTCAAATATTTTCATTATTTTTATTTTTTACGAAAGTTAGAACATAGAAGAAAATAAAGATATAAAATTTTTAGAACCTGATAAATCTAAAAATATTCTGAGAAACTATATTTCAAACAAACAAAAAGTACTGCATCCATTCAAAAATTATACGTAAGCAAATAATAATAAAACGATAATTAAACTATTTTTACACTATTCTATATTAATTGAATTATGATTATACGTTGAGAAATCAATTTAGCAATTATAAAAAGATAGTTTAAATAATGCTTTTTTTTCTTTCCTTTTCTCCATACCTTAAAACAGAAAAAAAGCAAATGCATTTATTTTAATAAATTTATTCGCTCTCATTTTCTACCAAGCGTAAAAAAAAAACTGTGAATTTTCCCATTAAGCTTCGGTGGCCACGCCAAATTATAGTATTATATTGGACATTTTTTAAAAAATCACGAATTCCAATCATAAAAGAAGGCGTGATTATCAAAATAAACATTGGATGCGTATAAAAGATGTGTATTTTAAAAATATATTTAATTTAATACTTATTTTTAAGTAAGTACATAAAAAGAGAAAATAAAAGACAATAGTGATAAATTTACTCACGTATGTTGCAGTAATTTTTTTTTCTGAAGAGTGAATACACAATTTTTATTGTCAGTACTTAATTAAAATTTTTATTCAATAAATCAGTATTAAATAAAGCATTTTTTTTTTTTTGTTTCCTGCATTGTTGCTCAAAATTTCGTTTTCTCATAATTAATTTGAGTACATTTTTTATCTGTAATATAATCTGCATAACACGAAATTATATTCATATTAAAACGAATTATTAAGCATTAAAATGAATTAAGAAAATAATGCATTCCAAGAACTATATAAAAGCGATTTTACTTACGATTTCTTTTGTAATAAAAGTATCATTCTTATTTCGTTTAAATAAATCAGAGTAAGTGAACAATATACGTGCCTTTTAGCTTTAGCTTCCTGTATTTTTACCCACATGAAATGCAGTTTTTCTGTCCAAAAAGTAAATTTGAATTAAAAAAATAAAAAACTATTTCCGAAAGACATAATTTTGTATTTTTCAAATCCGACCAACTTCAACACTTTTCTACATGAAAATTAATGCAAATGTATAAATTAATAGTGCATTATATTTAGATATGATAAAATAATCTTTTGACTTTAATTTTTGTTTTTGTTTTTGTGTAAACGAGTCTTAAAAAGATGTTTATAGTACATAGAAAGCAATATAAAACAGCCTTGCAAGCACTCGGCTCTAAGCAGAATTCCCCGTTTCATGTGTAGTGACGTCAAACCAATCCCATCGCGTTTTCCGATCACGTGGTTTTGTTTTGCTTTTAATGGAGTTTAAAACTCCAATAACTACATAGTTTAAATTATTTTTGCGATTCCGAGTTAAGTTTTGAGGTAAGTAAAGTTGTCTTCATCAATTGAGCATAAAAGAATGCAAAATCTAAAGGGAGTGCAACTTCCCCATTATTAAAAAAAGAGGGGGGGGGCTACAACTTATATAGAATAAAATAAAGAGAATACGGAAAATTTGAAATAAATGAAAAAACCACCCTAACACTACACACTTTATTTTCACTACCCAACATAGCCTCAATAACCTATATATCAATTGCATGGCAATCTGAGTCTATGGATGCAAGTTAGAACACAGATGGACAGACAGCCAAACCAAATTCGTAAACACTCTTGAACTGCGTTGGAAAGTGTTAAAAAATGTATTTTGATTATTGAGCCGTATGTGTCTTGCAGACCTCTTTCTTTCTCTCACTAATCCATGTCCCCGAAACACTCGGAGGGTTCAAGCCCATAATAGATAGGCTCGGCTGATCTCTCTCTCTCATGGCTCAAATCCTTTCATAATCTAGGCTTGATTTTTCAGTACTTCTCCATTGTCGTGTTGACCACTTTTCATAACAAAAAACTGTCACCAAAACTATAGGGTTTAAGGCCAAAAATGGCGCCCTATTAACCTGACATGTGTTTGGTATGTCATCAAGTGGTTTTTAATTGGACATTTGCCTGTATTTTTCATTCTGTTTTACAGATAGTTGAGTTATTTCGTTCATTAAAATAATAATTGTGTCCTTAAATGGCAGTGCCATGATATTAAAAGTAAAAAAAGCATTGAGAAAATGTTGCGATGCATAGTGACGTATAATAGATCCGTTTCAACTAACGTCATAAACATTGATTCACCAGCCAAAAGGGATCATTAAGAAAAATAATGTAAATAAATAAATATGCAAGATTTATTTTTTTTTTCGGTTTTCCATAATATATTGTAAATTTTATTGTGTAATCTTACTAAGTTGACACATGGATGAGTAGAGCTTTTCCAAATTTCTTGTATTTATTTATTTATTTTTGAGATTTTAATGGCAACATTCTTCCATTTGTTTATTTGGCGTTATAGTTTGGCGATAGTTTTTTGTTATGAAAAGTGGTTGACGGGATAATGGAGAAGTATCGATTTTTCTTTATTGTTTAATTTTCCTTCTGACATGTTTTTTGTGTGTGTGTGTTGCAGGCTGAGGCCATTCCTGAATCCCTGAAAAACATGCTTCTAGTGATGGACACGGCCGGAGTGTTTGAGTGCCCCGAAGACGGCACCAACTCCGAGAAGTGTCAGATGTGGCTCATCACATGGGACAGGATCAACGCCTTCTTGCCGGGACTCAAAGAGGAACTCTTCAAGCAGTCTGCACCTCCCAAAGTAACACCATCACCAACAACAACGCTGGAAGAAGTGGCAGAACAACCGCCACCACCACCTTCACTTGATAACAAAGAGACTGATAATATTGCTAAAAGTAATTGAGAGGATTAAGATTTCTCTTTTCCATTATGTTGACAGAATACTTGTCGCCATTCTTCATTGCTTCCCTCTTTACACTGTTTTAGGTAGAGATTGAGCTGTGCACTTGTGTGCGTATGTGTGAGGAGAGGGGGTGTTAATCTCTAACCTGAATGGGAAAATTTCATTTGAAATCAGCACAAATCTCTGCCCAAATTTAATAAAGTAATTCAAAAGTCAGGGTGGAAAACAGTGATAGTCCACTTTTTTGTGTAATTGAATAGGATAGCGTCATCTGTAAGCTTGAGAAAGATTCTATTGTTTAGCAACCTTGGATTGAGGCAAAAATGAAGGTAGTGCATTGAAAAAACACAGTAGAAAGATTGGTATAAATGGGGAAGAACAATGGAAGTCAATGCACATTAAAAAAAAAAAAAAAAAAAAGAGTGCTGAGTAATCAACTATCTGTGGCTGTCACAACGTTTCTTCCTAAAACCCTTGAATTTTTATCAAATTGAATCCTCTAATCAAACCTTGAAACAAAAAAAAAAAAATTCATTTATGCCTGGCCTGAAAGAAGAATTCTTCAAGCAGTCTGCACCTCCCAAAGCACCACCAACACCACTCGAATAAAGAGTGACATGGATTCTCTGTAAGTAGATATAGATATACTTTTAAACTGTTTTGCTTCTTAGCCTTGAAGAAAGCAAGAGAGCATGTCACACATAAAAACAGGCATCCATAAGTCAACGGCAACAAACTCAAAGGTCTGGCCTTGAGCTTTGGGTATAGTTATTGCAAATCCTGAATTAACAGGAAAGCGGTGTCTTTGCATCGTACATCAAGTTTGCCTCTGCTTGAATTGAGAGTAACTCATGGAATATGTACTTCTCAACCTGAATATTCTCCTAGGATAATTTATACTTTGATGATGTTATTATAAAGGGTACTTACGTATATTATCTAGGCCAGGAGATAGATCGCCAAAAAGGGTTGCCAATCCTATTCAAAACAGTGATTTAAAAATGATAAATAATATAAAATAAATAAAATATAATAAATGAACAATAAATAAAAAATAACAAAAAACTACAATAAATATATATATATATATATTATAATAGAAAAACAAACTGTATATATATAATATATATATATATATATATATATATATATATATAAGCAATATCACTGGCATCTACTTTTTTTTCACCTTGGAATATATATTATATCCTGATTCCTTCAGGTTTCTTATCACTTAGTGTAGTCGTGACTGAATAACAACAAAGTTTTTACCTGGGATCTGACTTTATTCTTTTTTATATACAATAGGATCGTTTGGCAAGTCAGACTCGGGATAAGTTTGAAAGTGTAATGAGGTTACAGGCTCCTATTTGGGAGTGCCAGTTAATTTTCAGGACAGCCGAGCAGCCATAATTTCTTTGAGTAGGCACATTAGTTGAGTTTGACTTGTCACCCATTTTCATGTTTCTAGGTTCAGTAGTTTTGGCTGTGCATTGATTTTATGAGTTAGTCAGAACATACTCTTTTATAAGTATAGTTAAAGTTTAAATACCAGATCATCAGACATTAGTATTAATTGTGTAGAGCAATACTAGTATATTTTTATCTTTTCATATTAAATTTTTTTGTGTATATAATAATGTGTTTTTAAAGATGGAAATAATATGAAAAGATAAATCTATACTAGTATTGCTCTACACAATTAATACTACTGCCTGTGATGATCTGGTATACTAATATAATATACCTTGCAAAGTACTTGTGAAACATTTAAGGGTACTTTTCGGTTAGCCGGGCGCCAGTGATATATATACATGTATATATATACACACACACACACATATATACATATATCTACATATACATATATATACATACACATATATATATACATATATGTATGTATATATATACAAATATATGTATATACATATGTATTTATATATGCACATATATCACTGGTGCCCGGCTAACCGAAAAGTACCCATTTAAGTTGCACAATAGAATGATAATTGTGTTTTTTTTTTTTTTTTTTTTTAACTTTAACTCATGCGATGGCAAATCAACTATGGCGATGTGGATTGAGAAATTCTGTTGTCAACTCAGACACTCTTTCAGGCTGATCTTTGATGGACTTGTACCTCTCTCTGATAGACCTTATGCCGTCAATCCAGGAAGCTTCTCAATAATGTCAGCTTTAATCTTGCTGACATTTTTATTTAAAGATGCAAGGATTGCTTGATCCCTCATTCCTTCGTATTTTTTTGTTTGTTTGTTTGTTTAGGCATTTCTCAATGATTTCATCAATGTGTACACACAATCATGTGTAAGGGATCCAACTACAGCTCTGGCGAAAAGTGCCCTCAAACGTGCTAAACTGCAGATGGTAAGAACCAGGCATGTAGGCAGAAAACTTTGGGGAATTTTAAGCTTATAGTCTTTAAATGTCAATTTTCAATCACGATGATTCAGCCCCTAGCAACCCCCCCCCCCCCCTCTTCCATATCTTGTTAGGATTGCATTTCTGATCTTGCATTGCTATGTGATTACGAATCATCTAGGTGTACCCCAGCCCTCCTAAAAGTTCGTTCCTCCAGTTTTGAATTGCCCTGTATAATTACTTACCCATCATACGTAGTATAGGGTAAGTCTTGTAATCGTTTTGAAAATCGAAAATTTTTTTTTGACCGATTTACACGTTTCAGACATTGGAGATTCCGAAAAACATATTTTTAGAAAAAAAAATTTGCCGTCCGTCTGTGTGTCTGTAAACGCTCTATCTCCCGAAAAAATTGAGATAGAGACTTGCAATTTGGTATGTACTTAGTATGTAATAATGGGAAGAAGCCTATTTCATTTCAATAACCTCGATTAACCGGAACTATTTTTTTCGGACTCTCGAAATATTCGTTCTGATGAAAGGTATATAAAAATTTTCGAAATTGTTTATTTTAAGAAATGAATATAAAAGACAATAAAAAAACATAAATTTTGCATAAAGCATGAAGTCGATCGGATAATTAGTTGTCGAGATATTTGGAATCTTATTTTCCACACTCTTCGATTTTTCATGACCCTGTATTTCATCCAAATTTCACTTCAAAGATATATTTTAATTGAAAATTTGACGCTTAATCAGATGCAATAAACCACTAGTTAATAGGATTATTATTTTTGGAGTTATAAGGATGTTTCTTTCAAGCAATTCAGTAATCGAGCCTTTAAAGTTTGTGACGTCATCGAGCCACGATTTTATTTGAATTGCAATGCACTTTATAAGTAGTTTACACATTTTACATTATGCATATCCATGATGGGTAAGTATTACGGTGGCCCCCAACGACTAGTTTATATGTACATTAGTATCTATATAATCTATATATGTTATGATATTATATGAATTATATACATTTTACTAAAGTTTTAAGAAAACACATGTTTCTATTTCAGTCCTGTGAAACTTTCTGACTTTCATCACCCATGACAGTACACTGTTTTCAAAACTTAATTATCAGTTGATAGAATAATTTGAACGAGATTTTGACTACATATATTAAGAAGGCAATCTAGATTAAATAATTTTTAGGCATGAATTTTTTTTTGTTTTAATGACTCTACACTTGTTTGTTACTATAATGTAAGTAGCTCTTGCTTTTATTTCCTTTCCCATTGTCACATCTTAAAAAGAAACTAACCAAAAAATTAAATTAGTTTGACAACAATACATTTATTGGGAACTTTTAATGTACAGTATACTTTTGATATCTCGAAGTCGAAAGGACGCTAAAAAAAAATTCGAGACAGTGAGTTTTCAAGATAACAAGGTCATAACCAAAACATAAATATTCAAGTAAGAACACAAGATATAGAATAATATTATAAAAATTAGTCATAATAGATGAAAATAAGTATAAATATGTAAATACAGCAATGACAATTTTAAAATAGTAGAATATTACATTAAATTGAAAATAATGAGTCAATACATAAATCAACTTACATTGCTAGAATGTCTTTAAAAAGTCCAGCATCGTGGTCTGGCGACATCTCTTTTGAAATTCTTCTTCAACCAATTTTTCTATTCGAAAAATAGCAAATTCCATGAAGCGTCGTAGTATGTGGACAGTATGTTTAGCTTGGGCTGCAGTAACGCTAGGTGATAGTTCTGGAACATCCACTTCTTCCTCATCACCAGACGGCGGAGAAGAAATCGATTGAGAAATGATTTCATCATAGGTCCACAACCCATAGACTTCAACATCAACGTCTAATTTAGCAAAATCTTGGAAAATTATGTTTTCATAAAGACTGAGTGATTTTGAAATTTTCCCCCATTCTTCGCACTGTATATTATTTTGGGGTTCAGTGCTGGTTTCCTGATTCCATTTCATTTTCTACTTCTATCTTTCACATTGCCAGATTTTCTGAAACAGTTTATGATGGTCCTTTGAGTCACATCCTTCCAACCTCGGTCAGCCAACTTCGGTATGCAATCAAGAATGTTTAATAATTTCTTCTTTCCTATCAATTGCATCTATGATCTTCTTCACTACCTCCAACTTTGAACTGATTAACCCTTGAGTAGGAGGTTGCAACTTTGAAGTGGTGTTTAGTGGGAAGAAAACTACTTTTACCAGTTTCATTTCTGCAATTATGCTACGAGCCTTGCAATTGTCAATGAAAAGAATGATTTTGCTCTTCTTTTTGCACATATTCTTATTTATTTGCTTCAGCCAGTCTGAAAAAAAATTCGCTTGTCATCCAAGCCTTTTTGTTTGCTTTATAATGAAGAGGAAAAGACTTTGTTTCTTTAAAGCACCTTGGGCTTCTGGATTTCCCAATCATTAAAGGAGTTATCTTCTCGGTCCCACTCATGTTGGCAGCTAACAGTAATGTTATTCTTTCTTTACTCTGTTTTCTTTCATGACATGTTTCTCCTTTTAAATCTGCAGTTTTGTCCGGCAGTGTTTAAAAAAAATAAATAAAAAAAAAACGCCCCGTCTCATCAGCATTGTTAATGTTGTCCGGGGAATATGCTTTCAAAATATCAGAAAGATTTTTAATCCATTCCGAATAAAGTGCATCGCTCACTGATTGGCTCTTGCCGCACAATTTTTGAAAAACAATATTGTGACGTTTTTTAAAATTCTCCAGCCATCCATTACTGATTTTGAAATCTTTATGCCCCAGCTTTTCAGCAAACTGTTCGTCCTTTTCTTTTAACACATGTTCTCCAAGAGGAACATTGCGATCTCTGCACTGTTTAAACCATTTTATTGGCCATTTTTCTAAATCAGGATATTCCGTCATTCTCAACTTCTTCCTTTTTCAATTCCTTTTTCCTGCTCGAAAGCTTCTCAATTTTGCTTCTGAATTTTGAAATCTTTTGCGATTTGTCCCTTTTGTTCCACCTTTATCTACAGCCATCTAAAATCTCTACCTTTTTCTCAATTGTCAACAGGTTTAACTTTCTCTTAACGCTCGTATTTTTTTTCCTTTCGATCTTTCCATTTTTTAGACTAGAACATACCGATTCACTAACATGTTTTATCACTTCACTTAATATTTTTCACTGACTGATTTAACCATACCCAGTAAATTCTAAACAATTTAGAACAACACACCTAAGCAACAAACATAAGTGACAGATGATTGGATAGTTGAATTCCCCTTGGCAAGATACATGAATTGGCAAAACATGCTAGCAGATACATATCTTCACCCACCCACCCACTCCTTACCCTAAAAATGCCACCCATACGAAAAGAAAACGTCTGTTTTTGCTCCCTTTGTTTGCCATTCATCAGTGACTAGTTGGACTTATCAGAATCGTCCCTTACCCTTCAGAAAGATAATAAAGTGTGTGAGAGATTCTTGGAAACATACATCTATTTGCTTCAACACAACTGAACCGTGATTTTTCTGGAAAGATTCATTTTTTACTTCGAAATTTTTTCGACATAACAAGGTTTTGAGTGAAAACTCTTTGACATAAGAATTAAAATTAACATTAGATTAATATGTAATATCAAGGGGGAAAATAATTTTTCGACATATCAAGGTTTTCGAGATATTGAAAAGTTCAAGATAGCAAGAGACTGTATTTGGGTTTTACATGGGAATGCTAACTTTTTTTTTTTTTAGGGTTTCATTTATCTGACAAAACCCTATTCGTCTCACTCCTCTGTCTGTCCTCAGAAACTGTAGAAGTCAGAGACTTGAAATTTTACATACTTATATAGCTAAATAAGTATGTAATAAGTACCTCCTATTACGCAACAAATCATAAAATTTTGAAAAAGTCTTAAATTATTTTAATTAAATGAATTAATTTAATAGCATCCAACCGTTTCTCTGATTTTCTTAGATCTTAAAACATAATCTTAATTTCAGTCTTTTTCACAAAGGCTAGATGGTTCAGTGGTAGAGCACTTTCCTCCTAACCCAAAAGTTCCAGGTTCTATTCTGGATGAAGGAAGTTGAAGATTTCAATTTTTACATTTCATTATCCAATGGATTTAATTAAAAAAAACTTTCATATTTTTTTGTCATTTTAAAGGTTTCTATTTTTTTCTAAGCAAAAATTAAATTATGTAATTAAATATGCTTTTCAAATATACAAACGTATGCTGTTACAATTACCTCAAAAGTAGTTCTTGAATATTTTTAATTTCATTTAAAAATAGCTTCCTCTTGATACCATTTTATTATTAAATTTATGGGTGCTGCCATCTGGGTTCTTATTGATAAAGTCTATTAATAAATGATAAGGATAATTATAAATTTATGATTTGGATTTATTAATTAAAGGATAAAGTGTTTTGAAAGTAATATTAAACAAAACACTTTGTGTGATCTTCGATCACACCTAGCCACTTGTTAATATTATTTTAAATTCTGCTGTATTTTCTTCCAGCTGCCCCTGAAAGTGTTCCTCCCCCAGAAGCAGCTGTTCCTAGTAGTAGTGTGGCCTCTAGTCCTATCTGCCTGCCTCCTGAGAGCAGCGTGAACTGCCCGCCGCCTCCGGTGTCTGTCATTCTCCACCCACCTGCCTCTCCCCTCTTCTACAACACGGCCTCCAGCACGACCACCTGTCTGACCATTCCACAGATGTCTCAGCAGACGCCTTCTCCTTCGACAATTCCCCTCCTGCTCGAGCCTGTCATGACCCAGAGGGATATGCCCATCTTTGCTACCACCTCTCAACAGGTATAACTGACTTCTCCCGTATGTTAAAATTGCATCTGATTAGTATAAATTTAGAAATAAAATTACTTAAAACACAGACACTTCTAATTAAAATAGGCCTATCTACAAAACAACTATGTATACGTCTTTGGAAGAAAACCTTCATCCCTCCTTCAGTACAAATTATGAGAAATCACTGAAGACAGAAAACCAACTCACCCATGTGAAACACACATCAAAAGATGTATTACAGTTAATTATCAAGTTTGAATTTTAATAAAGAATAGAGTACTCGGATGGAATATTTCCAGCATCATTACGCCTGAGACAGTTGTGAAATCTTCTATGCCACTTCAGGTACAGTTATCCGATGGAACGACAGAAGGACCTTGTTTACAGAATTTCAAGTGGAAACTGTGTCGTGACAGGTTGCACCCCAGAAACAAGAATTGGACATGCATTCAAATATAAGAACAAGAACCCTCAATTGAAATTCTTGTTGCATACAATTGAAAGAGACCCTTCTTTATGAACTGTAATGTTTGTAGAAACTGAATTTTCCTGTAATCATGGCATGCACATTCACCTGTTAATCCAAATAATGAAGGCGAAAATATTCCACACTCTTCTTTTATTAGAATGCTAACTTTGTAATTAACTGTAATACCTCTTTTGATGTGTGCTTCACATGAGTGAGTTGGTTTTCTGTCTTCAGTGATTTTTCATAATTTGTACTGAAGAAGGGATGAAGGTTTTCTTCCAAAAACGTATACACAGTTGATTTGCAAATAGGCCTATTTTAATGAGAAGTGTCGGTATTTTAAGTAATTTTATTTCTAAATTCTCTCATACACTTTATCATGTATACGAGAGAATGCGTGCAACTCCACTAATTTGCAGGCATTCATCCTCACCAGCAATGCATCCTGGTGATGGGCCATGAACCCTTCTAGTACAAGATTTTAATTTTTCATACATGGTCTTAGTTTTGCATGATTGGAACCAGAAATTTAATTCTATTCTATTTTAAATTTAGCTTCTTCGCAGGATGTGGCTATTTAATTTAATGTGTTAAGTTTAAATAATTATTCTTTTTTGGTTTGACTTCAAAATGAATGAAAATGGGGTCAAAAAGACCTCAAATGGTAGTAGGAGGGTTAACTTGATTTATTTCTTATTAAAGTAAACTGTGCCTCGCTTATGTGTATTATTTTATTAATAAATGTACATTTTCCTTCTGCATCTGACGAGTGGCTTGTTTCAATCTAACATTTCTAGATTTCTAATTCTTTTTTTTTTATGTGCAAGACATTTCTTATTAAATTGAGAACAATCTATCCTTTTTTTCCCCCACTCTCTCTCCTAGTTTTCAAGATAAGAGTCAATAACTTCCCCATTTTGCCACTAGGGAGTGTGCACTACAGTCGCCCTCATAGGATAGGCGCAGAGTTGTTTTACTATATGAGTAAAGTACGAAAATAGCTCACCCGTTAAAATTCACATAAATTACTTACAGTAATAAAAACATAAATATATCCGACAGTTTCGGGTCCATCATCAGAGGGGGTAACAATTGGAAGACTAGTAAGGTCTTATCTCTCTATAATGAAATTCTGTATAATGAATTTTTAACAGGAATGGTCACTTTTCCCCATGATTACATTAAAAATAATTTCCCTCTAATGAAAGATCTATCTCCCTATAACACATTTTCTCAGAAAAATTTCTTGATTGGTTCAGAAAAAGCTTAAAAAATTACGTGGAATCCCATCCATCAAACCAGGAATCCTTCACTGATTCCTGGTTTATCTCTCTACCTTATTCTCTATTACATTCATCAAGTTCATTTTCACAAAAAAATTTGCAAAATTGGTTCATCCATATTCATATTGAAAATGTCGCCGATGCAGTGTTTATTAAAAAGGTCTTTATAAATCTTTGTGTGCTTTTATCACTTTAAGCATAGACATTCTCGCTATACTGATAATGCATGATTTTTTTTAATGTCATTTTGCATTCCTTGTTAAAGTGGGAAAATTTTTATGAGAGTTTTGGAATCACAACAACCCAAAATGACAGCTTTTTTCGTCTAAAACAAATGTGAGTTTTCCAATAAATGTTTATTTTCCATTTTGAAACTGTTTAAATAATTAAAAAATACTAATATTTTGGGTTAAACATTCCAAAATCTTAATGAAACACCTCAAAACTTTTTCTTTTCAAAATGTACACATTAAATAGGATTTTTTTTTTTTGTTGTTATTCTCTCTCTAACAAATCTTTTGACTGGAACAGTGGATTTTGTTCTATCGAGACTTGACTGTCTATATTAAGTACATTTTCAGATTGAAAACCATTGTTTTACTCTATATGGGTCCATTTACTCTATACTCCTGACCTGGATGCTCATTTGAAAAATTTCTGCTCATAGGATGATGCCTGAGTAGAACGAACAAGTACTAAGCAGTACTTTTAACAGCTCCATTAAGGTGATTCTCAAATGAGTGCATCTTTCTTAATCATTTTTAAACACAAAATGGGTGTGCCTGACTATTTGGAATCGAAATGAGTTTTCCATTTTTTTTATAAATAAATTACTTATCGAGGTTACATGTTTTTCCCCTTTCTCGTTCTGCTGTGTAGAGAATTCGGTTCAAAATGTTGACTGTGTCTATTTCATTAAATTTATTAAGTTTAAATTAATTTTTTTTTTTTTTAAAGACAAAAAGCTGCAAAACAAATAAAAAATGGGGTCAGAAAAAGACCCCATAGACCCCTCATAAAACTGAACTTTGTTGACAATGTTATACCTATTTTTCAAGAGCTTTTATTGTATTCACTTTTTTGTAAACATCTTCAAAGAATTTCAATTCATACCATATTGTTTCAAAACTTTTCAATCTCTTGGAGATTTATTTTCATGAGCATTCCTCTATCATTTGAGATTTTCTTTTGTTTTAAAAGTGTAGTACTTCCATGCTTATACAAGTTATGAAGTAACCATTGTACCGCTCATAAGTAGAAGGGTGTACTACAATAATTGCTAAAGATAATGGCTTCCTTGGTAGATTGAAAGTGAGCAGAATCTTGAAATTTTAGTTTTAAAATAGTTTGTGAAATTATTTTTGTTCAGAATCAAGATTTCAGAAAAATTTCATTAAATGGAGAACATTGTAAAATATTGGGTCATTCGGAAAGTTCTGCGTTTTTTCGAAGCGTAGTGCAGTTTTTTCTAGTTATTTTTCTACTGCTAAACTTTGAATGACCCAGATGTGTACATTCAGTTTTTTTTCTGCTCGCACTGCATAATTCTCACTTGTGTTGTGTCATAATTTTTGTTTTACTGCAGTGCTAAGAAAAGAGAAAAAAAAATATTCATTTTTATCATAGTGTGCTCTTTTATTTCAAGAAAGGTGAAAATGCTATTTACACTAATTCTCTTGTAAAATGTGTGCTGTGTATATGGAATAAGCGCTGTTTCAGATGACACAGTTCAAAGGTGGTTTGAGAAGTTTAAGCCCGGAAATTTCAGCCTCAAAGATATCTGCTGTGGACGACCATCCTCTGTCAAGGAGGACCTCTTATAAAAGAGGCTATAGCTGAAAATCCACCTTACACACTTCAGGAGCTATCACACAGACTCAATATTCCAAATAATGAAGTGTATGATCATTTGAAGAAGATTGGTTATGTAAGCCGCTATGATGTGTAAGTACTAGAGATGAGACGGGCATCTGAAACTGACAATTTTATTTATTCTCATAAAGAAAAAGAAAAATAACTTTTGGCCCTGAAAAATTACATACTCCATTTCAAGTAATTTTAATGTTATTTTGAGCAGAATGAATAGAAGGGGAAACAGAAATTTTCTTTTTCTTTTCTAGTATTAGAATGTTACTTTAAAAGAAAATTTACAATATTTGCGACGTGACTGACAACTGGTTGATATGGTGCGAATGAGACGTGGTGCCAATAGTATTTGTTGCTAGATTTTTGTTTGTGACAGTTAGAATATTGTTTATTTTATTAACGTTTTGTTAACGTTATTTGTTAACGTTTATTTTATTTGATTTTTTTTAGAGATCTAATGCGAGATGAATATATATATATTTTTTCATTTTTAGTCAATCCGCATTAGTTTAGGTTTGCAAAATTTCAGTCTTCTTTGTGTGTGAGTCATACTCACACTTCTTATGAAAACAACGTAAGTGATTCTATTTATAATTATGAACTCAGTTCATGCTAATTCTCTGCTCTGCACATTTACGAAGTCACTTTCATTCGTAAGTACATATAATTGTCATGCATTGTTATTCCAATAGAAAGCAATCAAAGAGTGTTTCAACGTTTTCTATAAATGCACAGGATCTTTCGGATAACAGTGTCACATTTTTCATTTAAGTTGATTTTCAGGAACTCGAAATATTGTTTTAATTCAAGAATCAATTATAAGTTACGAAATACACCTTTTATAGGAAATAGAAAACGTTGTTCAATTTTTCGGCTAAAAAATTGAAAAGTAATAGTAGATAATAGTAATAGATCGAGACGGTAGAAATAGTAATTTCTACAAATTTCATTCATTTATTTATAAAACGCATTTCGTTAAAGTGTCCATCAGATTTGCTTATTGGGAGCGAAACATATTTACATCCTTTTAAGGAAGTATATTTTATTTGATACTAAACTTCTTTTTTGATAAGATAGAATGTAAATTTCCATAAAATTAATTATGTGCACGGGATGAACAGTTATTTTCATGTACGATGTTTTAAAAAAAATGAGATATCACTTTTAAAACAATTTTTAAATATTGTGCAATTTTTTTTTTCGATATCAGGCTCGGGCTCTAATGACACAAAATGTTTCGGGCTACGGCTGACTCTGATTTAAAATCATCGGGCTCAGGTAGGCCCGAACTCATCTCTAGTAAGTAACCCATACTTTAACATTGCAGAATACGCTTGCTTGAATTTCTGTCTGTGATTCTTTGTTGAAACGAAATAAAGAAGATCCTTTTTTAGAATGGAGATGAGAAATGGATACTATACAATAATGTGACAAGGAAAATGAACTTCTCCCAAGTAAGGGAGAACTGCATCCCAAAAAAGGTAATCCTTTGTGTTTGTATGTATGTATGTATAGTGGGACTACAATGGAACTATTTATTATGCCACAAAATCGGACAATAAATTTGAAAAAAAATACTGTTCCGTAATGGCAGTTTTGAAAGCAAAGCTAGAACAACTGGCCAATCATCCAAGTGTTGTTTTTCCAGCATTTCAATGCCCAGCCCCACATTTCGATGAATGTCTGGCAACCACTTATCGAGTATGGCTGGGATGTTTTGTGCCAACCCAAAATATTCACCACACCAGATTTTTATCTCTTCAGGTCACTTCAAAATTCTCTGAACAGCCTGATGCTCATTTCTTTGGAGAAACAGTACCGTGATAACTTCTTTACGAATAAATCTAATGACTTTTTTAAAAACTGAATTTTTCAGCTGCCAGAATGATGGCAAAAAGTCACAAAACAAAATGGTGCTAATCTGATTCAATAAATGTTCCTTTTTCTTTCTTTTGTACTGCTTTATTACTGGTTCTAAAAATCACTGAACTTTCCAGATGACCTAATAGAAAAAGTTTGCTAAATAGAAATATACTTCAGGTCAGTTAAATTAAAATGTTAAAATTCTTGAAAATTTTACCAGTTTTGTGAACTTAGCTCTACATTTTTCTATGTTTGTATTCTTTAAGAAAACTGGAAAGGAGAGAGGATGATTTGTAGTTAAGTTGGCCAGTGTTGAACTCAGAAACTTTTCTTCGGGAGGGATTTCTGTTGCCCTGGGGGGGGGGGGGCACTGTAGAGTTCCAGGGAGGGAAATTGCACTTTTTATCCATTAAAAGCATAAAATCTCAAATCTTCTGGGAGGGGACATTCTAGTGCTCAGGGGGGGGGGGGGGATGTCTTGAATTCAACACTGAGTTGGGGAGTCTTTTTATTGAACTAAATAAAGACTGTCAGTCTCAAAGGCTTTGATAGCAGCGATGGTAACACAGTAGAAATCTGCTTTTAGAGCATTTTAAGCTTAATTAATAAACATCTAAAGTAGCTATGAATAGTGAAATTTCTAGTAAAGCTTCAGTTCATTTGGACTCTATCGTGGCACACTCTTTTCGATTCTTTCAGCTCTTCAACCACTTCCAGATGACACTGGATTGTGTAGAATCAGATAGTCATGCAAAATTTTGTCAGTCCTACAAGTTTAAAAAAAAAAAAAAAAAGTTTTCCCTCGTATTTTTGATAGAATGAACTGGAACCTGTGATTTTGTCCAGTTATCTGTAGGATGTCTTGAAGATTTCTTGAATATGTGTTCTTACTTATTTTAATCAATGTGGACGAGGGAAATAGATGGCGTTACCATGCAGACAGAGCTATACAAATTTCATTCCTGCCATCTATAGACAATTAACTGAAATTAAAACACCCTAATCTGAACTCATGAATTGGGGGTGCAATCAAAAAGAAGTTTAATGTTCTGCAATAAAAAAAAATTCTAAAATCCCATTTCTTTAATAAAAAGGCAAAGATTAAAACAAGAAAAATACTATGATCAAAAACAAGGGCTGAACCTGCATGCTGTTTACTGGTGTACCCTATTCTTATAAGCGTGACTGACAAGGTTAGACACATTTAAAAGTCTAGTTGCAATTAATTTATAAAATAAAAGTGAACATAATTGTAAGAGAAATACACTTATCCAGATATATAGGGTGATTTGGATGAGTGGCATTTTACCAAATTTGACAGCATTTTATCTATTCTCTTGTTTTGTGATAAGGTAAAAAGTGTTGTTCGACACTTTGGATCCTGAAAAAATTTAACCCTTTTAGTGCGGGAGTCGACATCTAGGAGTTGGGTGCTGTAGATAGACTACATTAAGCGTTGACAAAAGTTACCTAGGCGTTCACGGCGTGTATTGTGTTCACTGTAGTGCGTCATGGGCTTAGCAGTGATCACATATTGTGCCAGTCATTTGGCTATAACCAAAACCAGTAGTGTGCTTTTCGTATAACCATAAGATATGATTTTTAGTTTTGTATTGGGTCGTTCGGAAAGTTGTGTCCCTTTGGGAAAATCAATTCGTACCGGAAAATTCTGCCCAGTAATCAGATAAATAAATCGCTTTTTTGGTCAAAATATTCTGCACTGAAAGAGTTAATCTCCAAGTTTCGGGCATTTATTTTAAAAATGTTATCAAGAAATATCAAGATTACTTTGTATGTGACAAGGTATATTTCCTACAAGAAATTCCCGAAAGACCTAATTTAAATTGTATTAAGAGCCCTACACTTGTCAGTATATGAGATTCGCAAGCTAATGTTAAACCAATGGAAATGTTCTTTTGAATTTCTCATTTGCATTTCCATATTTTGAAATTCCTCTTTTTGCATAGGATACTTGAGTTTGAAGCATAATATCACATAGTTTTGTACTTTTTTGATTTACTTTTACTTTTTTAACTTGGTTGGATTCTTGTTTTCAAAAGTATTGTATGGGATGATTCCTTTTTTTTTTCCATTTCAGAGTGTCCAAAGAGATGGGATGTCTTCCACGAGGTGATAACCGGAAAGATTTAAACTTGTGTATAAATATCTTTTTTTTTTTTTTTTTGTATTATACTGTTGGTTTTATCATTTATATATATTTATGTAAAAATTGTTTGAGATTTAGAAATATTATTATTGAAAAAGAGAAATTGCATTTTATCATGAATTGAAAGCCAAAAACGTTCAATAAAGTTATATACTTTGCATTTATAGTGTTGTTTTATTTCTATATATATTCTAAAAAATAAATAGCCACCAATGGGTCATTTGTCTTGAAATAACAAGGATGAAACTACAAAAATTATCTTGCTGTTTATTATTTTTCTTACAGTTTATATGAAAATGTCCATAATCAATTAATTAACAATTTAACATGATTGACATTAAATAACATACGAGGGCTGTTCAATAAGTAATAAGACTAAAATTATAAAAAATACAGAATACCTTTAATCGTCATCATTTACATGGTCTTTTTCAAAATAACTACCGCGACACGTAATGCAATTATCCCAACGTTCTGTCCACTTCTTAAAAACATGTAAAATCTGTTTTTTGAGAGCTTTTTCAAAACCGCCTAAGCAGCCTTAACACATGCTTTGTTGCTCGCAAAATGTTTGCCTCGTAATGATTTCTTAAGTTGGGGAAACAGCCAGAAGTCACATGGAGCGAGATCAGGACTGTATGGAGAGTGTGGTCCCTATGTTGTTCTGTTGCAAAACATCCTGTACGCAACGAGCAATATGTGGTCGGGCATTGTCATGGTGCAATAGGAAGCCATTTCGGCATTCTGCAGTCCTCCTTGAACGTTCAATATCTTCTGCATTTTGCCTTTCTTCTTTAAAAGCTTTATGCCAGTGAAAAATACTTGCCCTCGACATTGCTTCATCGTTGAAAGCTTCACGTATCATGTCAAAGGTCTCCGATGCTGATTTTTGCAGACGAACACAAAATTTAATCGCATAACGTTGTTCCATCGACGCTTCCATTTTGACAACTGGCCGCTCTCGTATGCGCCCACAAACACGCTTCACTTCAATCACGTGATACTCAGGAACATGAGCCTGTACATGGCATCTATCGTTAGCTTTTGTTAATAGAGACAACAAACTTTTTTTATCCCACAGAAATTAACATTCTGATGAGTGGTTTCGCGGCAGTAAAATTAGTCTTATTACTTATTGAACAGCCTACGTAAATCAATTAACTTTAACATAAATTAATGTCTGAATAAAAGTTTTAAGGTGGTTCTAAAATTTTCTGCTCAACAATGCAAACATTTTATGACTCATTTTTAAATGCAAAAGCATAAAATTGGCTGGCCAATGGAAGCAATTTAGAATCAAGTTGTATTTTATATTTTTTGATTTAAAAAAAATTAACTTTTCAAATTACTTTGCATCAGGAATTTGGTTCAAAACTCCAACTTTGACAGTTTTTTTCTAAAAGATCTTCTGCCATTATAAAAAAAAAAAAAATCCCTGACGGCTCGGCCTACAGACACAGGTAGATTTCGAAGACGCAGACCGTGGGGCGCCTGTTTGTCGGCAATTGCGGAAGAAATGACCTTTTTGCGATGATGCGACAGTTGGAACCACCTACTTCGAAACCTAACTTGTTTGCACGCGGAGCCAGCAGGGATTTTTATATATATATATATAATTATTTTTTTTTGCTGTAAGAATTGGTCCTATAAAAAACTTGTCAGTATAAAAGTTTTAGTTAATATTAAGAGGATTTATAATAAATTTAAGCGGATTTGAAATCTTGGGAATTGACGAAGTTATGAATTTTTTTCTTCTAAACACCCCCCCTTAACCCATTAGGCGCCATTGCTCCCATTTTGGGAACATTGCTTTAAGATTTTTTTCTGAAGTGCGTATTTTATAAATTGTTAAAAGGTTCATGTTATTTGCATTTTGAATATATTAGATGACATCTGAAATTTTTTTGTTAAGTTTCATTAGAAATTTCTATTTTTTAAAACGTGTTAAAAAAGGCAAAAAATAGCTTTTTGGCAGTATTTGAAAAAAAAAAATTAAAAAAAAAAAAACTTTACAATAAAAATTATATTTTTTAATTAAAATATGTTCATAACAGTGTATTATGTTAAACAACGTCAATCCGGAATTAATATGTATAATAGATCAATCACAATTACCGAAAGAATAAGATGTTCCCAAAATGGGAGTAAGGTTTTTGAAAACTTGTACGTATGCCTCCGTGCATTTGTGGTATTTATTTTTCAACTTATTAGCTATAGAAGGTATATCATTCTGAAACTAATATTTTTAGAAGATTTCATATAAATTAGTCCAACTTTTACATTTATAATAAAAAACAAAATGAAATTACCAGTTCCATAAGCATTTTCACTATCCATCTCTCTATTTTTCATCATTTCATAATTTTTTCTGATTATTTTACATGGAAGATGATTGAACAATTTTTAGATTTGGATGATTTTTCGGATGTTCCGGAAATCGTTTGTTTGCCACCCGATTGCAGTATTGTAACATATGAGGAAGATATCTTCCTCATATATATGTCGCATAAATTATTTTCTATTACATATGTAATAGAAAATAATTTATGTGATGATTTATCCCATGTTATATTTGGTGGAGTAGAACTTTCTGTAAATTCTAAATCAAGAGACAATCAAGAAATATCTAATTTAGTGTTTAAAAAAGACAAAGTATTAAACACAGGCTTGATATTTTAGATGAAAGTTCAGGCGAACTTCAAATTGGAATATGGAAAAAACTAAACAAAATGCAAAAACAAAAAAAAATATTGTTAAAAAACAAATTTCAGAAAACGAAAAAAATGTAATATAATGCTGCATAAAAAATGTTCAATCATTTTCATGTAAAATAGTAGGACAAAAATTATGTATTGAAGAAAAATAAAGAGGTGGATAGTGAAAATGCTTATGGAATTGGAAATTTTATTTTTTATTTTTATTATAAATGTAGATGTTGGACTAATTTATATGAATTAATCGTAAAATATCAGTTTCAGAATGATATTATCCCTTTTATAGCGAAAAAACTGAGAAATAACAAACATAAATGCACGGAGGCATAAGTAAAATTTGTGAAAAAATTTACCCCCATTAGGCGCCATTGCTCCGATTTTGGGAACATGCTATTTTTCTAAATATTCGAATTTTTTAAATTTTTTTCTTCAGAAATACCTTAAAGACTTTCTATTCATAAATAAAAAACAACTGTTTCATTAAAAAATTGCTTAATATATATAGCGGCGCCTAATGGGTTAAGGCAATTTTTAATTATATCAAAAATCTGTCATACATAAATTTTCGGCCCTTCTCCTAGAAGTAATAATAACTTCAAACGGATTCGATACGTATCATAATTAAGAAATTATGGGTTTTTTTCTGTTTTCACAAAAGCCCCCCCCCCCCCCCCCGGTTTGATTTTGCCCATTAACGAACTTGACCGAGATTTTATGCCCCTTGATTTTATGTATCAGTTTCGAAAAGATGCGGGAGTTGGAACCGCCTACTTCGAAAAATAAGTTGTTTGCAGGCGGAGCCGGCAGGGTTTTTTTTTTTTTTTTTTTTTTTTTTTGCTATAATGGTTGGTTCTATAAAAAACTTGTCAATATAAAAGTTTTAGATAGTATTAAGAGGATTAATAATAAATTTACGCGATTTGATATCTTGTGAATTGACGAAGCTATGATTTTTTTTCTTCTAAACCCCCCCCCTTTCCCCCCCCCCCCCTTGAGGCCATTTTTAATTATATCAAAAGTCTGTCATACATAATTTTCGGCCCTTTTCCTAAAAGTAATAATAACTTTAAACGCATTCGATATGTATAATAATTAAGAAATTATGGGTTTTTTTCTGTTTTCACAAAAAGCCCCCCAATTTCTCCCCCCCCCCCCCCCTTGGTTCGATTTTGCCCATTAACGAACTTGACCGAGATTTTATGCCCCTTGATTTTATGTATCAGTTTGGAAGAGATTTATGCAGAATTTTTCCAGTTATCGTGGTCATAAAAAAGTGACATAGATAGATAGATAGATAGATAAACTTTTGAACTGGGGTGGTTTTGGGTTCTGGGAGTCATGATCGGCGTAGATCTGCAAAAATTTGTCAAAATTTCCAACTTGAATGTAATAGGTAGTATTTCTTACGAAATCTACCAAAAAATGGAAATAGTCTTTCAATTACCACTCTACACCTGCCCATTTCATATATTTTTGAACAGAAATGAATTCAGAAATACCGTAAAATCCCGAAAGTAAGCCCCCCTCCCACTTTTAAGCAATTTTGATTTTCTTTTCCATTTCCAAATATAACCCCCCCCCCACACACACACACACACACAAACATTTTTTTTTTTTTTTTTTGCACAAACAAAAATGGTTTTAAAAATCCAAGGAAGAGAATTTTCAATCTTTTACTTTTGCTTTTATATATTTTTAATAAAATACCCTCCCCCCCCCCCCACATGAAATGTCTGATTCTCTTCTCTGTCCTCCCCAACACAAAAAGTTCAAAATCTTGAGAATCTTAAATTCTTCTGGCCTTCTTACTGCTCACTAGTAATGTAACAACAATAAGTAAAAAATTCGTCCTCCAAACTGCAATCTCCCCCTCCTCCTTCCTCAGCATACAATGTTTAAAACTTTTAAAACTGTTTATTAAAAATATATGCTCTATTTGTTGCTGTCTAGTGACAATAAATAAATAATCAACCATTATAATTACCCCAAAATTTCTGCTTTCCCCCTCTTTGTCAACCCCAATATATTTTTTTTAAAACTATTTATTAAGAGAAATCTTTGTTGCTCTCTATTAACAATAAATAAATAACAAATTATCTAAATTACAAACCCCTTCCTTTGAAATTCATATTGCCTCCTAATCCCCGAAAATACAAAGTTTAAAATTTGTAAAACTCTTATTTGAAGAAATCTTCTGTATTATTTGTTGCTCTCTATTAACAATAAATAAATAACAAATTATCTAAATTACAAACCCCTTCCTTTGAAATTCATATTGCCTCCTAATCCCCGAAAATACAAAGTTTAAAATTTGTAAAACTCTTATTTGAAGAAATCTTTTGTCCTATTTGTTGCTCTCTATTAACAATAAATAAATAACAAATTATCTAAATTACAAACCCCTTCCTTTGAAATTCATATTGCCTCCTAATCCCCGAAAATACAAAGTTTAAAATTTGTAAAACTCTTATTTGAAGAAATCTTTTGTCCTATTTGTTGCTCTCTATTAACAATAAATAAATAACAAATTATCTAAATTACAAACCCCTTCCTTTGAAATTCATATTGCCTCCTAATCCCCGAAAATACAAAGTTTAAAATTTGTAAAACTCTTATTTGAAGAAATCTTTTGTCCTATTTGTTGCTCTCTATTAACAATAAATAAATAACAAATTATCTAAATTACAAACCCCTTCCTTTGAAATTCATATTGCCTCCTAATTCCCGAAAATACAAAGTTTAAAATTTGTAAAACTCTTATTTGAAGAAATCTTTTGTCCTATTTGTTGCTCTCTATTAACAATAAATAAATAACAAATTATCTAAATTGCAAACCCCTTCCTTTGAAATTCATATTGCCTCCTAATCCCCGAAAATACAAAGTTTAAAATTTGTAAAACTCTTATTTGAAGAAATCTTTTGTCCTATTTGTTGCTCTCTATTAACAATAAATAAATAACAAATTATCTAAATTACAAACCCCTTCCTTTGAAATTCATATTGCCTCCTAATCCCCGAAAATACAAAGTTTAAAATTTGTAAAACTCTTATTTGAAGAAATCTTTTGTCCTATTTGTTGCTCTCTATTAACAATAAATAAATAACAAATTATCTAAATTACAAACCCCTTCCTTTGACATTCATATTGCCTCCTAATCCCCGAAAATACAAAGTTTAAAATTTGTAAAACTCTTATTTGAAGAAATCTTCTGTATTATTTGTTGCTCTCTATTAACAATAAATAAATAACAAATTATCTAAATTACAAACCCCTTCCTTTGAAATTCATATTGCCTCCTAATCCCCGAAAATACAAAGTTTAAAATTTGTAAAACTCTTATTTGAAGAAATCTTTTGTCCTATTTGTTGCTCTCTATTAACAATAAATAAATAACAAATTATCTAAATTACAAACCCCTTCCTTTGAAATTCATATTGCCTCCTAATCCCCGAAAATACAAAGTTTAAAATTTGTAAAACTCTTATTTGAAGAAATCTTCTGTATTATTTGTTGCTCTCTATTAACAATAAATAAATAACAAATTATCTAAATTACAAACCCCTTCCTTTGAAATTCATATTGCCTCCTAATCCCCGAAAATACAAAGTTTAAAATTTGTAAAACTCTTATTTGAAGAAATCTTCTGTATTATTTGTTGCTCTCTATTAACAATAAATAAATAACAAATTATCTAAATTACAAACCCCTTCCTTTGAAATTCATATTGCCTCCTAATCCCCGAAAATACAAAGTTTAAAATTTGTAAAACTCTTATTTGAAGAAATCTTTTGTCCTATTTGTTGCTCTCTAGTAAAAATAAATAGATAATTTGTCACCTGAGTTTTCTCTCTACTCCAAAAATCCCCCCCCCCCCACACACACACACATACAATATTTAAAATCCTTAAAACTATTTTTTTTTAATCTTCTGTATTTTTTTAATCTTTAATAATTTAATAATTAATGAATAAATCAATCATCTGAAATACCCTTCTTTCTCCCAAAAGTTCTATTTCCCCCCACTCAGCAAATACTTTAAAATCTTTAATATATATTTGTTTAAACGCTGTTCTATTTCTTATTTTATAGTAAGGTAACTCATCTCATATAAGTATCACTCAAATAAAATAATCTTAACCTTTGAAATTTTTGGATTTCTAAATATGTGAGAGGAAAGCAAAAATGTTCTTTTTTTTCCTCCCTGAATCAAGTGTATATTTTATGGTCTCTAAAATAACTCTCCTCCTATTAACAAAACGAGCAGGGAAAACCGAGCTATGCTCGGTCAAAATTAAATTTGAGTTCAAATATCATGACCCATGACCAAAATGACCTATTTTAAGATAAAACAGCTTGACCCCTGATGACCCATGACCAAAATGACACACTAATTGAATTTTCTCGAATATGGGACCTAGCTCAACAGTCTTCTCGTGTCCAAAAACCATAGGATGCAAAATTTAGTGTAAATAGTCTGAGCCATTCTTAAGATAAAATAGCTTGACCACTAATGACCTATGACCAAAATGACCCACTCTTTGAATTTTCTCGAACATGGGACCTAGCCCAACAGTCTTCTCGTGCCCGAAAACCATAGGATGCAAAACTTAGTGTAAATAGTCTCACCAGTTTTTAAGATAAAATAGCTTGACCCACAATGACCCATGACCAAAATGACCCACTAATCGAATTTTCTCAAACATGTGACCTAGCCCAATCGTTTTCTGGTGCGTCAAAACGGTAGGATGCAAAATTTTGTCAAAATCGTTAGAGCCGTTTTTAATATAAAATTTGCATAACCACACACACACACACAAGATTTGCTCGTATTAGAATATATGATATCAGCTGTGAGGACAGTCAAACAACAAAAAAAGACTAAAATTTTCTCTCTGCCTTGCTCGCCTCCCCCCTCCATGTCTAGAAATCCACCCCTTTTTCTGGGGATGGGGAATGGAAATTTAAGGGAAGAGTTACATGATTATTTATTTATTGTTGCTGCAAAGTAACAATAAAGCATAAAAATCTTTAAAAAACTTTTAAGTTTGCGTGCCAGGAGGGGGGGGGGGAGAAGCAGATTTTTTTTTTTCGGGGGGGGGGGGGATAGATTTTATATATTTATTTATTTTTGAGTGAAAATCTGCTGAATTACAGACTATTCTTGCCCCTTTTTACTTCTAAATTAATGATAAAACAAGTTTTAAATGATTTTTTTTTAAATCCCAATTATAAAACCCCCTCCCACATTCAACCCTTTTTGGTTTTGAAAAAGGGGTGGGGCTTACAATCGGGATTTTACTGTATGTTGGAAAGTAGCCCCTTTGGATTTGAGAACAGCTTTAAAGCAGTTCTGTTTAGTATTATTATTATTGTTGATAGATTCGACTGTTTCTTTTTTTAACCTTCACACAAAATGAATAAACTTACTTCCGCTAATTGAAAAGGGCATAGCTTTAAAAATAAAACTCATCTTTTCAAAACATTTTATGCATTTTTCTTTTATAATAATTATAATAATGAAACACAGTGACTCTGATTAAGAGTGACAGTCATGCAAAAAAAAAAAAAAAAAAAAAAATCATAATTTTCTTCCATGTGAAAGTTTTATTTATGGGTATGTTCAAAAATAAAATTATTTTTTTAAAAAGCGTATTGGGTTGGGTTTTTTCCAAGGCAGTGGAAGAAATGGAACAAACAAACAGAAAACAAAACAGATGCTCAAAATTAAAATATACTAACTATATAAAATAATTAAACCCAAAGCATAATTAAATGAAATCTAAAGTGGAAAACCTAATTAATATTAATATAGTATTTTTGAGATTTTTTAACCCTTTCAGCGTCTTGCAGAATTTTACATGTATGTTTAAAGATTCGTAAAATAATAGCTATGAAAAGAATTAGTATAGAAATTTATATTTGATTACCTTGCACAATTATCTATCTTATGCAGTGGAAAAAATTCACATAAATATAAAATTTTTGTAAAATCAGACTTTGAATTCAAAATTTGTGTGACGTTAGTTCTAAAAATGAAACCTACGTGTACATCGAAATTCTTTTAAACTCTCTTTCAAGTTCTGCAGGACTTGTTTGGAAAGAACCTTTTGCATTCATCTATTTTAAGTTGAGAAACTGACTGCAAAAAAAAAACCGTTTGTTTTGTTATACTTACGTTACACTGTAGTAAGGAAAAGGATGATTTTAATTTTTTTTTACTACAGTAATTATTGTATGTTATGTATATGTAAATTAAAAGCACTGTTTTTTATTTAAATGAGTTTCATTCTACAATTGATAAAGGATCCACATACTATTTACTACTGGTTACAGAAGTTTAAATTATAAAAAAAATAAATAAATAAATAAAAAAAATGTGCCTGTTTTGAATTGAATTACTTTTAATAGATTTTGTGTATTTTGGACAGGGTTGGCACGGTTTAAACCAAATGGTTTTTTTCTGAAAAAAACCAATTGGTTTTTTTGTTAATTTTTTTAAAGATTTTTTTCTTATATAATTAAGTTTTCAAATTATTTGATGTACAAATTACTTCTACTTCTAACTGAACAGCTCAACTCATTTCAGCAGTCAACCTGCATAAGTCACAGTTGCATCATAGTTGCACCTGTGTATGCACCTGTGTATGAATGGTCCAAGAGTTAGCATTTGAGAACAAAAAATGTCTAATTTTGGTAGAAGAAAAGATTTAGTTTGGTTATATTTTAATGAAGTAAAAAATGATAAAAGGAAAGGTTGTAGAGCTAGATGCAAAAATTGTAATAAAGAAATGGAAGGTCAAGTAGATAGGATGAAGAAACACATTGAAACTTGTAATAATTCTCATCATCATTCTGATTCTGATTCTGTTGATAATGGCAAGTACTTATTTTATCATTATTATTGCTGCTATTATTTTTAATTTTGAAAGAAAATTGTTAAAAATTTGTTAATAAGTTAAATATTTGTTAAATTCAAAATTTTTAATTTATCTGTAAAATTACAAGTAATGCATATTGAGAACACATTATGTATATCTTCATTCAGATGATTCTAAACTCTTATAAAAAATTACATTATTATTTGAAATGCTATTTGATTGAGAAGATAAATTATAAAAATCACATATATTATTATTTAATTTGCATATGCTATTTGATTTTAGAAAGTTATATTCTATGAAATAAAAAATATTTATGTAATTCTAAGTAATGAAATTTTGGAAAAAACAAGAAAATTTTAAATAGACATTTTTTTGTTAGAGAACTTTATTTTGATAATCTTAAAATTACATTTGATAAAAGTTTGAAAGTTTTACAAATTAATCATATTATTAAGAACAAATTATGTGATCAGAACTGTTATTAAATGAAATTGTTAATTTTTAATTTATGCATGGCTCTTAGAGATTAACTAAGTTTTCACCAATCATAAATATCCAAAATTATAAAAGACATGGTAATTTTATCTCGAGTATTAAATAAATTATCAAAAATAAATATATCAATATGATAGAGATGTTTACTTTGCAGTAAAACAAAGAAAAAAAAATGTCTTTGTATTGAATTATTGTTAATTATATGATTATGATTTTTCAAGTAATATGTTCTGTATCATTAAGCAATTCTTATTTTTATTTTTGTGTAGATGATGTGTCAGTGTCACTATCCATTATTTCAAGTTCTTTGGATTCAGCAATAACACAAAGAGCAACAAGTGAAATTGGTTCTTTAAAAAGGAAAAGAGATACTATGGACTTTTTTGTCAGTAAATCAACAGCATCTCAAAAGCAAATGTTTGATGAACAAGTTGCTAGGTTTATATATGCTACAAATACAGCATTTAGCACTGTAGAGCATCCTGAGTTTATTAAAATGGTTCAGAGTTTCCGCCCAGAATATTCTCCACCATCAAGAAAACAAATTGCTGGGGATTTATTAGATCATACTTACAGCAAAGAAAAAGAAAAATGTGCAAATATATTAAAAAATGAATTTGTCACATTAGGATTAGATGGATGGTCAAACATTCACAACGAACCTGTGATCTGTGTTACTTTAACAACAAAAGACGGGAATACATACTTAGCAGACACTATTGATACATCGGGAATTGCTCATACAAGTGAAAATCTGTATGATATTGCGACTACAACCATTAATAAATGCCAATCGGAATTTCAATGTTTAATACAAGCATTAGTGACAGACAATACTGGAAATGTCCGAAAAATGAGGGATATGTTTGATGAAAAAGAAGAGTTTAATATTATTACTTATGGATGTGCAGCCCATATTTTAAATTTACTGGCAAATGATATAAGTTATCCAAATGTAAAAGAACAAATTTTGCATGTAATCAAATACTTCAGAAACAACCAATATGCAAATGCGTGCTTCAGAAAAGATGCAAGTACATCAAAACTAATAATGCCTTGTGAAGTTCGCTGGAACTCATTTGCTGACGCTTTAGACAGCTATCTGAAATCATGGTCAGTTCTTGTAACTATATGCGAAAATAATAAAGACAAAATTGATAAAAATATCCAAAGTCTAGTTTCAAACATTTCATTGAAAAGAAATGCTGAAGACTATTTTCAACAATTAAAGCCAATTAGTGTAGCTTTAGATAAAGTACAAAGCCAAAATTGTACAATTGGAGAAACTGTTTTTCTTTTTAAAAATTTAAAAAAACAGATGGAAGATTTGAAACTGAATAAAGACATTATGAAAAAACTAGATACTCGTTATAAAATGGCAATAACACCAGCCCCTCTTCTTGCTTATCTGTTGGATCCAAGAGCCAAGGATGCTGATCTCGAATTGTCATCGGAGGAAAAAAAAGAAGCATTGGAATATGCTAAAACAAAATTTCCCAAAAACAATTTATTATCTCTGATACTAAAATTTTGTGCCAAAAGTTCTCCATTTCAAAGATATCTTTTTGAGAATGATTTTAGTAAAGATGTATCAGCTATAGAATGGTGGCATATTCAAGAAAATGAAATCAAAAAGTTCAATGATGGTGTGTTGAAAGAAGTTGAAACGATTCTTACTGCAAAAGCGACTACTGCAAATGTAGAGAGAATTTTTTCTTCATTTGGTGTTGTACAATCAAAGTTACGCAACAGACTGGGTTTACAAAAAGCGGCAAAACTTGTTTTTTTGTTTAAAACATTAAACCCTAATAATCCTGTTTATTAACATAGAATCTTTATAGACATGTGTCGTACTTCCATTTTCTTAAAATTTTGAAAATTTATTCAATTTCCATGTTTTTAAAATGTTTCTTTTATATATATTTTTTAAATATATTTCAATTTAATTTTCTTACTGAAATTCAATTTGTTTTTTTAAATTGAATAAAAAAGTAAGTCTCACTTTCTTTTCTTTGCATTATTTTTATTTAAAAAAAAATTAGTATAGCATACCAAGGTAAAATTCTACATTATATCTTTATATTCTTATGTAACACAACTAAGTGTTGCTTATTAAAATGAAAAAATATAGGAAGGCAATAGATTAAGTCTTTAAAGAATTTAATATAAATCTTGCAATTAAATACTATTAAAAACTTTTAAGTATCAACATTAAGATACAGAATCCATTCTATGAATGCAATATGAAATACATAAACATATTAATATGTTTTATAAGTGTGCTAAATCATTTGGTAAACATGAATTACAGGTTGCATTTGGAAATATGTATATATAAAACAGCAATTATTTCTTCAACTTTTTTAAAAAGTAATCTTTAAAAATTATTTAAAACTTATCACCATTACTGTAGAACCTGACGGCACAAGTGATCATGTTCTATGTATTACATAGGAAACTTTTGTATATATATAACTGTTTTGAATTTGAATGTAAATGATGTTAGCTCAGCTCTAAATAAAATTTAATGATTTGAATTTGTACATAATTAATAACAATTGTTTATTTTGTTTAAACTGTTTTCAGAATATATATATATATATATATATGGGGTTTAGTTTTCTCTGACACCAACTCAATAAATAATTCACTCAATTTACTTCAAATAAACTAGAAAACATCAAGTTAAAATCGAACTCTATATTAATAAAACTAACTACAAAGAAAGTTAAAAAATACATGTAAGAATATGAATATGAATGAACCATCTGGATTATCTGCATTACATCTTATTTAATCTAAAACATCTCAGTGTCGACGTCTTCAGTATAGTTCAAAAAACGACCGTCTTAACTCACCAACTTCATTGACTCTGCCAAAGCTTCCCTTCGATCCAAAACACCTCTTTTGACTTCCTTTTGAAGTGTGGTTTGGAGCTTGCAGGCTTCAACATAGATTATATGACGCAATATCCAGATGAAGTCGCTGATTGGCTTTGACTCTGTCGTTTCAGTTCAAGCAGGAAAACAGTTCAATTCCCACATTCGGCCATACTGACTGTCATCTGCCCTCAGGTGACTGATATGTAATACATTTTTACCAAAAGAAATAAAAACAGCAACTAAAGTTCTTTAACAAAACGTTCACGAAAAAAAACACAATTCATACTATTCCTAAATATATCAACAAGTCTGTGTCAGTCTGCTGTCACAATTAGGATAATGTCACAATCAGGATTTCTTTAACTAAACTTCACCAGTATCAGTCCATGGCTTCATGTATTCAGTGCAAGTACTAGTAATCATTGGACCTTCTGTAATTCCAATTCTTTTCACATCATAGGTATCACCACTCTTTAATTTTACAACCTTGTAAGGACCCAAATACTTTGGTCTTAACTTTAAACCCGGACCTTGTTGTGTACGCTTTATAGCAACGATATCATTAAGTTTAAATTTATTAGGTTTTCTTCTTCTCAGGTTGTAGGTTTTGCGATTCTCATTTTGAACCCTTAAAATTTGTTTTTTCGCTTCTTTTCTCAATTCCTCACGATTATTTATAAAATCGGACTGTGTTTCAGCATTCAAAAGATTAGTAATTTCAACTTCATTTTTTAATTTCATTTTAGTTCCAAATAATAACTCAAAAGGGGTTGTATCAATACTTCTCTGAAAAGTTGAATTTATCACTTGCTGCACGTTACTGACTTGTGTGTACCACTTCGTAAGATTATCTATAGACAACTTAGACAAAATAGAAATTATAACGGAATTCAACCGCTCAACTTGACCATTAGCTCTTGGAAGACCCGTGGTAATAGGAATATGCTTAATATTTTCCTGGATACAATAGTCATCAAAAGCTTTGGACTTAAAGGCTGGATCTGAAATTATACGAGTTGGATTTCCAAAAACAGTTTTTTGTATTTCTAACTTTGAAATCACTTCGGCAGCATCAGTAGATTTCATGGGATACAGCCAAACAAATTTTGTAAAAGCATCAATAACTGAGAAAATATGTTTATAATTCTTATGAGTGCTTTCCAAAGGGCCTAAGTGATCAACATGGTATGTATGTAACGGAATATCCTCTTTCTCTATAGGGTGTAACAAACCTTGTTTGCCACACTTTCGATTAACTAAAATACAAGGAACACAATTTGAAATACACTTTTCTATCTTTTGTTTTACCTTAGGAATGTAAAAATCAGTTTCTAAGTTCTTTTCTGTTCGAACAACTGCATAATGACCCTTTTCATGAACAGCTTTGATTATATTCATTTGCATTTCCTCTGGAACAACCAACAAATCACTTCCGTTAACACATTTATTAAAGAACGTTATTTTTTACTAAATAATCATCATAAGGTCTTACCTTCAAAATTTCTTTTATTGTTTTAATATAATCATCATTCTCTTGAGCCCGAGCAATTTTTAAAGTTAAACTATCCTGAACTACCATACAAACAGGATTCCTACTCAATGCATCAACATGCTTCATTTTAATGCCTGGCCTATGTTCTAGTTCATAATCGAAATCAGATAACAGTATTGCCCATCTCGCAATTTTCGTACTCATCTCCTTTTTATCCATAGTCATTTTAAATGCATTACAATCGGTAACTATTTTAAATAGAATGCCTAATACATACACTCTAAATTTCTTTAAGGCCTCTATCACCAACAAAACTTCCAGTTCGTAACTAGTGCACTTCCGCTCAGATTCAGTTGTTTTTTTACTGGAAAAATACACAGGATGAAATTTATTATCTACTGGGGACTGTTGCATTAATACTGCTCCGTAGCCATCAATACTAGCATCACAATGAATTTCAGTTATACTTTTGGGATTGTATATTGACAGAACTGGCTCGGAAGACAAAATACTTTTAAGCTCACTAAAGGCTTTCTTTTCTTCCACATCAAATCGAAATTTAGAATCTTTCCTCAACATGTCGCTCAGAGGTTTAGCGATAACTGAGTAATTCTTTATAAACTTTCGAAAATATCCAGTTAATCCCAAATAACTTTGAATATCCTTGATACTTTTTGGTTCAGGAAAATTCATCACTGCCTTTGTTTTTAAGTGGAGAAGGATATAATTTTCCATTCAAAATTCTATACCCCAAAAAATCAATTTCACGCCTCAGGAACATGCACTTTTTTAATATTTAACTCTAATCCATAATCAGATGCGGTCTGCAGAACAAGTTTAAGCTTTTCTAAGCCTTCAGTTTCATTTTTAGAAGGTATTATTAGATCATCCATGTATATAACCACTACATTGTCCTTTAACAAACTTCGAAACACGTTATAAATATATTTCTGAAATACACTTGGCGAATTGGTCAATCCGAACGGGCACTTCAAAAATTCAAATTGGCCGTTATGAGTTACAAAAGAAGTGTACCTTCGAGAACCTTCCTCAACTTCTACATGAAAAAACCCATTTTTCAAATTGATTGTTGTGAACACCTCAGCCGAATGTAATTGATCTATAACATCATCTATGACAGGCAATGGAAAGTGTTCGCGTATAGTCTTTTTATTAAGACGTCTGTAGTCAATGCAAAGTCTCGTTGTACCATCTTTTTTCTTAACTAAAACCACCGGCGATGAAAAATCAGACGAACTCTTACGAATAATTCCTTGTGCTAGTCACTCCTCAATCTGGGTTTCAACAATTTTTTTCTCACACAGAGGTAATCTTCGAGGGGATGAACAAATTGGAATTTCATCAGTAAGGTTAATTTGCATTTTAACGTCAACCGTTTTTAATTTTGTAGGCACATAGCTTTCAATTAGGGAGGACAATTCTGAACGCAAGCCCTTATCAGTGACATAACTAAAATCAAGTTTAGGCTCATCCAAAATATTTACTATATTAACCAAAAAATTACTTGATTTATCCTCGGTTTTACACATTTTTACTTCATCTCCAGAAATTGTTAAAGTACCTTGATGAATAACATCAATGCCAATAATTAAATCGAAATTAATCGAACTGTCGTTAACGACAAAAATGTCAACTTCAAATTTCGAATCATCTACCTCAATTTCTGCCTTGAAATAACCTGCTGGCCTAATCAATGTTTTCCCCAAACCAGTCAAACACGTATCCGTAGCTTCGAATTTGAACACATTCCTCAAATTATCATAAACACTCTTTTTTAGAAGCGTTTTCTGGCTGCCTGTATCAATTAATGAAGTTAACTTCAATGAATCCAATTTAACCTCTTTAAGAAATAAATCCTTGAAACTCGTTACAATATTTATTTGAGAACGATCATTTGATGTCTTTACATCCTTTCTCCTACTGCATTCAAACGATTTATGACCATACGAATTGCACGAAAAGCAAAGAGGGCCTTTATCCTTGTTTCTACAGTGAATGCTTTTGTGATTTTCCCCCCTGCAGTTAAAGCAACGAATAGCCTTTACTACCTTTGACCTGTTACCAGATTCCATTTCGGGTTTTGATTTTAGCTTAACACCAATCTCTGGTTTAACATTTTCGCCATCCGATCTTATTTTTTCATATACTTTAAGCTTTTGCTTAAATTCGCTAATATCGTTACAACCATATAAAAATGATTTCTTGAAAACAGGGTCTTTAATACCACCGATAACATACTGAATTAAAGCAGAATCCTCTACATTTCCGTGAGAGCATAGTCGTTTCATATTTAAAAAATATTCATCAAGAGTTTCGCCATCCCTCATCTTCCTTTTACATAACAACTGATGCATTTCTGCAGAATTGCAAACTGTACCAAATTCAAACGAGTAATGATTTCACTCTGTGCCACGAATTCAATTTGCTTTCACTTTCAATCAATAGTTTAGCTTTACCAGTCATACGGCGTTTCGCTAAAATTAATTTATGCAAGTCACTTAAATTGAATAAAGAGATTACATCCTCAAAATCAGCGATCCATTTTTCGATACTTTCATACTGACTACCACTATATGTTGCAATCATATTTTCAATATCACTGATACCAATAGATGGTTTTAAAATAAAGTCAGGGGTTAAGCGTTGTGTCATTTCATTTTTATTGCTAGCAGAATAATTTATTTCAGAACCAGAAGCAATATCATTAATTTTATTGCAAGATACATTACCAGCACAGTGATGGAACAGCATGAACATCATTTTGGAGCAGCAAAAAGCCATTTTGGAGCAGCAAATTTCTAACTTTGGAGCAGCAAATCGCTCATTTTGGAGCAGCAAAACCACTTTTTTATAGCAGAAAATAACTATTTAACACATTGATAAATATATATATAAAAAAACAAGTATCTAAAGGTACTTTAGCTGAAACATTTTATTCAATGCATAAATGTATTAATACATTTATGGTCAACTGTTTAAAAAATGACAATAGTAATTTTACACCAGTTTAAAATTCTTAAATTACATTGAAGTTTAAAAATCTTAAGTACATTGAAGTTTAATTTTTTTTAAAAAAGGTTAAATTCTTATGAAAAAATAATGAGGGTTCAAAGAATATATACAGTCAACTCCCTCAAATCCGCACAGCTTAGGACAAAGGTTGTCCAGATTATAGAATTTTGCAAAATATAGATCATTACTTTGTTTACATTTTCTGCTCCTATAATTTTACAGTAAATTAATTATTAATACATATAAATTAATTGGTAAAAAAGAAAGATATTGTAACACATGGACTATTTAATTACAAAACACATTATATTTAAGGAAAAACTATTTACATTTTATTTTACAATTTCTTTTGTTTGTTTATATAATTTTCAAACACAGTATCAATTATCATTTGTTTGAGAACTTACGACTTTTGGACTAGTATTTTCTCTTGAAATCTATGTATAGTGCTTATTTCTTGCTCAGAAACAAAACTCTGTTTCTGAAGAAAATCCAGATATTTATAAGCCATAACCAAACCCTGTTCAAGTGTTCACCTTCATCAGCAGACTCTGGGTCAGAATTATTCTGATTTTCAGTAGCGTTTAACAGAGTAGTACTTTATAATGTCATCATCTGTGAAACATCATTTGAAAAATAAAGTTTTATTTCATTGAAATGCAAAACAGGGGGGAGGGGAGGAGGATTATAAAAAAAGCCTCCTGATTTTTTACTTTTTTCAGTTGAAAAATAAAGTTTTATTTTATTGAAATGAAAAATTTAGGAGGAGGGGGGAATTTCTCTCGCAAAGTTAAAAGCAACCACATTTTCACTGTTTAAATCTGAAACAATGTGTGGATTATAGGCATTTGCGAATTTGAAGGAATTGACTATATTACCTTTTAGACTCATTAAAAAATGTAATAAAAAAATTATTTTTTTTTCTTGTGTGTTTCTCCATATAATTTTAATTGTTGTTCTTTGTTTTCTTTGATTTTATGTGTAATTATTGGGATTTTTTCTTTTGCTTCTTTCAGTAATACTTGGCCTCCTTCAATTAAATTTAAGTCTTTACTTTTTAACCCATCATCAATGTGTTTTTCTGCCATAGATAACATAGACTGAGCCGAAATCAATTGATTTTGAAGATCTTTTTCTTCTATCATTTTTTCTTGAAGAATGTCAGAATTACTGGTAGATGCTTTGCGCTTTTCCTGCCTTGTTAATCGTTCATCATCTATCCTTTTCTGATAGACCTGCCTTGCATTTTTTGCAGCTTTTAACACATCACGATTGATTTCAAATTTGCATATATCATTGTTCAACCGTTTTACTTGTCTCAGGCCATTTATACTACTAATATTAAGATTGTTTCTGCTTTCTAATAGCCTCTTATTGGAACTAAATCCTCTTTCACATTCTGCATTTCCATGAGATAATGTTAATAGAGCTTTTATAAGAGAAGACAACAACTTATACTTTATTATGCCAGAATTATTACACATTTGGAAAACTCTCCCCCAAAAATGATCAATACGTTGAAATTTATTTAAAACATCTTCACTCTCACCAAAGTCAGAGTCTGTTTCTTCATTGCATTTTTCAACACACTGTAAACTTTTCAAATCTTCAGTCTGCAGACAGATCCATTCATCTGCTAACTTTGATACCTCACTTGCAGATACAATGAATGGAACTGAAGAAGCAACAGATTTAATGCACTGCAGAGATTGTGGCTCAATAATATACAAAGGGTGAAGGCACTTGAGGTTCTTCAAGAACTTATTGTTTAACGGCAGTTTTTTGATTAGATATTTAGTGACACTGATGTAAAATGAACGTGCACCCAAACGAATATTTTTTTTATCACTGGTCAGCAATTTTTGGAGCTCCTTTTCTGTATCTAATCCAATTTCTACATTCTGTAGCCAATTCTCTCCTTTTTCAACATCAATGCTAAGTAAACTTGCACCATCAATGGTTGAGAAAGATTTGGTAACTAAGAAACGTCCCATAATCTTTTTCAAAAACTGAACCGATTCGTCATATAAAATATGTACTAAGGGTTCATCCCTCTGAAACAAATTTAAAATATCTTGAAAGAGTCCACTTATATTTCGTAAAAAGAGAAGCTTTGCAAGTAAAGATTTGGATGAGAAGGCTTCGGCAATTTTTCTAAACCGAGCCGATTTAACATTAGAGGCGGGATTCATTTCAAAAAACTTATTCAAGACATCATATTGCTCAATTAGTCTACCAACACTAATGTGAAGTGTCAACCACCTGTTTTCAACATGTCGAAGTAGGACATGCTCAGGTAAACCAAGATTCTTTTGCAGCTCTTTCAATTCTTCACTTTGAACTGCTGAATGTTTAAAAAAATAATACAAGTCCAGTAATAAGCTTTCAACATCACTACCAAAAGCTTCAAGACCTTTGCCAAAGGCATTGTGAATTACATGAAGATTACATGTTCCAATGTCAACCAAATTAGGATATCCATCATTCATTTTTCGCTTTAAACTCTTCATGACATTAGGGCCATTGGTAAATAAATTTATGAGTTTTTCTGCTGATAACTTAGCCAAAGAAATATTTAATTTCTCAAGTAGAATATCTGATGTGGCATGTCCAATATGATAGGAATCTAAATGGTGAGAGACAATTTCTTTCTGTTTCTCACTATAAAATCTGATGTTTATATCAAGTTGCTGTACTCAGAGACGGATCTAGACTAAATTTTAGCCGGGGCAAGCTTGTAGAATTGCACCCCCCCCCCCCCCCCTGCACCCAAGAACATCAGAATAAAATTTGCGTAAACAATTGCTTAAGGAAGTAATATTAATACTCAATATTCAAAATCTGTATTTTTACTATGCATTTTTTCTTGCAAAAAGTGTTTGTAAGTATTGAACAAAAATATATTCATTTATGTCGTATATGTTTTTATAACATTTTTAGTAAATTGTATATTAAATCTTTATATCGGGACATATTTATTAGTGAGTGAACCTAGGAAACATACCTACGCTTATAATACTACAAGAAAAAGACGAGGTTTCTATTTTTTTCATAGAAAATCGCCGGTCAACTCAATATTTTCATGAGAGATAGCTGTGGAATTTCTTAATATATTTTTTAAAAACATATTTTTAAAATAAATATAGCTTTTTGACTCAAAAATAATCTCATAAAATCATATTAGAACAATGGATATTTCAACTTTTAATAAAACTTACTTTAAAATGATTTATCTCAAAATACACTTTTTTAAGAATTGTGCGGAAGATTACTTAAGAACTTATCGATATTTTTGCATGATATTTTAAAGCATTATTATATTCATATCTTTAGACTATATTTAAATATGCTTAGTGTTTAACATATACAAAAATATTGCATTGCTTTGCATTTACTTTTGCATTGATAATAAATCCTGCATTACTTTCAACTTTATTTTTTAAGTATAAATTTTGCTAAAATAAACACATACATAGGTTCGGTGTTAGAATAAAAATAACATCTATAAATCGGTGAAGATTGCATGTAAAAATACATTTTGCGCGCAATTTAAAAAAAAAAAAAAAAAAAAAAAAAAGCACATTTTTATCATTTTCAAGAATACAATTTTAAAATATTCTTTTATACATTGCTTACAAAGGAATTGTTATAGGAATTTTTTCATGCAATTCATTTCAAACTAAGCAGAAATGCTGTTGCTTTATTCACATGTTCCTAGAAAAATTGAATTTCTTGAACATTGAAGAGAAATATGCCTCTTTAAGGACAGGATTGAAAATTAATTTAATACTTTAAAATTATTATAATATGATTTTTCTTTTCTTTTTTTTTCTGTAACAACTTTTTTTTTCTTTCCAAAAACTAAATCCATTTATTAAAAGCTGGTTTTTAAATTCATTGACTATATTATTTACAAACATGTAAAAAAATGACAAAAAATAAAAGAGGAGTAGCGTTTTAAAGTATGTATTTAAACTTGACAGTTAAAAAATTTCTAAAAATTGCAATTTATTCTTCTTACATTAATGTTTTTTTTTTAAACATTTCAACTCATTCATCGCTTTTAATTTAAAAAATACCTTTTTTAAATTTTTATTTTGCATTTTCTTTAATTCCTTTAATGAACGAGGACTATGTAAAGTGAGCCTTTCGAATTCAAGTCTCTTGGATTTGTCTATCTCTGTATACGGGTGTTTCTTTTTTCATTTTATATGTTACAAAATTTCTCAAAATTTTACACAATATTCTTATTTATACAAACAATATACATATACAATAAATACAGGGTGTCCCACAAGGTACGCAGCGTCTAATATGTACAGATTCGGGTAGAGCACGTCAATATGAGTATTTTGAATGGTAACAAGTGGGGTCCCCGAATATAGCGTGATAGTCTAATTACAGGATGAACGTTATCATAGCTGCAAACTTTTACGCTTTTTTCCTACCACTAAAATTTTATAGTAAATTTTACCTTATTAAATCTCCGAAATCACAGGATAAGGCAAAAATTTCTATAAATTTTTAGTGGTTACCACAAATTTGCATAATCATCTGGGGAATCTTTCATGTTGTACACATCGTCATTTGGAATACCCACTATCGGATTCGTCAATAACGTCATAGCTGCCAACTTTTACGCTTTTTTGATACCACTAAAAATTTATAAATTTTTGCCTTAATGAATCCCGTGATTTCGGAGATTTAATAAGGTAAAATTTACTATAAAATTTTAGTGGTAGGAAAAAAGCGTAAATTTGGCAGCTATGATAACGTTCATCCTGTAATTAGACTATCACGCTATATTCGGGGACCCCACTTGTTACCATTCAAAATACTCATATTGATGTGCTCTATCCGAATCTGTACATATTAGACGCTGCGTACCTTGTGGGACAACCTGTATAAATACATCAGTTAGAAACAGTAACTTTATCTATGTATAACAATGGTGGATTCAAAGGAGTGGCGATGTGGCGATCGCCCGCCCTTGTGCGCTGATAAAAGGTCTCCAAGTCAACATGTGCAGGTTTGTTTTAAAGTCTTAAAATAGAAATGCGGTAATGGGTCATTGATGAGAATCATTACCAAATAAATACACATCGATTCGTATAAAGAAACTCCTTATAAAATAAGTATTTGGGAAGAAATTATGGTATAGACTCTTAGGAATTGTTCAAGACTAAATATGATTATCACAACCCTCCCAGTGCCTCCCACCCCTGTCGGTTTGTTTTAATTGTTTGTTCCATTTTTCAGCAGTGAACGATGTTCTTACTAGTTTATCGCCATTTGTCATTTGTTGTACTTTCGTTTTGATTTGTAACCCTGAAAATGAGCAAAAGTTTTCTCGAAAGCGCTCGGTTATCTATGTAGAAATACAGTTTTGTATATGAAAGCAAAGTACCTTCAGTAAAGTATTTTATAAAATGGTGCGTATATGTTTTTGGGCATTTATGTTGTTTTTAATTAGTAACATAAAACGGTTTCGGAAAAGAGCTGACACAAAATCTTTAAATATTAAATAAATAAAAATTTCTTAAAAATACTGGTGGCGATGTGATATTTTATATAATGTAATACAAATTAATTTATTTTTCATTTCTGATCCTTATGCAATGAAAGCAAACCGCCGTTGAACAAAATAAAATTGAATATCTTTTCATGTGAATTTTTAATTTTCTTCATTCTTAATCTATTGTGATTTCTCATTTTTGCGCCCTTCCAAGTCTTGCACCCGGGGCAGCTGCCCCGGCTAACCCCCCCTTAGATCCGTCACTGGCTGTACTCTTTTTTCTGGAATGGGAGTCTCATCAATCTGTACAGAGTAAAACGAATTTGCTTTAACAATTTCACTTATAAGTTCTTCTTTTATATACAAGCCGATTCCATCTGAAATTAAGTAGGACATCTTTTTTCTCCCGCAAGAAAAGTCTTTTGCGATCTGGGAGTCACTAAACATTTTTGGAAATACTTTTGTTGCAATATCACCATATTTATATGTGGTGTCTGTTGAAGCTACACTTAGAGCAAATAAAATTTCGGCAGACATAAGCTTGTCATCCTGATTAAGTAAACACATTCCTTTTGGAGTATTTGCATCAAAAGAAAATCTAACTTGTTTAATCTTCTTTAATGTACCATCATCTTTTCGATTTTTTTTACATTTTTCAATGTGCGTGTTTGATTTTGCATGACGTTTAACTGCAGAAATACCATGATTTGAGCATTTTATGGTATCATTGCATATGTGACAAATAGCTTCCCATGGCTTATTTCCAGGTGTGCACCATAGTCCAATAATGTCTCCATTAACATCTTCTTCTTTCAGAACATCCAAATTTAACTTGGTGCATCTTGAACCTACATATTAAAAAAATAAAATTAGTTTTCTGTAAATTTAACAGTTAACATATTCAATATTATTGAAATCAAATTAAAAATTCAGTTTAAACTACTCTTAAAATTAAATATAAATGTCTAAAGTTTACAAGTACAATGTTTAATAACTTAATGTAAAATTAAAGCATTACAAAACTAGTTGGATGTGCCAAAACTTTCTTCTATCTCATATAGGTTTCACATACACCTAAAACGAATCGGCACCAACTTATGTCAAGGTCTAACAGAACCTGAAGTTTTATTAAATTTCGTGCATTAGTTCTTCAGATATGACTATCACTAAAATCGTGTAAATCCGAAAAGTGCAGCATAGCAGCGCCATCTGTTGGGAGATTTACACCAAAACCTAATCCACAACAACTTAAGTCACCATCTAACTTCATGATTAGTTCTTGAGATATAGCTATAGTTAAAATCATGAAAAAAGTAGCATAGAAGCGCCACCTGTTGGGAGGTTTACACAAAAATCTAATCAATAGCAACTTATGTCAACATCTAACAGAATCAGAAGTTTGAGAAAACTCTGTGCATTAGTTCTTGAGATACAGCTATCGTGAAAATCATGAAAAAAGTAGCACAGCAGCACCACCTGTTGGGCTGTTTACTCCAAAACGTAACCAGCATGTATTTATGTCAATGTCTAACATAATCTGAAGTTTGATGAAATTCGGTGCATTAGTTTTTGAGTTAAGGCTATCTTAAAAATCATGAAAAAATTAGCATAACAGCGCCATCTGTTAGGACATCTACACCAAAACGTATTTATGTTAAGGTCTAACTGAATTTGAAGTTTGAGGAAAATCAGTGCATTAGTTCTTGAGATACAGCTATTGCGGATATCGCAAAAAATGCAACATAGCAGCGCCACCTGTTGGACAATTTACACAAAAAACTAATCAGCACCAATTTATATCAGGGACTAACTGAATTTAAAGTTTTATTAAATTCCATCATTACTTCTTGATATAGAGCACCCAAAATGTTTGTCACATACAGACAGACATTTTCTAACTAGTCGGATCTGCCAGTCCCAAAACTTTCTTCTATATCTCATATAGGTTTCACATACACCACAAACGAATCAGCAACAATTTATATCAAGATCTAACTGAATCTAAAGTTTTATTAAATTCTGTACATAAGTTCTTGAGACATGACTATAGCTAAAATCATTGTAAATCATGAAAAATGCAGCATAGCAGCGCCACCTGTTGGGATATTAACACCAAAAACTAATCAACAACTTATGTCAACGTCTAACTAATTCTGAAGTTTGATGAGTGATAATAATGAAAAAAGTAGCATAGCAGCGCCACATGTTGGGATATTTATACCAAAACGTAATCAACAACAACTTATGTCAATGTCTAACTGAATCTGAAGTTTGATGAAAATCCGTGCATTAGTTCTTGAGATATAGTTATCGTGATAATAATGAAAAAAGTAGCATAGCAGCGCCACCTGTTGAGCTATTTACACTAAAACGTAAGCAGCATTTATTTATGTCAAGGTCTAACAGAATCTGAAGTGTGATGAAAATCCGTGCATTAGTTCTTGAGATATAGTTATCGTGATAATAATGAAAAAAGTAGCATAGCAGCGCCACCTGTTGGGCTATTTACACTAAAATGTACGCAGCATTTATTTATGTCAAGGTCTAACCCCCGTGGCCGAATGTACGCGACGGGCGTCGCAGACTTTTTAGGGCACCTGCAGACTAAAAACATACAGCGATGCTGCGGACGCGCTATAGTGCGTAAATTAAGCGAAAAAAACGGCGAACTTCGTCGAAGGATCGCGAAATAAACGGCGAATTTCGTCAAAGAATCGCGAAATTCATTTAAAGATCGCGAAAAAAAACGCAAATTTAGTCAAAAGGCCGTGAAAAAACGTGAATTTTGTCAAAGAATCGCGAAAAAAACGCGAAATTCATTTGAAGATCGCGAAAAATGGCTAATTTCGTTGACAGATCGCGGAAAAAAAAACGCTAATTTAGTCTTAAGGCCGTAAGAAAACGTGAATTTTGTCAAAGAATCGCGGAAAAAACGCGAAATTCATTTAAAGATCGCGAAAAATAGCTAATTTCGTTGACAGATCGCGAAAAAAAAAACGCAAATTTAGTCAAAAGGCCATGAAAAAACGTGAATTTCGTCAAAAAAAACATCAGTTTCATTGAAGGATCGCGTAAAAATGCGAATTTTGCCGAAGGGCTACAGAGAAAACGCCAACTTCGTAAAGGATCGTGGAAAAACTGTTAATTTCGTCGAAGGATCACGAAAAAACGGTCAATTTCGTCGAAGGATCACGAAAAAACGGTCAATTTCGTCGTCGGATCGCGAAAAAACGGAGAATTCTGCCGACAGATCGCGAAAAAACGACAAATTTCGTCAAAGGATCGCCAAAAAACGGTGAATTTCGTCAAAGGATGTCGAAAAAAAAAAACAGTAAATTTCGTCGAAAAATCTCGAAAAAATGGTAAATTTCGTCGAATGATCTCGAAAAAAAAACGACAAATTTCATCGAAGTATCTCGAAAAAAAACGGCAAATTTCGTCGGAGGATCGCGGAAAAAACGCGATTTTTGTATGATATATTGCGTATTGCAGACTATTTTTGAAAACATTATTAGCGTTGCAGACACTTGAAGATAGTTCTGCCACCGGGGGTCTAACAGAATCTGAAGTTTGATGAAATTCCGTGCTTTATAACAATCGTAAAAATCATGAAAAAAGTGGTATAGCAGCGCCACCTGTTGTGATATCTACACCAAAACGTAATCAGCGTCTATTTATGTCAAGGTATAACTGAATCTGGTTTGATGAAAATAAGTACATTAGTTCTTGAGATAGAGCTATGGCGGAAATCGCGAAAAATGCAGCATAAGCGCGCTACCTGTTGTGCGATTTTCTCCAAAAACTAATCAGCACCCATTTATATCAGGTACTAACTGAATCTAAAGTTTTATTAAATTTCGTGCATTAGTTCTTGAGATAGAGCGACCACAAAATTATGTTTGGCCCGTGCAGACTTCTATTGTGCCCCATGAGCTCCTCCTTTTTTCTATGCCCGTCGATATTATTCTGTTTACAGATTGGTTTGATTGATTGTCAGATTATAATATATACAAGGCAGAGTTATAATATAATCCGTTTTAATAACCCAATGAAATTAACTAAAAGAAACTTATTTATTAAAATAATAATAAATAAATAAAAAATCTTATAACATTCTGGTAAGTGCACTTTAAAAATTGAATTTGTTTACTTCGTTTTTCAAATAAATCAAGAGATTTGATGCACTATGATCATTATAGAAATTAAATAGCAACGGCCACATGAGTTGCCCATTACTGGAAATTGGCTAATTAAGTACTCCAGTAAGTAATGGACACTGATTCTAAAACGTTGAAATAAATGAATTTTGTAAATGGACATTAGTATATAAAATTCAATTACTAGAAAAAGAAAAACATGCAATTTTTGGAAGGAAACAAAGAAGATATAAATTAGGTAAAACCAGTTCTTAATTTGCTCAGTACAATTTTCATTTGAAAGACAGTGGAAATAAAACAAACTAAATCTCTAAAGATTCTTTTAAACAGATGTACAATTTAAGTATTATTTTCGCGAGAAGAAAAAAAAACTGCCGTCCCGGAAAGAATGAGTTACAGGCCCGACTCTATTCTATAGCAATAAATTTAGACCGGACACGGGCCAATCAGAATCTAATAAATGCCCCCATGAATATATCTAGTAAATTATGACAAAACAGTCATCGATTTTTTTTTTTTTTTTTTTTTTTTTTTTAAGAATAATGAAAATTTGATAGAAATAATGTATGAATCTTTAACTCGATTTTACCCGAACCCGACTCGGGTCAGGTTGACCCCAATATTCTTTCTTTATGTATATTACTTTTCTTTACTTCATGTTTCGGATTAAAACTAGAGATGACCGAATCGCCGAAAAATTAATTTTCTTTTTTATTTTTGAGTTAATAAAATAGATTGCTTTTCACATATGCTTTAAAGAACAACATCCAAAATTCTAAGAACAAAATAAAAACGCAAAACTTCTTTTTATTATTATTGTACAATTTGTACACGTTTCGTACTTAATTATTTAGTTATTTTTATCCAAAACTGAACTATTTTACCTTAACCTAAAATTGTTTAATTTTATTTATGTAAAATATTTTTATGTCCTATGTTCTGGGGAATGTCCGCCATGCGATTATTTTTTTCTTTTGTTAAATGTGAGATTCTGGCAGTTTTGCGCTCTATCGGAAAACACAAAACTTTATTTATAGCATATTGCGGCAAATCTGCGAATAAAAAGTACGATTCATTATAAACTCTCGAAATTTTGCGTCATGGAATAAAGGTTTGTATAAACCGACATTTTCATTCCCAAAATGGCCCGGTGTCGAAACAAAAAAATCGGCCGACCGGACTCAATTTCTATAAAAACTGTGGATGTATTTTTTTTAATCAACATTATCCCTGCAATTAAAATTCTTAAAGTTATCAAGTTACTTTTATTTTCGATATGAACAATAAATAACAAATTACCAAACAGTATGAATATTAAAAAATTTTCTTACCTTTATTCATGTTTGATCAGCACAAAGTTTCTGAACTTAAATCCAATCAGTCCACATCGGATTCCTTTTCTTTTGTTTTCTGCTCGGATAAAACACCGCTAATAGAATAAAAATCTAAAGTTTTCTGATGATCTGAAAACGAAATTCTTGGTCTCTGAGCGCCAACTTTGATTAAACGTTGGTACCCGAGAAGATCGGGTCAAAAACAACCATTCACAGCGAAGAAGCGGAAAGTTTCGCCAACATGATGAAAAGCGTAAGGAGAAGTTTAACCAGTAGAGGACTCTGATTGGTTACTTGCAAGCCGAGCTTCCTAGCTGCTAAGGTCTAGTCAAACTTCCCTTAGTAGGAAATTGACGGATCGGTGGCACGTAAGCGGAGCGGAGTTTGAAATCGTAATACGCGCTTTAGAGGGGACTTCGTACCGTGAAGAAAGACGATTTTTTCTTTTGACAAAATGTTGTTAGGAAAAAAAATTTCAACTTGGGCGTAATTTTGATGAAAAATGATCAATTTGGTTCACACATTATTATCGAATTGGCGCAGTTGGGCGCAATTTTGTTCAAAAATGATCGTTTTGGCGCAGAATGGCGCAGCATTATCGTTTTGGCGCAATTGGAGCAATTGGCGCAGCTGTTCCATCACTGCCAGCACCAATGCTAGCATTATTTTTGGTCTCATTTATTAGCTCAGTTTCATCATCACTAATTTCATTATCTTCGGAAATTATCTTTGACCTCAATACGTTTAGATTACACAGGCAAGAAATAACCCTGACAACTATATCATCGAAAGTACCAGAATTATCAATACATAACACGTTACAAATGGTAATTAGTTCGTTTACCGAAAATTCATCTTTAATTTTTTGAACTTTTCCATTATATTCATCACTATTTACTTCAAACGGAAAACCCGTAAAGTCTCTAATTCTGGAATGATTTTTTCTATCACCTTCATGGCCAAAAATCAAACGATGTAAATTCTTAATACTGGATGTCTTTTCAGTTTTTAAAGAAATAACTAATTCTCGAATATCTACTAACCTTGACGTGATAAAAATAGGTTCGAAAATATCACTTTAAATGTACATTCCTCTCATAAAATTCAGAACTCTATCTATTCAATAGTGAGCGTTAACATTCATTCGATCCTACTTCTGACACCACTTATGGGGTTTAGTTTTCTCTGACACCAACTCAATAAATAATTCACTCAATTTACTTCAAATAAACTAGAAAACATCAAGTTAAAATCGAACTCTATATTAATAAAACTAACTACAAAGAAAGTTAAAAAATACATGTAAGAATATGAATATTAATGAACCATCTGGATTATCTGCATTACATCTTATTTAATCTGAAACATCTCAGTGTCGACGTCTTCAGTATAGTTCAAAAAACGACCGTCTTAACTCACCAACTTCATTGACTCTGCCAAAGCTTCCCTTCGATCCAAAACACCTCTTTTGACTTCCTTTTGAAGTGTGGTTTGGAGCTTGCAGGCTTCAACATAGATTATATGACGCAATATCAAGATGAAGTCGCTGATTGGCTTTGACTCTGTCGTTTTAGTTCAAGCAGGAAAACAGTTCAATTCCCACATATATATCATATATATATATATATATATATATATATTGTTATTGTAATATTAATCATTCTTGTCAATGTTAAATTTTATTTACTGATGTGCATATATGTAATTAAAAAAGATACAAAAAAACCCGGTTTAAACCAAAAAAACCTGGTTTAAACCAAAAAAACTGGTTTTTTTGGTTTTTTTCCAAAAAACCCGGTTTTTTGACAACCCTGATTTTGGATAAATTTATGTGGTACATTTTCGTTATACCAACACCACTGTTGTCACCCTATTTATTAAAATTTATAACTAGTTTCAGAAGTTTAAATAACAAATGCTGATTATATTGAAATGGATGATTTTTAATTAATTTTGTGTATTTTGGATAAAATTTCTTTTTTTTTGTTGTTATCTAATGATTGAAACACTTTAGACAGATGTGTAATCTTGGCTAAGAAACTGATGTAATTATTTAATTTAGCATATATAATTATTTATTTTTATAGGTCTAATTAAATTTACTTAATGTTATTTATAAGAAAAATGCATTTATTGTATCTTAGAAAGTTGCAATTTATGTGGTAAATTCCTAAAGAATTAGTTTCATCCACTTAGAAGAAACCCATTTCTTCCATCCAGGGTTTTCCATGGTTTTTTCCACTTTGGAAGAAACTTGCCAACCCTTACAACTTAACTTTATGTTCAATTGCTCATTGAACTAAATATATGTCCCGCAGTGGTGCAGACGAATAAGCTCGGTTCCCGTAAGATCACCTAAAGTGAAGCAGCATCGACTGGGTGAGGTGTGCTTGGAAGGGTGACAACCTCTCTTGACTGTAGCTGCTGTGGGACCGTGTACGTTAATGGGAGCTGATGCACGTAAAATCTGTTTGTGGCTCTAATGTCCTCCAAGTTTAGAATAAGCGTTACCTCTGGTGGTGCCAATTCAGGTGCAGGTCTCTCATCTGGAATGGATTCAAAATTAAGAGACCAACTTCTGGACGGGGCTTGTGAGTGCTTAAGCCATTTGGTAGGCAGCTGACTCTGTTGAACTAAATATATATATATTTATGATTCCTGATTTATTATTTGTGAATATTGTTCAACTGAGATTTATGATACAAGACTGATTTTTGTAGAATAGGCAGATTAAAAATGTTGTCATCTTTCCGACTCATTGATTCAATATCTATCCTTATTTAAGATATTATCTTGATACAGAAGTCTATATAACCAAATGACATCAGTGCACAGTTGACATAACACTCTTTATCAACTGTTAATCATTCTACATTTACAATTAATGTTTTACGTGTGAGGTCTTTAAAATCACTTAAGTCGTAAAATTATTTCTGAAATAGGTTACATGTTTTCATAGGGTTGTTAATTTGTAAATGTATCTTTCATAAAAGGGTCTTCATTTAAAGATTAAAAAAAAAAAAAAAAAAAAAAAAAATCCTTCCTTTTACAGCAATGCTGTTGTCCAACTCATGTCCTGTCAGAGAATCAAAAATTTATTGTTAATGTTAAAAAAATGATCCATTTTTACTGTCATTTTTAAAATGTTAGATTAATCTGAGAGCATGCCAACAGAGTATGTTCATACCCGAAGCTGCATTCCTCCGTACACTCCTCTTTCAGGAAATGGATCCAATCCCATGTAGCTGAGTTGAAGGTGATCCTCTTGAAGGGAAAGAATTCAAAAAATAGTTTTTTCGCAATTTTATCCAATGGATGTGAAATACCTGTGCGACTTCTTGAGTTAGTCAATTTCCATGTGTTGATTTCTGCATTCAATTTTCTTTTAAAGTCAAAATGGCGAAATGTCACCATGTAACAAAATCGTAAAACAAAATACGCATGACAAATACATAGCAGTCTATTGTAATATAACAGTGTTTTGAATTTTTTTCAACATTATTTTGTTTATTTCTTTGTTATAGAAAATAAGTAACTTGCATTCCATGACATTTAAAGAGTAAAAACCCCATCAGTTGTATAACTAGTGTTGCCTGGTCCAATGTAAATAAAATCGGGACACGGAGACAAAAAAAAAAAAGACACATAAATATACATAAAACTCTGTTGAAGCAGAACCTATCTATAATGAAATCCTGTCTCGAAAGTTGAACAAGAACGAAAAATCATGCATCAAGCATAGATTATGAAACACTTTCCAATATAGCCAGAAAACTGTAACGAAACTTCAAAGTTAAAAAAGGTGAAAGAAGATATGTAAGTTAAAAGTTTAGAAAACATATAATACATTGAAAAATACAGTTTTCGAAATTACCTTCCAGTGTCAAAAAAGGAGTCTAATCATTTTGTGTAGCTCTGTATAGGATCCATAGATGTGGATATAAAGTATGATAAGATTTAGTTCAGTTAGAATATTCACATTTAGCAATTTTCGCCCATCGATGGAAATGCACTCGAAATCTTTTGTACAGCCCTGTATATTATCTGAAAACTTTTGTACACATCACCTGTAAAGGCAACTTAAAACTCACTCGCAGCAATGACCAAACGTAAACGACAATGTATCTTTTTTGTGTAGCCCTGTATATGAATTTATTTATATTCCACAAACTTCTATTAGTCTACTAAATAGAGTTCAGCAGGAAAATGTGTAAACACAATTAAAAACTACCATTAAGCAATTCACTCTCATAGTCTGTAATACTTATGAATTTCCTTGTGTAGCTCTGTATATGATGAACCGAGTTTATAAACACACACGTGCTATGGAAAAAAAATTGTTAAACTTAAAAATGCAAACAAAAGTTGAAAACGCACTTATCACACATAGACTGTAAATATCGCACATGTACTGTAACCAATATCTTTTGTGTGTCCCTGTCAATAAACGCAATGCACACAAGAAAGCAATTTATAGTGCACCTCAGCAATGCTAATGAATATAATTTTCATTATGTTTGAAATAGTGAAATATCACTAAATTACACTGCAGACGATTTTTCCCCATAGGACGATGTGTAACATAGTTCTTTTTTTGACCCTGTAAATGAATAATAAATGCTTTGCACCCCATATTCTAGAAAAAGCATGTTTTAATGCACTTCATAATGATATATCCATTTCATTATGTTTTAAATGACGTAGCGTCATCAAAATGAACTTGAAACGATTATTCCCCATTGACCGTAATGTAACGGAAAACTTTTGACTGTAAAAAACTATAAGTGCTATACACTTCAGTTGAAATAGGGAACATGCTATGTCACATATGTTATTGATAACGACAATAACATATAAAAATTTCAGAGCAATCTGAGCCTATTGATGGGAGTTAGAGCACGGACAGACGGCCATACGGCAGACAAACCGAAGTCATAAGCACTTTTCAACAACTAGGTTGGAAAGTGTTAAAAACAGTTAAACCTAATATAAAAACAAGGCTAAAAATGAATTTTTCTCAAGTCATTCAGTAAAATCTGTCAAAGACAAATTGCTAGGGACTAACAAAAAAAAAAAATCTTTTGAAGAGGTTGTGCAGTTATACTATTACTTGTATGTTAAGACAAGGTTTCCGTTATAAAAACCAAATCACTAGGAACCAAAAAATGTTTCGGTTGTAGATTTTTGTATTTCTCTCAGCAGGACCCTAAAAATTTTCCATTGTAGACTGCTTCTTTTTTCATCTCTAACAGCTGTACTCAAACTTTTTTTCTCGCTGGCCACAAACATATGTTTGTGACATTAGGTGGACCACAACATACTTATATAACAAGAACGAAAAATCATGCGTCAAGCATAGATTATGTAACACTTTCCAACGCTTTCAAAATAATTGTACAAATCATTACCGTTTAATAAGCTGAAAGATAACATCTAAGTAAACAATTTGGAAAACGCATAACATATTTAAAAACGTAATTTCAGGAATTTCCAACATATACAATACTCGGAAAAATATCCGAATCCTTTTATTCAGCCCTGTATAAGATCTATAGATTTGCATATAGACATGGTGCATTACAAGACATTGCATGGACGCTACATATAGACATTGCATGGACGCTAAATTTTAGTTCAGTTAGGAAATGCGTAGCACAGTTTAAAATTCTCCTTCTGGAGTTTCTGTCCATAAACGGAAATGTGTTCGCGAACTTTTATGTGGCCCTGTATATGATCTACAGAATTTATAGCTACCAAGTAATAGACAAAAAGCGAGTTCAATTTAAAATTGCGTTCAGCAACTTAAAATGCACTTCCAGGAATTATTGTTAATAGACAGTAGAGAATTCTTTTGTGTGTCCCTGTCAATGAACGATGACTGCTATACACACACAATTCTGTAGTAAGCCTCTTGTAATGCACCCTAGTGATATATATAAATTTCAAAGCGTTTGAAATAGTGAAACATTGTTTAATTAAACCGCAAACGATTTTTTTCCATAGACGTAATGCAACGGAATTCTTTTGACTGTCCCTGTAAAGTAACTATAAGTGTTATGCCCACCCTATTCCATGTTAAGTTTCTTGTAATGCACCTTAGTGATATATATCAATTACAATGTATTTGAAATTGTGTAACATTATTAAAATAAACCGCAAATGATTTTTCCCCATAGAGCATAATGTAACGGAATTCTTTTGAGTGTTCCTGTAAAAAAACTATAAGTGCTACACACTTTAGTTGAAATAGGGAACATGCTATAGATAATGACAATAGCATATAAAAATTACAGGGCAATCCGAGCGTATTTATGGGAGTTAGAGCACGGACAGACGGCAGACAAACCGAAGTCATAAACACTTTCCAACTAGGTTGGAAAGTGTTAATAATGTAAAACAAGAACGAAAAATCATGCGTCAAGCATAGATTATGTAACACTTTCCAACGCTTCCAAAATAATTTTACAAATCATACCGTTTAATGAGCTAAAAGATAACATCTAAGTAAACAATTTGGAAAACGCATAACATATTTAAAAACATAATTTCAAGAATTTCCAACGTATACAATATTCGGAAAAATATCCGAAGACTTTTATTCAGCCCTGTATAGGATCTATAGATTTGTATATATACTACATAGGATGCTAAATTTTAGTTCAGTTAAGAAACGCGTAGCACAGTTTAAAATTCTCCTTCTGGAGTTTCTGTCAATAAACGGAAATGTGTTCGCGAACTTTTATGCTTCCCTGTATAGGATCTACAGAATTTATACACACCACGTAATAAACAAAAAGTGAGTTAAATTTAAAATTGCGTTCAGTAATTTAAAATGCACTTCCAGGAATTATTGTTAACAGACATTAGATAATTCTTTTGTGTGTCCCTGTAAATGAACGATGACTGCTATACACACAATATTCTGTGGTAAGCATCTTGTAATGCACCTTAGTGATATATATATATATATATAAATTTAAATGTGTTTAAAATAGTGAAACATTATTTAAATAAACCGCAGACGATTTTTCTCCATAGACGTAATGTAACGGAATTCTTTTGACTGTCCCTGTAAATTAACTATAAGTGTTATGCACACCCTAATCCATATTAAGCTTCTTGTAATACACCTTAGTGATATTTATCAATTACAATGTGTTTGCAGTTGTGTAACATCATTAAAATAAACCGCAAATGATTTTTCCCCATAGACCGTAACGTAACAGAATTCTTTTGAGTGTCCCTGTAAAAAAACTATAAGTGCTACACACTTCAGTTGAAATAGGGAACGTGCTATAGATAACGACAATAACATATAAAAATTGCAAGGCAATCCGAGTATATTTACGGGAGTTAGAGCACGGCCAGACGGCAGACAAACCGAAGTCATAAACACTTTTCAACTAGGTTGGAAAGTGTTAAAAAGGTAATTAAAATAGTCCGATAACAGTATAACAAAGAAAGTAGTGTAACAAAGTAGTAATGAGTAGTATAAGTAGTGTTAAGTAGTATAACAAATCAATATAACAAAGTTAATTTCTTATCAGTAGAGTTCCACGTTTGTTAAAGAAGACATTTTAATATCACATTTTTCAAACAATATACTTTGTGTGGTAGATTTCTATAGGAAACATGCCCCTAAGATTCTTGTTTGGAAACAGTGGTGTCATTTTTTTGTACCCATTTTATCCGCAACAAGCATTCAACCAATGGTAAGTAGCATTAGTTATATCCTTAACAAATTAGTCTTTTGCCCAATTTAATTTTTGTATATATATTTTTAAATATAGATATATATAATGTAAATTTATTTAATCTTGAATAATGTTCAATGAGTGTTGATGATTAAGAAATGTAGGCCCCACTGTAGCACAAATAAAACAACTCGTAAAAATAAATTTTGTTTAAGCGTACGGTATTTAGGATGTTTTAACATAATTTTAAATTAATTATAAATAACAGGGCAGATTTTGTCTGTCCATGAAATTATATATATATATATAAAAAAATGAAGATACAATACCTTTTATGTACATCCATTATTTTTGTAAATATGGATTAATGATTATGTGGCTGCACGTAACAGGTAGCCGGGCCCTATGCAGACAGCAGGTTGAGTATGGCTGATCTAGACTAAAAAATAGTATTGATACAGAAATAAATTTTAAAAATCAGGTTTTAGAACACCTGGCAACACTAGGGGCATCTTCTTGTGTGCAATTGTTTTTGCATGCCTTTTCTCTGGTTAATATATTTTTTTTTTCATGAGAATGGCATCTTGCAAGGCCAAAAAAGCATTCCAATTGTCTTGAATAAATACCACTGGATAGTAGCACCAATAGAAACTGATTATGACCTTCCATTCTCAGAAGAGTTGTCATATCTAGATTGGATCCACTCAATTCTTTGGTGGAAATCAAACTTGAACGTCTTTATCACACTGGATAACATTTCTGTTCCACAACTAGTGTTAGAATACATTTGCAACCCCAGAAAAGACACTTTCCCCTCCAATGCAAAAACAAACAAAATTTTTGCCACAAATGATAGCCCAAAAAGTGGGGCATCTCCGTTTTATGGCTGAAAAGGGGCTAAGTTATGAAGCGTCTACTTTCTGATCCGTTAAGTTGTAAGGAAAGACACACAAAAAGGATCCCCTATTTCAGTATAGATTTCATTTAACATCTGTAGGGTATCTTAAAATGGAAGACTTTGGCGAAATAGATTTTCTCCTCACACAATAGTTTATGGAGAAATTGAAACATAAAATTAGTTTGACCTAATGGTAATTGTCAAATTTTGATTTTCCTTATTAGAAGGTAGACCTCTTTCCTATCCATGAAAATTGTCTCCTTTAATTTTAAATACAGGGTTATTCTAAATGATGGATCCATTTTCAAAAAATTGTATTTATTAAAGTACAAATCCAAAAGGAACAATCTTTATACCAGTGAAAAGAGGAAGTTTCAAAGACATTACAAATGTTCAATGTGTGCTGCACGGCAAACATCTACGTGATAGCCAAACTCATCCCACACACGAGAAAGCGTATCTGCTGTTACTGAGTGCATGGCTTTCAGAGCGGTGATGGTTCCAGAGGTTGTTTCACTGTCAGCTGCACAAGCTTTTCTGCTTTCTTGAGTTCGCAAGAAGTGAGCACATTGAACATTTATAATGTCTTAAAAGAAACTTCCTCTTTTCATTGGTATAAAGATTGTTCATTTTGGATTTGTGCTTTAATAAATACAATTTTTTGAAAATGGATCCATCATTTAGAATAACCCTGTACTCTAAAAACACAGTTTCCTAAAAAACAGTAATGACTGTAAAATCTAGCAAGTGCTTTTTTAAAAGTTTTTAGTAACCTTTGCCCTGGGATGGCATGATGAACAATAATTGTGATCCCTAGATTTGTGTCTCCATCTTCATTCAGAAGGTATCTTCAGAAATATTGAGGAGACACTAGTTGGAAATGCAGTCCATCTTCCTTGTGTTGATAGGAGTCCTCTTGTTTTTTTAACAATCAATGGGGATAGCATAAACTAATCTGTTTAGAAAGCACTTGTTGCTAGAAAATTTTGTGAATTGTCCTCTTTTAAGGTGAAAAGTTTTGTGATGAAAAGAATTGGGAAGGGTCCATTAAAAGACACACAATTTCTTCCTAAACTTTATTCTATATAAATTATTTATTTAAACTAAAACTGTCTTCACTTTTACATATATAAAGAAAATGTATGTGTATTTTATAAACATACATCTTCTTGAAAATGTATAAACAAGAACCTGAATAGAACAGTCATTTCAAAATCACAAAATTAGGACTAGATTTTTCACAAATGTATAAAAAAAACTTTTCACAAAAGTAGGACCCTGCGAGTAAAGTCTGGACCTTGTTTCCCTGAGTTGCACTTATGTTTTTGTTTAGAATCTGTGTGGAATAGAGCAATTTACTTGCTTGCTTTTGTATGTCAAATGTTTGAAAGCAAAACCTATATCTTTGTTGTTACAGGATTTTTTTTTTTCTTTTTAATTAGAAGAAAATTTGGTTGCATGAATGTGATGTATTCAGATTTTTTTTTTCTTTTCTTTGGGCAGGGGTGGGGGGGGGGGGGGGTACAATTTTAAGTTTGGAAAAATTATAAGTACCTACCCAAATGCAAAAATTAACAAATACATCATTATCTGAAATCTAACAAACATAAATATAACTTGGGTACTATTAATAATATTATTATTAATTACAATAGGCTATAGAAAAACTTTTGAAGACATTTGGAAAATGCTGTATTACAACAGGATTAAATAGACATAATTTTCAGGGTTTTTTTTCTATGTAAATAAGAAGAAAGAAATAGAATAGTGATTTTTTTTAAAATGTATTTATGCATTTGGGGATATCCTGAACTTGTTATAATTATTTTAGGAAAATGTGACCTGTTTGTATGCGAGACAACATTTGGGGGCACTCTAACTCAAGCTCTCGTGCACAGAATTTTATCAAAACTTCATATGTAAAAAATTGACATAAATCAGGGCTGATTAGGTTTGGGTGTATAGTGTCCAACAGGTGGTGCTGGTATGTTGTGTTTTTTAAAAGCATTTTAGAATGCAATTTCTGAAACAGAGAGACTAGAGCTGGAAAAATCATAAAATTTGAAACTATCACAACTCATTAAGTTTTGAGACACTATAAAAGAATGTAATTTTTACTGTTTCACTTCTCATAGCACAGAGAAAATATGTCTAAATATAACTTATTAGATCCAAGGACCTTATAAAAATTTAAAATGTTCCATTTTAATAGGTATGCAGCAACTTGCAAAATATCTTTTTGTAATAAATTATTTTTTCATAACTGTATTTACGGATAAATTTTCTTTGGTCAGGTCAGATTGCCAAAAATGTGTTTTGTTGAGTTCAAGTCACATTGCAGGTTATCAATTTTTTTTGTTTTCATTTGGATTGGGTTACAGGTTGACTTGGAATAGAATGTGTGGGTTCAGAGCATGTATAACCAGATTTGCACTTGACTGTACCTGGTAATGTTATATATTTTTATCGTTCCCTGTACACTTCATTTAAATTCTTGAGTATTCCATCAAATAGGGCTATGTAAACTGGATAAAATGGCTCTTCACTTTATCTGTCTTAATCTAAAAATTGTAGGAACCACCCAGAAGCTGAGTTTGGTAATAGTTCATTCATTAACCTCAATCAGAAATAATTTTCCAATTAGCTGGCTTAGTGTTGTCTAAACTAGATTCACCTTCCACTAGAGAAGAAATGGATAACATGTCCAGGTTTCCAAATAGAAATCTTATAAGATGTTTGTCTTTCATGGGACCGAGCCTGACATACTGTATGCAGTCAACTTCCTGCACACAAATCTAGTCATTGGAATAGTTTATTGAAATTATTAGGTTATCTTAAACAATTATTTCATGTTGTTCAGAATTTGGGACCAACGGGGATGAGGGTGTCTCCTTTATTTCTAGATGAAACATCTCTATCTCGGAAGACATTTTTCAACCAAGATAGGGAGATATGCATAACAGACCCTCTGTAAGACTGTTGTCATTTAACTATTTTTCATATTTGCCCGATAACTGCGGTTGTTTTTAACTTTTTCACCCTTGATTGAATTTGATTTCTCAGCAAAATTATCTTCCTCCCACTTATTAAAGTCTATATTATGTAACAGGGCTGTCTTTATTGAGCACTATATTCTACACAATTAACATTTTAGATTCTGCTGCTTACTCTGCTTAGATATTAAATGGCTGCCAATTTTTGCAAAAATAGAAAATAAATAAATAAAAAAATACAGGGTGTCCCAAAACTTTTTGACACATTTTAAAATTCAATAAAAGATCGAGCCATTGGCATACGAGAGTGTGGCTTGGATAAAAATCCTTCTTATGATCTGAAATTTTATTTAAGCAAATAAAAAAAAAAAAAAAAAGAGTTCAAAAACTTCTCATAGATGGCGCAGCTTCTGGAAAGTTATTGAATAGGTAGAATGCCTTTATACATAACACTGGCAAAAGACACACAATGCATAGGCACAATTTTTGTCCAAACTATGGCAACCCACATTTCAGAACTTAACAATACTCCCCTTCCTGAGTTTGATGGATAGAGGAGGGTGAGGATGGATAGAGGAGTTTGGTTAAATTCTGAAATGTGGGTTGCCATAGTTTGGACAAAAACTGTGCATAGGCATTGTTTGTCTTTTGCCATTGTTTGGACAAAAACTGTGCCAACGCATTGTGCGTCTTTCGTCACTGTTACATATAAAGGCATTCCTATTCGATAACATTCTAGAAGCAGTGCCACCTATGAAAATGTTTTAAACTAATTTTGGTACTTTTTGGTTAGCCGGGCGCCAGTAATATATCTACCCTATATATATAAAATCCTAATGAAACGAATTTGTGAAACGATTTTATGAAACGAATTTATGAAACGACTGATTAAACGACTGATTATGTTTCAGGGCTATTTTTAATAAAATATTAAACGCTTGATGGTGAAATTAATACCAACTGTCCATAAAAATCCGCGGATTTCAAAACTGGTAATAGATTTTTGAAATTAGATTAGTTTTCGAGATATTAATTTTTTTTCTAATTTTAATGACATTTCTGCAATGATGGCAACTAATTACTCAGTTTTTTTGTGACAAAAAAGGGAAAAAAATCGAAAAGGATCCCGATAGGGATTATTGATTTCTTTTTATTCGTCATTTTCAAATTGAAATTGAATTTATCTTTTATTTCAATCGATAATGAAGACAAGATTGTGATTAAATTATGTTTTTCATGAAAATTTGAAAAAAAAAAATCACATTTCTATCGTCAGGATTCAATCGTCTCTGTCAGCATTTAATTTAATTTATAAACTGAAAATATTTTGAATAAATTCGTCCAAATGACGTCATTTATGTTTATACAATTTATTTAATATAAAGAAGCCATTTATCTATTTTTATGTACAAAAAGAGGTAAATTGAATGACAATTATAAATAAATTGTATACATACATATAAATACATGTATAAACAAGCATAAAAATTCGGTGCTTTTCCAGTATATGGGGTCTTGACGAAACAGAGAAAATAGCCTTGGCGGAAAAGGAAAATTTGGCAACATACTTTCTGTCAACCTATTCACTTTGTCATTTCGTATACAGAAGCATTTTTTCAATATTTATACAATTTGTGTAGCGTAAAATGTCATTTATCCTATTTTATATGTAATCAGAAATAATTTGTATAGAAAAAACAATAATATTATACGTATAATTAAAATACGCATACAAACAAAAAAAATTGTCGAGTTTGTTTCCATGGCTGTTTATGTCATTTGGCACCAAATCTCACTTTCTGATGCCCGAATTGCGCCAAGCTTTTTAAAAAAGCGTCAAGCGTATAATAGAAATCAGATAGCTCAAAAAGCGTATAATAGAAAAGCACCAAAAGTTCACTGGGTTTGTTTTCATAACTTTTGGTAACAAATATATGTATATTAACGAATCTATTCGTTTTTTAAACTCGAATTACGCCAAACCTAAAAGCAAAGGATCCTATACTGGAAAAGTACTCGATTTTCTTATGGACAATATTCAAGTGACATAACAGGGTGTAAAATTATCGCGGATAGCAAATTTGTTTAAATATCTCATGCCGAATAAATGCAGGCATACATGCACAAAATATTTAATTAATTTTGTATGATAAATAATTATTAGAAAATTCGTATATACATATTAATTAAAATAAATAATTTACATATTTAAACTAACATGAAAATATGCATGATGGTGCACTAAAATGGAGAGAATATTAAAACCTGTTACTGAAAATGTCTATAACATAGTACTTTTCAATACTGTGGTTCTTAATGTTATTCACAAGCAGATGGAATTTTTCTCATCCTTAAACGTAAAGGAAGAATAGAATACAGATCGTTGTTATAAAAGTCCGAGAGGCAGCCACAATTTAAACCTAACCATTTTATACAAGCTGGTTTTTCAAGGTGTAATTGATTTTACTTATCAATCCCGAAAACAGTCGTCAATTGTCGCAACAGCTGTGTATGAGGCCATGATAATAAAAAAATGCCCCATTAAAACGTTAAAAGCATGGCAACCCAATTACAGATTTACCAATATTTTTAAAACAAAGCACGCTGTCATGTTTTTAGAGGCCTCGAAGTCTGAGCGGGGGTTGGCGAGCGTAGCTCGCAGGGGGTAGGCCCCCTAGTGTACATATATAAATTTATATGTACACTGCTCAAAACAATTAAAGGATATTGCAGTTTTAGGTGGATTTTGTATCTGGGAAACTTTTTAGCTGATTGATACATGGTCGACAGACATAGTAGGTTATATGAGAATAAATTACACATGTTTGGCAGAAAAAAATGCATTTTATTGCGCATTTGTGTACAAAAGGAAAAAAACACAATTTGTGCATATGAGAAAAAAAGAATAAGAAAAGGTGTTTTCTTCAAAGAAAATCATTTTCAGTAGGGGGTATGGTTTCCACGGGCGGCCAGCAACGTTGAACACCTTTGAGGCATGGACTCAATGAGGCTATTAATGACGAGTTGGGGTATTCTGCCCCACTCTTCCAGAAGAGCTCTTTCCAGTTCTTGGAGAGTTTGTGGGGGTTGTTGGCGGCCAGAAACTCGTCTTCCTAGAGCGTCCCAAACGTGCTCGATTGGATTCATGCTGGAGAACACGCTGGCCATTCCATTCGAACGATTCCTTCCTCGAAAAGGAAATCCTCCACCAGGTTTGCACGATGTGGCCTGCAGTTATCGTCCATTAAAATGAAGTTATCTCCGATTGCTGCAGCGTAAGGGACTACAATAGGTCTGAGGATCTCATCCCTATATCGGCGACCAGTCAGAGCTCCATCTCGAATGATGTAGAGGTCAGTGCGCCCGTCAATGGAGATGCCACCATACACCAACACTCCTCCACCGCCAAATCTGACACTTTCGTGCACGAACGCAGGATTATTCCTACTGCCACGGTCCCTCCAGATGAAAATACGCATATTATCCGGATGCACAGAAAAACGGGACTCGTCAGAAAACAGAATATTGCTCCATTCATTTCTCCTCCAGTTGACATGCTCGGTTGCCCACTCCCTGCGGTCGCGACGATGCCTTGATGTTAATCTAACACATACCATCGGTCGGCGAGCATACAGACCTACAGCATGGAGCCGGTTTCGGACAGTCTGAGTTGAAATTGTGGTGCCTGTAGCCGAGCGAAGGTGTTGTTGGAGAAGAGTAGCGTTCATGTTTCGGTGTCTCCGAGCTGTTAACGCTAAATACCGATCTTCATTGGGCGTTGTTGCCCGTCTACGACCTTGCTCTGGTCTTCGGCCTGCACATCCACTCTCCAAAAAACGGTTCCAGATCCTGGAAATGACACTTTGTGACACTCCAATGGCTTGCGCTACTTCGGCTTGAGTTTGGCCCCCTTCTAACCTACCAACAATTCTCCAAGCTTCTGAATCTGTCAAATGACTTCGCTGAGACATCGTACTCATCGAAACAAAGCAATCACTGAATGCCGATCATCCTTGTCTTCATTCTCTTTTATCCAGTTGAAAGTCAAATTTCATTCGCTGCCGCTGAAGCGACGTTTTTGACGTCGAACTCAACATTTGCATACTCCACAGTTTGAAAACCAGAAAAATTTGCATTTGTGATTCTCTTCTTCTATTTTCGGCAAAAAAAATTTTGTTTATATCTTTATTTTATATAAAACTTCAAATATCCTTTAATTGTTTTGAGCAGTGTATATGCATATATATGTATATTCATACATATATGTGTGTACATATATGTATGTATATATATGTGTATGTAGGTATTTTTATATCTATATATATGTGTGTATATATACATGTATATAAATCCCGGCCAACCGAAAAGTACCCTAATATTTGCTTAAACAAAATGTCAGATCATAAGAAGCATTTTTGTCCAAACTGCACTCTCGTATGCCAATTGCTTGATCTTTTATGGAATTTTAAAATGTGTCAAGGAATTTTGGGACATCCTGTATATGCTTTGTGAATAGTGTTGGGACAGATTTTTTAAAGTTGGAAGTGATGAGAGTAAATTTTGAATAATTTCTTATTATATCTTGCCTATGTTCCAAAAAATATCATTGTACAGTATTGGATCCATTATCCGGCGTCCCGGTATATGGAACGCTCCGAAAACCGGAATGCAAAACACTAAATTAAAAAAAAAAACGTAAAAATTAAATTGTCAGTAAAAGAAAAAATAACAAAATGATATTGCCTTCATTCATTAATTTATAAATTCAATAAATAAATATAAAAAAATTATGATACGAAAAACATTACAATAAGAAAAAATAAAAACAATTACGTTAGAAAAATAAAACGTGTCTGTGTACAAATTTTATTTTGTGACAAGTTTCATTAAAAAAAGTTAAACGTAGTTTACTGACCTGTTATTATTAATCGGCGAATACGCCATCAATAATAACAGGTTATGGAAAGTTGCCAGATAACACATCGATTTTAACATTTCCTTTTTATACATAAAATAATAGTTACTTGATAATTTGTAAATTTAGATTTGAAAAAATTTTCACAGTCGGAGAGATTTTCTCTGAATGACTAAAATTCTTTTTTAGCAAGCTGGATAAATGACAGCAGTTGATGCCGTCGCTATCTCTGAATCAAAACATTCTGCTCCCAACTTCCAAAATGAAATTTTATTTATTTTTTGTAATTTAGAATGTTTTTTTTTATTTCGTGCAAATAATGTATTAAATGAACAAATTTATAAATAATGTATTTACATATATTATTCATATTTATCACTATTTTATGAAATTATTTCATACATTTTTTATGCTTATAAAAAAGTGTTCTGAATTACGGAAAAACCCCTTATCCAGAATGCCCCAGTTCCCAAGCATTCTGGATAATGGATCCTATACTGTACAAAATTTCAACTCAATATTCCAAGGTCAAAAGTCAAACCGGGTGGGGTGGCTAACCTTTTGGCTTAAGCTCAACTAGTCCTGCTCAATATACAATTTAGCCTGGTCTGTAAAAACTAAAACTTCAACAGAGTCCCCTTTTTTTTTATTTCAAAGTTCATAGCAAGATCAAAAATCAATGAAAACCAACCTGACCCCATCTCATTTTCTACAAAAAAGGACAAATTTTTTTTTCTTACAGTTGAAATTCTTTTAAAAGAATTTTAAATAAATATTTTTAAAAATAAGTAAATACAGTAGACTCTCTCCAATCCACCACCTTAAAATCTGCAAATTCCTAAGATCCGCACATAGTTGCAGATGTAAACAATGAAACTTACAGTTAAGATGTAGGAAAAAAATTTCAAGATTTTTTAAAATTATTACTAGCTAACCCGCCCGGCATTGCGCGGGCCCGAGATAATTACAATCTCAGAGAAAGGCGTTAACCCCCTCCCTCCCCATACCCGCAAATATAATGAATAATTTGTTCAAGAAGACCACCGTCACCTACATTAACGCGATCATTAAAAAAATAATTACATTTTTCTGATAATTAGAACATAACGAAGACACTACGCTAAAATAGCTGGCAGATGACACCCCTTCCCGACCTCAATTTCAAATCTATATCTTAATTAGTTACCTAAATTTTTGTTCATTAGTAAAAATTGGCAATTATTTCCTTTCATTTTCGCAAACTAAATGGAGGGATTTTCCCAAGAAACAGATCTCTTTGTAGTTCAGTTTTTAATGAAAGCCGATTCCTGTCTGAAACTTTCTGCGATCGTTTTCACTGGCGCCTGCAGATTTTGGGCAGTTTTTTGTGTAAATTAAAAAAAATTACCAACCGAATTTTTCAAAAATCACACAGTCAAATACAGAATATTTTTTTACATATGCTCAGAAATTTCCAAATTGATATCTCAATTAGTTTTCTTAAAATTCGCTAATTAGTTAAATAATTTCGAATTTGTTCATTTCCAGTTGCAAATTCAATGCGCCAGTCTGTTTCTTTCGCCATTTTGATTTAAAAGATGACATTTTAGAAGCGATGGTTAATGATAATCTAATTAATATCTAGGCTAATTATCAAAATATTAAAATTCTGAGGCTCAGGTGCACATGGCCAGACCTTGGACTATCTACACCTAAATTTCCAGCCTTCTTGGTGGGCTAGATTTTCCCAGCCATCACCAACAGACACACACAGAGCGAAACTTTCTTTTATTAGTATAGATATCATTCCATGTTCCGTCCAAAATGCTTGCATTTTTGGATATTAAGTTTGGCTAAGCATGAAATAAAACTTTTTTATTTTATGGTTTTGATAAAAAAAAAAAAAATCAATGTGAGGCAAGTTTCATTGGATAATTAAAAAAAAGAAAAATTATCTCATCATTATTATGCCTATTTATTTACACATTATTGTTTACTTGACCTTTAAAATTTTAACTGTGTTTTAAATTTTCTTAATTTTACTTAATAATTTGGCACTTCTCTATCATGACGACACTATCCTGTCAACCACTTTTCATAACAAAAAACTGTAAGATGGAACGCCAAAAATACAGTCCCCATTGACTGGATGTCAGAAGCATTCTACATGTTTGTTATGTCATCGAGTGGTTTTTAATTCGACATTGGCATTTATTTTTCATTCTGTTTTACTGATTTCATTCATTAAAATAAAAATCGTGTCCTTAAATTCTTATATTTTATTTATTTATTTATTTGGATATTCCAATGGCAACGCTCTCTTGTTTATTTGACATTACAGTTTGACGATAGTTTTTTGTTATGAAAAGTGGTCGACGGGATAATAGAGAAGTACCCAATTATTTTAATATTTTACTTTATTGTAAGCAGTCATCATAATTTACAGAGCATTATGACAGTTTAAAAAATTTAAACAAAAGAGTGACCCAATATCTGCAAAACCTCCGGTTTCAAGCGATGCGGATTTGAGGAAGTCTACTGTATGGGCTACAACACCTATTCAAATAGAGTGACAACTCAGCAATAATAACTTTCCCGCTTCTTTTGATTTAAAAAGAAGTTTTTAAATGCAGCATCTGCTGAAGTGTGGACGATCATTATCAGAATTTGTAAACATACAGGCTGTTTGGAACAAACTTTCAAAGTAGATAATGTGGTCGAGACAAATATTTTTTGTACGGGAAACAAAAGGGCAAAATGAGCACGAGGCCACAGGGCCACTGAATGGAAAAAAACAAAACAAAAAAACTAAAGAATTATCTGCAGCGACCCCCTTCCCTGCAAGGAGAGAACAAACTTTTCTTGCATTTCATAAATAATTCTATTCTATTTTTGCTGGTTGCAATAAGTTAATATGAACACATTTATTGGGTCTGTTTCATTTTAGAATAATCAACAAAATCACTTTTAAATGAAAAAAGTGGCTACTTTCAAAGCTATTTTGGATGGAATAAGTGGTTATTCCATCCAAAATAAAAGATGCGTCACGACAAGCCTCAATGGAATTTTCGTTCACAACTTTAACAATAATGAAGATATTTTCACCCTACTAATGGAATGAGATGATATCATTGGAAGTGACTGAATTTGCTGAAGAATGGCAATTTCACAGAAATCAGAGTGAAAATAGCATCTTCATTACTGCCAAAGTAACATATGAAAAAAAAGTTGAATCTGAATAAGGTTTCACTGTTTGTCACCCCTGAAAGTTTGTTTAGAAACAGTCTGTGCAAAAAGAAGAAATAGATTACTGTTGCATCTCTATAAGTGTCCTCATTAATAGTTCAAATAAACTCATTCTCTTTTATTTAAAAGTATAATTCGATTTCCTAACTATTCTTAATATCCACTGACTGAAGTTGTGCCATTTGGCCAAATAGTTTGGTATTCGACAGACAGAATATTTTGATATTTGGCTAAACCAAATAGTGTGATATTCAGTCTAACTGGCTATTCAATGCATCCCTAAACTATAGTAAGCTATATATACTGACGTGTAATCACAACATAATAATTACACAGTTCAAAAAATAGGATAAGTAAAATTACTCAGCCTTCCAAGGTAGGACGCCTTCTTAAGAATCAGGAGTTTCGATTTTAAATAGAGACGGTCATTATGTGGATTTTTTAAACACAAGACATGATGAAGAGACTCTGGTACAAATTTCTAGTACTTTAATTCACACCTATTTATATTCTTCTATTTACATTATATACAACATTAATTAAATTGAATTTAAGACATTCGTTCTTATTTCGTGGTACAACCGACATCGTTCACTCAAGTTACTTCTCAGAATAATAATAAAGTCTCTGAGTTGCTAAATGACAAAAACAAAAGTTTCTTTTAGCAATGAAAAAAAATGTTCATGGAGGCAAATGTTTAGAGTCTATGCACACAAAAAAAATGTCCAGTTCATGGAATTCGGTGTTTTGCGACATCCTCCCACCTTGAGGTTCGGGAAACTAACGAAGCTCAAAATATTTACAAATCAAGTCTCTGTGGCTGCTTCAGATTTCTACCAGCTCGAGATCGCCGATTGACACCTTCAGGCACAGAACATTCGTGCTTAAGATCAGGGACAGAGGCACAATCAGGTACGGAAGACTCATGCTCGAGATCAGGGACAGTGGCACCAGCAGGCACAGAAGACTCATTCTCAAGATCAGGTCCAGAGGCATCATCAGGTACGGAAGACTCGGTCACAGTAGCAGGATCAGCCATGTCATCTACAGAAACAGGAACGCTATCTATTAAAAAAGGATAGATTAGTTCATGATTAATCTCTAGAGGATATAGTCTTTTAATAGGTCTCAAAAAGGAACCTGTTTTTGTTTTAATTTTGGCTACACGAAATTTGCCATCTTTACCAGCATACAATTCTTCAATTTTGCCTAAAGGCCAATTAATTCTTTTTGAATTATCATCCCCAATTAAAACAATGTCATCCCTTTTTAATTCAGTTTCTCTTTTTCTTTCCGCACTCTCTCGAAGCTGTCCCAGGTACTCTACTCTAAAGCGTTTTCTTAGATCTTCTCTAACCTTTTGTTGATAAGCAAATCTTTTTCTAATTTTTGTTGAATCAATTATGTCGAATTCGGGAACTCTCGAATCTTTGAGATCTTGCAAGAACATTGCGGGGGTAAGAGGATCAAGATCATCATCATCTGCAACATATGTCAGCGGTCTAGAATTTATTACGCTTTCAGCGTCACATAAAACAGTGTATAATTCTTCATAATTTAGGCTGGCCTTTCCAAGCACTTTTCGTAAAATATTTTTCAACATTCCTATCATGCGTTCAAAAAAACCTCCCCACCAGGGAGCTGAAGGTGGATTAAATTTCCATTGAATTTTTCTTTCAATTGCGAATTTTTGCAAACTCTCAATATTTACTGACTTTAATTCTGTAGATGCTTTCACTAGATTTTTTCCATTATCAGAAATAATGGTAGACGGTCTCCCTCTTCTTGATATAAATCTTCTCATAGCTAAGATGAGATTTTCCGTTGAGAGCGAAGATACTAATTCTAGATGTATCGCGCGAAACACGGCGCATGTAAAAAGTGCTACCCAAACTTTCGAGCCATTCCTTAAAAATAATGGTCCGCATAGATCGAGACCAACAATTTCAAAAACTGAAGCTTCTTTGACTCGTTCTTCCGGAAGAAGGGCACGAGGTGTCTCAGCGGGTGATGCACTGAATCACCTGCATGTCACGCAACCTTTTATTATTTTTCGAACCGTTCTTCTACATCTTAATATCCAAAATTGTTCTCTCAAAACTGACATTACAATTTGTATTCCTGCATGGCTAAGTTCAATATGTTTTCTTCTTATGAGCGAATAGGTGATATTATGATCGAAAGGCAGAACTATCGGGTATCGGAAAGAATGGGAATCTTTTCTCATTGCAATTCGTGTTTTTACTCGGACTAAACCTTGATCATCAGTAAAAGTCTGTAAAGAGGTGTAGCACGGTTTGGATTCACCTATTAAACACCTCTGAGCATATCTCAATACAACATGTTCTGCGTGAGTTATTTCTTCAACTGTTAACATTTTCTCTAAATTTCGATCATTCCGCGTCTTTCTGATATTTTCAAAAAATCTATATATCCAGGCAGTTATTTTTAACATTTTCCAATATGAAGATGTATTTTCGTATAACTCAATTGGGGTTTGAGAGACATTTACTGAAGTAATAACTGTCTTTCTTTTTTCAGAGTTAATTATTTCAAAATCAGGATTTAAACTGCCTTTAGGCCAAAATTCTTGAGGACTTTTCAACCAGTTGGGGCCCTCCCACCAGAGGGATTGTTTAAGGGATTCTGCAGAACATCCCCGGGAAGGTAGATCGGCCGGGTTAAGAGTTCCGGGCACATAGTACCAATTTTCTGGCTTACTCAGTGATCGAATTTCTTTAACACGATTGTATACGAATGGAGTCCAGTTTTCACTTCCTTTTATCCAGTATAATGCATTGCTAGAGTCTGTCCAGAAAAGTGTTGGAATGTTTTCTAATTTCAAATCGGACTTCACCCCTTTAGACAATCGTGCACCAATCGTACACGCGAGAAGTTCCAGTCTGGGAATGGTAATACATTTCAGGGGGGCTACTCTACATCGTGCTTGTATCAGCTGACAGGAGATTGATTTTTGATTTTCATTCCGTAAATATATGCATGTAGCATAGGCTACTTTGCTCGCGTCACAAAATACATGTAAACTTAAATTACCGATGTTATCTGGATCTTCGATTAAACATCTCGGTATAACAATATCTTTAAGTGAGCATAATTGTTGTTTCCATTTCCGAAATTTTTGGGCAATTGATGTTGGTAATTCAGAGTCCCAAGTTACTTTATTTTTCCATAATTCTTGCAATAGTATTTTAGGGAAAAGAGTTACTGGGCAAGTATAACCGATGGGGTCAAAAATTTTGTGAACCTCCGACAAGATTTTCCTTTTCGTGACGGGTTCATCGTCCTTATTAATTTCTCTTATATCTATGGAAAGACTATCTGCGGGTAATAGCCATCGTAGGCCTAAAACTGGAACAATTTTGTTTTCTGGGGAGGGAATTTGTTTCATCGGGGAATGAGAATAACTGTGTTCCCATCCTCTGAGGTCAAATTTAGCTTGACTAAGAATGTATTTCGATTCTGTTATAAAATCATTGAGTTGTTCCTCATTGTCCAGACTAGTGACGCAATTGTCAACATAAAATGATTCCGACAGTCTAGAAGCTGTTTCCTGCATAGAGGGAGGTGACTTTCTTAAATGGTATTGTAAAGTAGCTCCCAACAAATAGGGACTGCAGGTAAGCCCGAAAACAACTCTTCTGTGTTGGAAAATTTTTGTTTTTTCAGAATTTCCCTCCTTCCACCATAAAAATCTTAAAAAGGGTCTGTCCTTTTCATTTAAACTAATTTGTAAAAAGGCTTTTCTTATGTCTGATATTACACCAATTTTCCTCAATCGGAACCGATTTATCAATGAAGGGATAAGTTCTACTAAATTGGGGCCTTTCAACAAGCAATCGTTAATAGATGGTGAGCCTTTTTCCCTCGCTGATCTATCGAAAACAGGACGTATTCGAGTTGTGGAATTTTCTTTTATGACAGCTCTGTGTGGCAGAAAAAATTCAGGTTCCGTTCCCGGAGTTGATTCGACCTCCTCAATAATACCCTCTTGAAGCCACTCATTAAATACTGATTCATAGGCAGTCAAATTGCCAGATTTCTTTAATGAATCTACGCAGTTTTTTAATCTACGTTCTGAAATTTTCCGAGCACTGGGAAGAGGGGGCTGACCTACAATCCATGGGAGACTAACCTCATATCGCCCTTCATTATTTATTTGAATATTTTTAGTAAAATGCTCTTTTACAGCTTCTTCGAGTTCTAAACTGGATCAAGAATTCCTAAAGTGTCTAATCGCCATAAATCCGTTAATTTTGCTTCATTTACATGTAACGATAAAACTACTTTCGTAGAATCGTTATATTCATTAGTTTTACCAATCAATGTCCACCCTAGTTTGGTATGGATTGCAGTTAAATCACTATTCAAGGATTTTATTTTTCCTCTTACTAATTTCCCATAGATATCAGCTCCGATAAGTAAACTTATTTCCTGTTCATTTTTAATTTTTGGAATCCCTGTATATGTACCATAATCTGAGAATTTTATCCCATTTCTTCTAGCTTCTTTAATCCAAGGCCCATATTTTATTTTAGGAACTTCAGTACATATTTTGTCTTGATCATAGACATCGAAATTGCAATTGAAAGTGTTCTCAAGTTACTTAAATATATTTTATATCGTTTATGAACATGTGTCTCTTGAATACCCCCAAACAAACTATGAACCATGTTTTCTTCTCCCACCGCTTCATATCCCATACGATTAATAATATCTTTCGTTAAATAAGACCGTTGGCTGCCAGAATCAATCAAACATCGCACTAACACTTGTTTATTTTTATCCTTTAATTCTAAACGGACAGTTAAAGTCTGCATTAACACTTCACGATTACAAGTTTTGTTTGATAATGACGCACTTTCCTTATTTTCTGGCGCATTTTCTTTTTCAGGACACATAATTCTATAATGTCGTTTTAAACAAGCGTTGCATTTAACATATTTTCTGCAATTTTTAGCAACGTGCCCCATCTTGAGACAAACGAAGCAACATCCAAACTGCTTCAAAGATTCTTTTTTACCCTGTAACGATTTATTTTTAAATAATTCGCATTCAATCAATAAATGTTTCTCTTTACATTCTGGGCATCGAATCTGTTTAGAAAATGAAACACTTTCATTGATCAAACCAGAAGCAGTCGGAATATTTTTTGACGCCTGTTTTTCTCGCACCTGCTTCCCAGACATAGTGTCGACATTCGAAGAATCTTGATTGCAGATTAAAAACTCAGTTCTTTCACGTGAAATAACTTCCAATTTTAGAAAATCTATTATTTCCGCAACTTTTAATTCTTCGTCATTTCCACATTTTTTTGTTATCTGTAATACTATGTCAGACGGTAATAATTTAATTAGAATAGGTGCGAGCAGCGCTGAATATTTTTCAATCTCTAATCCAAGAGATTTCAAATTTCTGATTTTGGTTTCACAAATATCCAGTAATCTGCGTAATGCATAAACATCACTGGATTTCTTTACTGAATTAAGCGATAACAGTTTATTGAGATGTGAATTAATAACTAAATGTTTTTTGCCGAATCTTTCTTTTAAAGTCTCTATAGCCGATAAATAGTTGCTATTAGTTAAACTATAGCCTTTTATCGAACTAGCTGCATCTGAAGTTAGATATGACTTCAAATAATTGAATTTTTCGACATCCAATAAATCTGTATTTTTATGAATCGTAGATTCGTATTGGTCCCAAAATCTTTGCCAATCTGAAGGATCGCCGTTAAATTTTTCAATTACTAGTTTGGGTAAATTTATCCGAATAGATTCTAAACCCCGAACTACGACTCTTTCTTCAGAATTATTTACTGTTGTAGTAGAAACATTTAAACTAGATTGAGATTCTAATTTCGATTTGGCTCGTTTAACTTTCGTTTTTAAAATAACTAAATTCGAATTATATTCATCACATTTTAATACCTCAGCTTCTATCTCGTCTAAGTTAAGGTTTTTCTGAATTTCAGAATCGAGATAATTAAGCTCTTTTTCCTTCAATTCTAACTCAGCGAGAAATTGTTCTAATGTCTCTTCATCGGCACTGTTTTCTGAAATTGCCGCCTCTATTTTATTCGTTAATTTAGTAGTTTGTGATCTGACAGTAGTGCGTTTCGCTTTATTAATTGCATCCATTATTTTAAATCAATATTCACTATTAATTTATCGAATAAAAATATTGCAATTATCTCATATTCAAAGCACTACGAAACTACAATAACGATATTTCTGATTCAATTTATTTCTAGGCAGTCCCTGTTTTCGGGCGCCAAATGACGTGTAATCACAACATAATAATTACACAGTTCAAAAAATAGGATAAGTAAAATTACTCACCCTTCCAAGGTAGGACGCCTTCTTAAGAATCAGGAGTTTCGATTTTAAATAGAGACGGTCATTATGTGGATTTTTTAAACACAAGACATGATGAAGAGACTCTGGTACAAATTTCTAGTACTTTAATTCACACCTATTTACATTCTTCTATTTACATTATATACAACATTAATTAAATTGAATTTAAGACATTCGTTCTTATTTCGCGGTACAACCGACATCGTTCACTCAAGTTACTTCTCAGAATAATAATAAAGTCTCTGAGTTGCCAAATGACAAAAACAAAAGTTTCTTTTAGCAATGAAAAAAAATGTTCATGGAGGCAAATGTTTAGAGTCTATGCACACAAAAAAAATGTCCAGTTCATGGAATTCGGTGTTTTGCGACATATACTATACCTAGCTATAGTAAAAGCTCTGTTACCCAGCATTCAACTAACCGGAAAAATTCGGAGAACTCTGTTATTTTTCTCTTCCCATAAACAGTTGGAAAAGTTTTACTGCTATTTTAGGAACTTTACTGTTAGCATTCTCAAATGATCACAGCAACTGATTCGGCATAAAACAAATCTATGTATGTTCATGATAGTGTGAATGTTATAAAATAAAAATATAGCATAAATAAAAATTATAGCTTGATGGTACAGAATAGCTTCATGTTGCACCACAGTCAGCAAATGCCACCAGCAAAAGAGAAAGCAAATAATGTGCAGATTAGAAATTTGGAAGCTTACGTATTATCTGGACCAGATAGATTGCCAAAAAGGATTGTCAATCATCCATTTTGTTTAGCGTTGCCAACCGGCAACAGTGTTCAAAGCAATAACTTTATTATAAAACTAGCTGTTACCCGTGACTTCGTTCACTCAACATTAAAAGAAGAATAAATACATTAATTAAGCAAAACATTTCACTCCCGATAATTAAAAACAATAATAATTAACTATTTATCACATTTCATAGGGGGCAATACAGTATTTTTCGTTATAGGGACCTTGACATAACTCAGTCTTAAAAAAGGGAAATTTTGTGCAAAATAATCGTGAAAATGACCAATGTAAAAAGGAGGGCCAAATAAATTCGTGGAAATAGACGAATTGGGTAAAAACAAATGTCAATTTTACCTGATAAACAATTTTACTTTTAACGCCTTTGTGAAACGTTTTAACAGCCATCCTTCAAAAAAAAAAAATGTTAATTGGAAATAGTATATGCTTTTTCTTTAAATTCAATTCTGCCTCCTTGGTTTAATGTATAGCTGAAACAAATCTTGTTTTCTAAATGACAGTATGTTGACAGGCCATTTTTGTTCTCCAGAATAAATTGATTGATGAAGTTTGAATATCTGAAAATATGTTTTTATTTTTTGGATAATTTACTGAAATCAAGATTTGTTTTTCACCATCTATTCAAAGCAAAAATAAATTCTGTTTTTCAGCTTTAATGAGAAAATGGTGTAAAAAATATACTGATCTGTTTTATTTCACCCTTTTTTATACACAAATATGAAGTAATTTACTTTCTGTTTTTAGAGAAACTTCGTTAAAATTTACAAAAAAAAAATCTTGGCATTTTTTAATTCTGACAGTTTGTGTGACATCCTCGGATCAATGATAACCAGTATTAAGTAAATAAATTCGATAAATACGTTCGATAATCTAGGAGTAGTTGCGAAATACAAACACACTGTCAGATTTTAATATAATAGATTCGTGTTCATTTTCCTTTTCTTAAAATTATGATGTGATTTTTAGCAGAAAACTCTCATCTGTATATAACGGATACTCATGCTTAATAATCAGTATAGATAAAAAAACATTTAAATTTTTCGTTATAAATATAGCGTGAAACTCATCTACTTTCTATACTTACTGATCCTTGTATTATTAATGTAAGGAATTGGTTCACACTGATTTTAAAACAAATTGGAAATTTCCCATTTTATTTCAAATATGACGTCTCTTTTTCCCCCAGAGAAATCCCTTTTTAATGACATAATTCTTGTTAATTTTCTTTTCCAGGCAATTCATTTCAATGCTGGCATACGAGAAATTATGTTACTTTAACGAAATAATATTAAATCTTTAGGTTTTATCAACAAAAATGGAACTATTAACAATTCTACTTTTTTTCAATTTTTTTTTAGGTAATCGAGTTATTTCTTTTAGTTTTAAGAATGAAAATAAATATTTCTCGCTATCCATATCATGATCATTTTTGACATGGATAATTTTGCAGAGCATATTATTGACATTTGCCAACCATTTTCTTTTGAAACTTTTTACTTTTTAAAAATTTAAATAAAAAATACGGTATAATTATATTAGCCCTGCGCAGACGGTAAAACGCCAATTATTGTTACCATACAAAAGAAAAAAGTGAAGAAAAACCCAAGATCATTTTATTCCTCCAATCAAAGCACATCCACTTTATTTTCGATGTACGACGTCATATTGGCCTGTTTCCTATGGTTACGCATATTGAAACCTGGTATTATTATCAAAAACTAAAAAAAGTAAGTTTTATTTCTAATACTATTATTCAATCTTCTTTTTAATTCTTTAATTTTTTTTTTATTTCATTTTCATTTTTCACATGAAAATTTTTCAATTGAAACTAAATTGTTGAGTAAAAATTATTATTCCGGGTTTTGAATTAGTTTTGGCAACGATAAAGTATTAGCAACAGTAAAGTGAATTTAACCATTTTAAAATATTATACGAAAAAATGTCTATTTATTCTCTATGAAAATAACGAAATTTTGAATTATTAAGAAAAATATTTGAATAAAATAAACAAAAACCAGCCTATGTTAATTTGAAGATTATAATCAACATATATGCAAATATCCAGGATCATTAAATGCTCCATTTTGAAGCTGGCTTCAGCCTAACATTTGCACACAATCAGATTTATAATATTATTAGGATTGCTAAAAATGATAATATAAAACAAAGTAAAATAATACAAAACATTAATTTATGAAATACATAACATCCAATGGACAGCTTAAGAGCCTACGCTAGTCACGCTCCAGCTAATGTTAAGTCTATGGGAAGGTTATCGCACGATTTCTCGCTCGCATTTTAATATTTTTAAATGATTTTTTTTTTGCATAGGATAGCTGAGGTCGATCTCTAACGTTATTAGTTTTTACTTTTTCGATTTTGGTTACGGTTTTTTTATAAGCGGACATTTTCAATTTTGGAACCAGTTGGAACCGGTTCTGAAAGTGAAATTACCTTTATATAAAAAAACTGGAACCAAAATCGACCTCAGCTATCCTATGCAAAAAAAATCATTTAAAAATATTAAAATGCGAGCGAGAAATCGCACAATAACCTTCCCGTAGACCGTAGACAACATTAGCTGGAGCGTTTTTTCACGTGACTGATGTAGGCTCTTAATGAGCAATAAACGATATCCATGATGGTAGTTTTATTTCTGGTGGCCTGTTATGCCCACCAGAATGAATATAATACAAATATTATGTAATATCTAAGTATGTATGAAGAAATAAAAAAAATAAGGGTTACTCTATTAATATTTTTTGTGCTGTTGTTGGACCATTTATTGGACCTGGCCCAGATAATACATAAGTGCCAATATGTTTACCCCTTTCCTATTTGTGATCGTCATCAAAAAATTGTATTTTCTTAAGTCCAAGTCCCTTATAAAAAAATGCTAACAACAAAATTTTCAAATTCAGAGACATTGAGCTTAAATTTTTATTTCTGCAGCAGGATACACTTGTCTAACACTTATATTGATCCGATGCTGTTTCATGTAATGGGAGAAAGATTGCCACTGGTCCTCATCACAATCTACCGACTCCCTGATGACAGCCGGTACTGCATGGTAAGCCACTCTGCTCTGGCCAGACATCAATACAATGTCTCCACTTTTTAAGAACAGTGGCAAAGGTTTATCTTCCACCTGCTCCGTACCCATTAAGAAAATGGCAGTCAAACCAAAACTAATAGACACAATGGGCTGGTTGAGTTCTTCCTCCGAATGATCATTATGAATTCCAAGTGTAGACTTGGCATTGTAATAATTTATAATGGCAGCATCAGGCACAAAAGTTTTGAAATGAAGGCACCCTGCAACGTGTTTTGCAAGATCGGACAAACAGTTTGGAAAAGTTGACCATTTCGTTCGGTCGTAGATTTTTTTATCCCAGTTGTAATGATAACCGAGAGTGATCCATGTCAGTTTCTCCATAAGTGTACACTTGCCGTTTTGTTGTAAAGACCATAGGTCATCGAGATTATTATGATGGAGATCTAAATTGCTGACCGATGTAGGCTTACGCGTATATTCGGCCAAGCTCTTCTGCACCCAGTATCGTTGACCTCGGGTGGTAAATGGATTTCTTATGTAAAAGAAGCCACCTAAGCCTTCAAACGTATACACGCGCCAATCTTTATGAAATCTAAGACCTAAATTGGCACACATTGCGCATTCATCGCCAACATTTCCGCTAGCAAAATCTCTGATTAAAGTTGCGCATTCAGGGGTGTTGTGAACGTCGATATTTAGAACGTTATTCAAAATTTCTGGGTTGTGTTTGCGTTTAAAATACTTAAAACTCTGCTTGAAACAATTCATTTCATCCATCTTATTGATTCGGAGATTTAAAACAGCGAGAGATTACATGCATTAAGCATTTCACACGTAAAATAATTTTAAAGAGCGCTTAGGATTTCCGTTTAAATGACTAGGAAGTTTTAACGCTTCACGTATAAGTTGTTCACTTAAATCCTTACAAAAAATGACTTCGAAAAATCTAAGAAGCTTCCATCACGAACGTTTAATAACAGAGAGAAACTCACATGTCCTCTGCAAAGATAAACAAAAACAAACATGTTCATTTGTTGGTTGGTTGGCCGGACATCAACTAGACGGTAATCGCTGGGATGCTCTGCTCTTTTACAACCAATCACAGAGAACCAGTGGGGGTGGCAATGGGGCTTTGGCAGCTAGCTTCGCCAACGCGCCAAAGAGCAATATCGAGCTTCCCAGCTTTTCAGAATAGCTCGTCTTTCTCCTTTCCTTCGCTTTGATGATGACGCTTCGGCAGACCATTCGCATTACTGAATATATAATGCTCATGTAGATCGTAAAAAAATGGTTAATATTTATTCTATAGCATTTTTAAATATTAAAGTGTACCAAAGACTTACGAAAAAAAACCTCATATTAGTTTGGAGCTGCCGATTGAGCAAAATAAACGTGACGGTGCACGTGGACTGACTGTCAGCAAGGTGCAATCTGCAAAAGTCCAAAAAATCAAGATCTTATTAAAGTGACGAGACCACCTTAATTGAATGGGTATTGCTTGTGATGTATGCTGTAATTCAGATCATATACATTAGCAATATTTCTTCAATTATGCTGCAGGAGATGGCTGAAAAACACGACATTTTGGAAAATGGTGCAAACGGATTCCTGGATTCGATTAAAAATTCATACAGCTCATATTGTTTTGCTAAAAAAGAATTACATTTAAGTAAGGTAAGATTTATTAATACCGGTAATTTGTCCATTGTTTTTTAAATGTATTTAATCTTGCAGTGTTTTTTATTTTCTTTAGTACCGCCTACTATTAATAATTTACTATATGTCGACAAGAAACTTTATAAAAATATTTTAAAGCAACAGCAAGCTTTAATCTTTATATTCTACTTTTTAATGTGGTTCAAGTTATTTAAAGAATGTACATCTCATGGTAGGGTTCACATGCACAGGTGCAGTTTTGACAATTTATTTAAATATGTGCTTCTGGTTACATATAATATAATTAAATGTACAAACACCAAGCTTTGACTTTCTCCGAATATTTTGTAGATTTCCATCTAAAAAAAAATATTGTGTACATTATTCAGGGGTCGATCCAGGGAAAATTTGGGGCCTATTTAGGGCCCCTTCACGAAATTCTATTCCATAAAAACTTACTATTTATTATTTTGTGATGTTTTAAAATGTGTAATTTGCAAACAAGCTTGTTCACCAGAGAGGAAAACTTCAGCAAAAGGATTTAGTTTTTGTTTATAAATGCTTGGTTTGAATTTGATTAACTGGATATCAACTTTCGTTACAAAAATATAATAAATTTCACAAAAATAACCTTTACTTTCACAAAATGGGCCCCCAAGAAAAAAAAAAGTCTGCATTGACCCCTGTTATTTAACTTACAAATTGACAAGAAAAAAAATATATAAACTGAACAAAATCTGTATACTGTACATTCCTCTTTTTAACAGAAAATATTGTTCCGGATTTAAATCTGATCCAATGTGTTAATGTTTCTTTGCATTATTGTCATTAAAATCCTCAAATCTTAACTATTGTCTGAGGACCCAGGGTTTAAAAGTAAAAAATGGTGGCTAATATTTAATTTACAAAGTAATGCTTGTATTCTATTTATACCATGGAATGGGATTTATAATTAGAGAGTATAGCCATCTGATTAAGTAAGTTTTAAAATGTTTATATTTGTAATATATTATTTGGTTTATTGTAATTAAACCTGTTAGAAAATTGTTTTTCCCCAATTTGAACATCAATTGAAATGATCATAGCATAAAAAAAATTGTTAATTGTGGTTATTTTTAGTACATTCAGTGAATAAGCTAGGGTCAGGGCTGTAGCTAGAAATAAACAATAGGGGGTGCTCAAGAAAATGCAGGGGGGGGGGGGGGCTCATACTATTTCTCTCTCTCTCGACACATGCACACACAAACACATATATATGATCAAAGTGTAGAAAGGTAAATTAGTGCATATTCATATTGTAGGCACTATGTTTCCTATTAAATTTTTTATAATAACTTTATTTGATGCTAAGAACAGTAAAGGCTGCAGACAGGGATGTAGTGGAGGATATACAGTGAATACGCCGTATAACTTCTGGAATACCGTATTACCCTCTTCTCAAAAACACTATAGCATATACTTTTTAGGGTATACCCTCTGTCTAAAGCGTATGCCTTCAGGTTTTTTTACTACTACATCACTAGCTGCTGATAATGAAAATTTTCAATAAGTAAATAAAAATCTGGCAATTCACCTGTTTCAAAAGAGTGGCAACCTTTAATTTTTTTCTGAATATTCCCTGCCCTTAAGGATTCTAAAGTTATGTTTTTATATGATAAAAAACTTTTGAAAAATCAAGGGTGTATTTTGCATTTTAAAATTATTTTTGTGTCTAGTCAAAAGCTAAAACCACTTGGATTTAAATTGGCTATATAACTCATTAGAATAACTTTGTTTTATGCTAATAATGGGAAACGCTGCAAAATGAAAAATTTCAGTATATAACTAATGCAAAAGTCAATGTTTGCATCAGCAACAGGTTGCTAATTCTGAATATGTGCAGATAGGATGGATGCGCGCCTATTGAAGCATTTATTTGCTGTTTTTAAACAAATACTACAATTTAGTATTTATGCAAAACTGTAAAAAGTCCTCAAAACTAAGTTCAATTTTTGAACAGGGTTTCATTTGGATTTTTGAAACAGAATTTAAATGATGGCCTTGGCAACTTTCCCAGGGGAGGCTCAAATTTTCAGGGGGTGCTGGCCCCCCTTGCTAGGGTATTATTTTTCCTTAATATTTACTTTTACTACCAAGATTGCTAATTCTCATTTTAACATATACATAAAGATTTTTCTCTGTATAAATTCATAAATCTGTCAAAAAAAATTTAAGGGCTACATTTTCTTCCACAAAATTTTCGATTATACGCTGTGATTATGTACTATACTGTGTAAATGTAAAGTAAATTTTTTACATGTTTAAAAGAAAATATATAATTTGCATGATTAATTTTATGGTATGTCAGCGAAAATTTTAAAATGTGTGTGGGTAGGGTTAGCAAGTTTTTGCCAAATGTGGAAAAAACCGTTCTGGCAAAAATAGGTAGAGGAGATTGGTAATGAATGGGCCATTAACAAAATATGAAAAAAGTGTTTGCATAAAATTATTTTAGATGCCACCAATAGATGAAGCTATTTGTTCTACCAAACTCATAAAATTTTCCATTGTTTGGGAGGACCCATTTTCTCACTAGAGTAGGATTGTCAAGAATCTGATTGAAAAGTAAATATTTTCCTTTTTTCTGTAAAATAAATAAGCTAAAAAGTATCTATTTCATTGCAGATATGTGTATTAGCAAGTATTTGCATATCTATAAACTAATTTTAGGATGTATTTAGATGTTATTTGAATTTAATGTGCTAAAAAAGCCTGAATATATTCTAGAAGTATAGGTTGGGCTGAATGGGCCACCTTTGCCCTAATCATGAAAATGTGTTTTTTGTTTTTTTTTCCCCGATTCTCTTTAACATATGACACATAACTGGCTTTCATGGATTTAGATTAAATTACTGTCTAGTTAGGATAGGTTTATAGCGATGTCTAAAAAATAATTTACACATTTTCAACTTAAGAAGTATTAGTTATTTATTAGAAACATAAGTTAAATTGTATAAATGATTCAGGTGAACTGTTCAGTTGTTGACCACACCTACCAGTCTTTTCACATTTGATAGAAAACTTGAATAATTGTTTATATTCTGAATCTGATGGGTAGAATAAATAATACCAGAAATTTACACAGCTAGACATTACTGGTGGAACATCATGTGCTTTTATAACCATGAAGTTTAATAATAATTTTGAAATATATAAATTTCGTTAAATCATAATGTGTATTATCTATTATTTTTATGCTTATTTTATGTTCTTTCTCTCTTATCTCATTATTTTGTTGTTTTTCTGCAACAAATATTTGATTTAATAATATCACTTTTGATTTTTAATAATTTTGATAAGCATTGTGTATTGCTTACTCTTTCAGTATACTTTTAATCATATCATGTCAAGTGCCATTCATTTTGTCATATTTGGTGAATAAAAGATTAATTCCACATTTTTTCATTGAATTCATTTAGTGGCCCATTCAACCCCATGGATGGGGATGAATGGGCCAAATTTCTATATTTTTATTTTCTATTATCATTCATTATAAACATTTTCTAATCCGATTTTTATGACTTTTTGATAAAACCAAATAAGTAAAGTAACTGAAGAGCCAATTCCGAGCCAAAAGAATTATTAGAAAAAATTACAAAAATTGAAAAACAAAAACTGGCCTATTCATTACCACTCTCCCCTATATGTTTTATTTACGGGAATGTAATTAAGGTATTTTAACTCTTACAATATGTAACTTTAAATTTTTTAACTTAGAATAATCAATGCATCATTCAAACAGTAATCAGAATTCTATTAAGTTTGCATTGTTTTCAGTAAAATATATTTTAGTTTATGCTATGGGTACAGATTTTGGGAATGGGGAGAGTAAATAGCAATAAAATAACTCCCTGGTTTTGGTTTGAAGAGTCATAATTGTGGAACAACTATTTTTTATACTTCAGTTAGTCTGTAAAAAAGTCTTAAGAATTATTAGCTGCTTTGCTGAGCTACTGGAACAATAGTCATTTGAAGATACAAAGTATAATTACTATGCAATTCTTCTCCTCTCTCATGTATATTAAGTTTTATCTGGTCCATGTGTTTTTTATATATAAAGTAATTTTTAAGTGCTTTTAAAAGGATTATCTCTATAAAAGAGGTTCAGATAAAAAGGAAATGCAGATTGATTTGATTGTTATAAAGTTATGTATATATATATATATAGTAAAAGATCTTTATAACGCAAACTTAAAAACGTGAGGTTGTGCATTATATAGAATTTTTGCGTTATATAGATCACATTTCACACATCATTAAACTTACCTCATCAACATGGCCAAATATGTCTGTAACATATCAAAATATAGTATAGTATCTTTATATTTCAGTCCTTGAGACCAAGAGTTGTGCATATAATTTTTTACCTAATATAGATCATTCCATACACTGTTAAATTTACTTTGTAAACATGTTCGAAATATGCCTGGACCAAATAATTCATTATAGTACTTATTTAGAAACATTTTTATTCTAATATCATTTTTCCGTTAAAAAGCTCTGAATTAAGGTGATAACAATGAACTAATGTGTCACATTTAATCCTCTAGAGATTAGCAATTTTTTACAATGTGAACTGCAAAATTCATTGTTTACATCTGAGACATTGTGCATTATATAGAGAATTACATTATATAGAATTGCATCATAAAGATCTACTGTATATATAACGTATGTATACATATATATATATATGTGTATGTTACAGGCAACTTTTAATTTAGTAATTTTGTCTTTAATAGTTACAGTGAAACCTCGTTAATAGGTCACTCGAATAAAATGTCATTCTGCATATTATGTCATGTTTTACCTCCAAAAAACACTTTTTTTTTGTGCATGACTAAGATTAACAACATTCCACATTCCCTTTCCTTATAAAAATTGTTTGACGTAGCAACAAGTTCTTTGAATGCAACAAGAATTGAAATTGTAGCTGATGTTTTGAAAGCAAAAAAAACAGACCGGCAGTAACATCTGACAGCGATCATGAAGAGGAACCTCCCAAACCGCTTATTGCAAAGAAAAAAGCCTTTATTGGTAAATTAAGGAGCTATATTTTGTCTTTGATTGACACACAGATAGCATCTATAATATGCTGTATTCCTAAGAGAAGATAAATTTTATTTCAGAAAACTGACATCAAACAAAAATAGGTGGGTTTTTTTTGTAAGGCAGTAACAAATGGGTACGTATTGAACTGTACAATTAAATATATAACTTTCCTTAATTTGCCATCCATTTTACGAATTCCAATTCTTGTTCTACCGATTTATATAATTTATAACATAAATTTAGTAATAGACATTCTTATTATATATAAACATTTGGAATTTTATTTTACATTTTAATATAAACTCTGTTTAGTAAGTCATTTTTAAGTGGACCTGAGAGTGACATACTGGTTTGACTGTATAGATTTCTTGAATATATAAATTATGGATTCAAAGGTTTTTAATATCTAAAATATTATTACTATTAAAGATAAAGATGACATTATTATATTACAGGGTGTCTAACCACCTGAAAAAGTCAGGAAAATTTGAAAATTTTGAACTTTCAAGAAAAAAAATAGGAAAATGTTTCTTATAAAATTAAGGATTTGAAATTGTAGTGCCATTAAAATCAAACTGTGTTCTTCATATGGACTGTAAAAATGATTTCAACCTCTTGTGCAAATCATTTTGTCAAACCCCTTTCAGTCCTTCCTTATAATAATTCAGAGATTTTCCATTCCAGCTTCACTGAAATTTTGAACTGAATGTTGTAGGATTGATTAGGGCAGTGGTTCCCAACCTGTTTTTAGCCGTGCCCCACCAAAACTTCTCTAAAATGATGATGCCCCCTTCCCCCTATAACATATAATTCTTATAAAATTTTAAAAGAATTTACTCCTGATAGAGTAAAAAGCATTTAACATTGATCCTGAAACGTGTCGAAGTAATGGATGAATCAAATATTTTTTATAATCATCTGATACTCCTCGTAGTTTACTGGCACACTGTCACCACGTATGCGTGATGTATAGAGTTCTCAGAATCCTTGATTAGAAAAATCAATAATTTTGAATAAAACATTTTTGTCTTATTTAATCACAGAATTTCTATGATTAAATTACGCAACAATTTCTAATCAGAATAAAACGTGATAAAGGAAGGTCGTCAAGTAATTGTTAAATATACACTTGAATAGTTTGATGTGTAAAATTGATTTTCATGTGACATATTGCAGTGCGACTCATTTCAATAAATAATCAAAAAAGTTGTTTAAAATTCTAAAATACTTATAAATCAGAAAAATTATAAAGAATTTTTAAATATATAAAAGGTATCTAGATATGTTAAAAAGTATTTTCTATAATTGTTCTGGAAGAATTGTATTTAAAACTTTTGAATGGATATTTTTTTTAAATTGATTAAAAAACTTTTTTTTTTTTTTTTTTTTTTTTTTTTTTAATTTGAATGTGTAACTTTTATTTACAGTCTACAACATTACTATTAGAAAAACAATTCAGAAGGTATGGGTTCACAGAAATTCCGAATTGTCCCCTTGAAAAGTTAAATTGCCCCCCTGAAAAGTCAAATTGCCCCCCTGTGGGGCGTACGCCCCCCGTTGGGAACCACTGGATTAGGGGATTCAGTTTGTTTACTTCTCTTTGTTTGGGAACTGAATGTTTGTTAGCTTAATTTATTGAATATTTATTATTTGTATTAGAGTATGTCGATGCAATCTGTTTAAACTGTGACTGATGTGATAAAGAATTTCATAACTAATTAGACAAAATGGATAGAACCTGATGCTAAAAGTGTGTATCTGCAAAATGTTTAGCATCTAAAATGTTCAATTTGTAAATTTTGCAAAATATTATGTAACAAATCAGGAATTTATTCCTCAGAATCAGCTGTGAAAGTTCCACACTCAAATTCACAACTTTTTAAAGAGTTTTTGTGTGTGACATCACAAAATCTTGATACCTGGAATCTTTTTTATTATTATTATTGGTATAGAAAAGTCAGGGAAAATCATTGTTGATCTGGAATAGATGCCCTGATATTAAGAATGAAGAAAAACAGTTTTTATCTCCATCTAACATAAATTTATTTACAAAGTAGATGTTTCGACTAGTACTTCAAATCCTATCACTAATTGAAATTAATGTAAATAACCAAATTACTATCAATAAAATAGAAATTAATATTCTGATTTAAGTCTCAATTATATTATGTAAAAAATTATATTGTTTGTTATATATATTTTTTTTATCCAATAATTTTTCAGTTTTTGCCACTGTCCTACCAAAAATACCCTTTTGCCAGCAAAATGACCAACTCTACATATGAGCTATATGTTTAATAAACTGTATTTTATCTATTCTTTTTCTGTGTGGCATTTTTAAAATGTGGTTTTTCTTTTCTCTTTTCAGTGTCAATTTGTGCTCACCACCATTACCAGCAACTCCCAGTATATTAATTGAATGAGTATTGTCTGTGCCATATGGTTTGTTAATTCATATCATATCATTGACAATACTTTCTCGATTACACCTAATCCTTTATAAATGTTGGCTGTGGAAATGAAAAAGTAGGGAGTTTTCTCCAATGTTTAGAATTGTGAACAATGGAAGATAATATAATCTACTTCAGCATTAATTCAAGAGCTATAATTTTTTTCAATGCTACTGTTGATTAAATAATTTCAGGTTTTATATTGTTTTATAAATTAATTTCATGACTTTTTGAGAGTATAGATGTTTCATTTGTCAATAACATTTTTTCCTTTTATTATGATTTATGACTTTTCAGTTTGTAAGAGAGTTAATATTAACTGTGAGTTATTCTTAAATGAAAAGCTTATACAGACTCATTTTTAAATATCTATTTGTTTGGTTTTTATTATTTTATTTACTTATATCTCAATAAAGAATAAACAATTAAATTATTCAGATTTCGAAGTTAGAATTAAAATTTGGCTTAATATAAAAAATATGTCATGAAACCAGATGTATTAAAAATTAATTTTATATTGTAAATAATTGTTAAAAAGCCATTCAATAGTATTTCATGTAAAAATGAATGTAGGAATCATAAAAAACAAAAACCTGTTGTGAATAATTATTGTTCATAATTGGTTTTTAAAAAACTGGGTACTTATCTCAGCTAGGAGATAATCGCTAAAAATGGTTGATTGCCAATCTTGTTTATTGTAACCACATACACTCAAAATTAGTAATTTGACATGTTTATTAAATACATAAAATTGTTTAAAATGGCAAATAACATGAATTTAGTAAACTTAATAAATTTTAAGTAATATAAGAAATGGTAAATAATATATCAAAATTTAGTACACATTTATTAAATGCATCATATCAGGTTGGAAATTTATAGCACTATAAGTAACCAACATAATACAAAACAGTATATTTCTGCAATAATCATGGCACCAAAAATATTGTTTTCTTGTTTTACCATGTAGGGAAAAAAATAAGGGTTGCTGTAATTAGTATTATTATTACCATGCTTGGCACAATTGTATCTGACCTGCCCCAGATAATACGAAGTGCCAATAACTGTTGTTGCTTTGTTTAGAAATAGGTATAGATTGTTTTGTTATTTTGCATGTTTCACTGGTGGCTGTTAGTATACCTTTAAATAGCATTGTATTCCTGCTATCAGAGAGGGGAAAAAATCTTCATTTTTAAGAGTAAATTGCTAGTATCAATGATTTATAAAATTATTCTATAAAAATGGCATCCAATAATGATGACTGTGTAATTATAAATTTTAATATGTATGGCATAAATTGGTTAGTTTTTTTGTAATTCAAGCCTACTGGAATATTTTTTAACAAAACTTTAACGTATGTGAAATTATTTTGTTTAAATCACCAACAATAACAATTGTGAAGTTATTTTTAAAAATATGTAATTTTAATTAGAAACACATTCTGCTTTTTTAGACAAGGCAATAATTGTACTTGATAGTCACTTTGTCAACATCATCAGTAATCACTACCAGAGACAGTGCAACACAGAATATTTTAACGTTTTCAGATTAATCTTAACTAATATATATATGCTGTTTAAAAGAAAAATTGTTACAATTTACTTTGTTTCTATATTTTTGTATATATTGAATTTGCTTTGCAAATGTAAAATTCCCTTATTAATAGATTTCTATTATTTATTATGATAATAGGCTAGTCTAGCATTGTTGGGGTCACCAATAAATCTTTGTTTGCTGCAAATTGACATATGTAATTCTGAAACTAAGCTATTGCATAGTGATCAGTAAAGAACAGTAAAAAACTTTTGTCACCATGCATTATAAAATGTTGCTGTGGGGCTGACAGAACTTACTTTTATCTTTGATGGGATACCAGATCTTTGCTGCATCTAGCGAAGGGAGTTTTTTTAAAATTAACTATTGCTGTAATTTTATTTAATACTGAACTAGCTGTGTCATGACACCAACAATTGCCTGCCTCTGGAATTTCAAATGTAATAAACCAGATTTTCTTTTTGGCACATGATTTTGGGGGAAAAAAAGTAACATTTATTATTCTCAGGTAATTAAGTATATTAACACCAAGAGAAAAACAGTAACTCAGGATTTTTTCTGACAACCCCCTCCCCTTCCCATGGGAGATAACTTTTAGTTTTGATTTCCTTTATATGTTTTTGTGTTTGAATATAATCTTAAACTGGAGATTCGGAAGGATGAAAAAAAATATTCTTTCAGTTGAATAAAGTTGTTTGAAGTTTATTTTTGGATTTTTAACGTGTGTTACATTTCTGCAATGCTTTTTATGCTAATATGTTAAAAATTACCTTGCATACAGAGTTCTGACAAAAGCACTTAGTGGCTTAGTTTATTTCACTTTTACATTCTTCATTATAAAAAAAATATGGCCTTCGCAGTAGACTGCAGGCACATGTTCAAAAATCTTACCCCTCTCTGGATTTGTTCTGCAGGCACTTATGTGCTGGACGGTTCCAAATGAACCTGGTGTTCAGTGTCCCATTGTCAGGGTAGTCAGCAATATAGATACAGGCTTTGCTTATCCAGCCAGTCGAATTCGTCAAAAGACCCTTAAAGTAACCCTCTAATAACCCCTCTGACAAATTCTGATATATGATTTTACTTCTCACCTCCTTAAAAAATATTACTTAGTATATTTCCAAACAGTCTGGCAAAAAATAAACCTAAAAATCAGTAATAACAGATATGCCAATCAATGATCTGAATCAAATGGCACTTTCACTTGGCATGATGTAAACTGGGAGAAATAATGATTTTCAATGCTTTGTTTTTTGTTGTTGTTTTGTTAAAAACTTATCTACATTTTGTCTAATATATTAACAACATTTTTATAAAGAAGTAGGAAAGAGAGGGGCTAAAGCCAGCCCCATTCAAATGAAAACAATTTTGTAAAGTCTCATCAGCTTTTGCAAAAACTTAATTTCTATTTTCTATGTTTGATAATTCATTTGTGAAAAACAACTTTGTACAAAAAGAAAAAATAAATATTGACTAAATTTCTAACATGTAAATCTTTAGATCCAAGGCCTCAATGGCAGCACTTCACTTTTTTTAAAGAAAAACTCTTTATTTAATATTAGAAGCAGAGTTTCTCCCAGACAGTTTTAGAAGGAGGCTGCACCCTGCCTGCCCTTTGGTTTACAAAATAGCACCTTTGTTGCCCCTCATAAAAATAATTAGCACCCTTCTTGCACCTCATTTAAAAAAATGCCCTTTCTTCTTTTTGCATTAAAAAATTTGCTTTCTTAGTAAAAACTGACTCAATGTCTTAAAAAGAGTGCCTTGACTTTTAAATATAAAAAGTGGCTTTAAAAACCAAAAGAATAACCTTTAACAATTAAAAAAGTGCCCTTGAGAATAAAAAAAGTGCCCTTTTCTGACCAGCAGCACCCTGCCCTTTTTAAAACCTGGGAGGAAACTCTGTTAAAAGCTTTCAACCCAGGGGGGGGGGGGGGTCGTGAAAATATTACTTTTTATTTGACGGGTCTTATATTTTATTTATGTTAAAATTTGGCTAGCTTCAATAATAAAATGGCCGTCTTATAATAATTATGTATTCTTGCATAAAATTTGGGCATCCTTCAATAATTAGAGCTGAAGTCATAGACATTATATTGATATTAATTTATATATATTGGGGTGGAGGCTTAAACAAATAAATCCATCCATTTATATTTACAAAAAAAGAGCAGAGCTACATCAATTATAACCGAGTTATAATCATCTAAAATTTAGGAGGCTTTGATTTTAAAAAAAAAAAAAAAAATCCCTTCCTTTTATAAAATGTGTGTCTGTTGCATTAATCAGAGCCCAAGTTATAGTTATTTTGTCCTTATATTACAATTACATTAAAATTTGGCTGGGTTACATCAATTAAGATCTGAATTATTGCTATTTTAATTTATCGGGTCTTATATTTATTGTATACTAATATCTGAAGGGACTTTTGAAAAAAAGCCAAGAAATTTTTCTCTTGTGATGATTATGTATAAATATTATGACATGTTGTGTTAATTAGAACCCAAGTTGCAATTGTTTTAATGTGTCAGCCCTTTATATTGTAATTAGACAAAAAGTGGGGGATTTCAACAACTAAATCCCTCCTTGTTAGGACTTCTCCTTATGTTTATTGTACAAAACATAGCAGTGCTACATCAGTTAGACTCCAAGTTATAGTCGTTCGAATATGTAGTCTTATATTTATCTTATGCTAAAATTTTAGCGTTAATTAGAACCCAAGTTATAGCCATTTTAACATGTTGGACCCTTATATTGTAAATTACACTGAAATTGGGAGTTGCTACTTGGACAAAAAAAAAAATTACAAAGTTTTTCTTTATAATGATTATGTTTATAAATGTAAAATTTGGCTGTTTTACATTGATTTGGACCCAACCTATAGCCATTTTAATTTGTCAGCTTTGTATTTATTTTATATTAAAATTTCGGGGTGAAGCTTTAATACGGTGAAGCTTACTTGTGGTTACTTACGGTGATACTTCGGGGTGAAGCTCTCTTGAGGTACGCAGAGACACTGACAAGTTAATATTAAACCAATGGGAGGATTCTTTTTAAATTTCTCATTTGAAATTCAATATTTTTAAAAGATTATTTTTGCATAGAACAGCTGAGGTTGATCTCGTTATTAACTTTTTTGATTTTGGTTCCAGTTTTTTTCTTTAATAAAGATACTTTCACTTTCAAAACTAGTTCTGAGAATAAAACTGCCTTTATTAAAAAATCTGCAACCAAAATCGAAAAAGTAAAAAAAAGATTGACCTATGCAAAAAAAAAAAAAAAAAATTCAAATTCAAATGAGAAATTTGGAAAGAACCCTCCCAAGGTTTAACATTAGCTGGTGAGTGTCTTTGCAATACTGGAGAGTCCCTTTAAGCTGCAACGCTCTATTAACTGAGCTATCTTGGACAAATTTGGAGAACACAATTCACTCAGACAACCTTTTGATAACATCTAGTCTGTTATCTGAAACAGTTCAACAGAATGAATCACAGTTAATGGATTTCCAAGTAAACACTGGATGTGTAATTACATTTCATTAAATCAACTCAATTATTCTAATTGGAAAATAAGTCATAGGAGTTGTAATTTTTCAACTGAGTGAAAAAATATCTAGGCAAGGATTTGTACTGATTAGAAGAATCGGGTTTGATTAATGAACTGTAATTATGTATCCAACATTTACTTGTAGTTCCATTGTCGGCAATTTATTCTATTGAACTGTTTCAGATAATAACAGAGCTGATGTCATTAACAAAAGGTTACCTGAGTGAATTGTAGCCTCTTTATTTGTGCAGAATAGCTCAATTGGTAAAGCATTTCCGCTTTAGCCAAGGTCCTGGGTTTAAATCCTGGCCTGGACACTTTTTCATTAAGTTGGGAAACTACAACTCCTATGATTTATTTAAGAATTAGAATGGTTTTGTTGAATTAATTAAATGTAATTAGATATTCAATGTTTACTAGGAGTTTCATTAACTGTGAGGTATTCTGTTGAAAAGTTTCAGATAACAGACCACATATTATCAAAAGGTCTGGGTGAATTGTATTCTCCAGATTTGTTAGCTCAGTTGGTAGAGTGTTGGATGCTTAAGCCTAGGTCAAAGGTTTAAATCCCGGCCTGGACACTTTTTTACTCAGTTGGAAAATTGCAACTCCTATGATTAATTTACCAATTAGAATAATTGTGTTCATCTAATAAAATGTAATTACGTATTCAACATTTACTTGGAATTACATTGAATTATTTCAGATAACAGACCACATGTTATTATCAAAAGGTTGTCTGAGTGAATTGTGTCTACCCAATTTGTCCAGGATAACTCAGTTGATTGGTATAGTGTTGGCAACTTAAGCCAAGGTCCTGGGTTAAAATTCTGGCCTGGATATTTTTTCACTCGGTTGGAAAATTACAACTCCTATCATTATGTATACTTGTATAAATTTTGCCCTTGTTACATTAATTAAAGCCAAATTTTAGCCCAGTTAAGGTGTTATGTCTTTCTATTATAACTACAATAAAATTTGGACAGGCTTCCACAAAAATAACTCTTTTTTTTTTTCATGATTATGTATAACCATACAAATAATTGGCAGGTCTTCATCAAGTAGAGCCTCAGTTATAATTTGAATATATTTCTCCTTATATTTATTTTATACTAAAATTTACAGATTGCTCTTATAAAAAAACTCTTATAATGATTATGTATACTCAAATAAAATTTAGGTGCAATGTTGAATTCAGATGTTTTTCTCCAGGGGATGCATTTTGCAGCTGGAAAAAACATTATGTAATTCAGCGATGAAAATTGTATGTTTGAACCATTATCAGATACAAAATTTCAAATCAACTCGTGTGCGGGGTCTGTAACCAAAATCGAAAAAGTAAAAACTAACAACATTAGATTGACGTCAGCTATCCTATGCAAAAAAAATAATTTTAAAATGCGAGCGATAAATCGCGAAAGAACCTTCCCTTAGACTTAACATTAGCTTGAGCGTTTTTCCGCATGACTGATGTAGGCTCTTAACTGCATACTACAGATCAGTTTAAACCACGTGATCCAACCAGTCGAAATTGTTAATTAATCAGCCTGTATTATCGCCCAACCAATCAAAATCCACAAAAACCGATGGGCAAACAAAATTCCCATCTGGTTGTAAAGTGGTTGCTAGCGAGGCTAACGAAAAAGAAAGGCTGCCGCGGTGCTTTACGCGTATCTTTTTTTACAGACTGCCGGAGACACGTGATGCTCAAATGCACCAATGCAGATGTACGAAAAGAGCATCACGTCACTCTAGCGGTCTGTAAAAAAAGATAAGTGGAATGCACTGCGGTAGCCTGTCTTTTTCGTTAGCCTCGGTTGCTAGGGTATGACGTCAGTTAAAACTGAATCACTGAGTGCGTTCAGCAGACCTAACCAATGTGACCGGTTACTTACAGGGGCGGTAAGTAACTGGTTTCTAACTGGACGAACTGGTATTATTTACTAGCAGCGCTATCTGTATTACATCATCGTAATTATAGTCGCCAATTCCTTTGAGATAAATTTTCATGTAACCAATCACGTGACCCACCTAACCAAGATTTTTTTTCCGATTAGTTCGGTCCTTTACCGGTTACTTGCGCTGAACGACGTTGGTTGCGTATCGGTTAGCAGCACTGAACGCCTTGGTAACTAACCGACCTTACCGGTGACATTGCTGGACGCGAACAAAATGTTGCATTCCATATTTTTTACGAAAAAAGAAATATTGAACTTATTAGTCACGATTACATATGTACAAATGGAAACTTTTGAAAAGCGAAGACATTTTATTTAAAAGTGTAATTCATAAAATATTTGAACGCTATATGTTTTAGGCTACAACTTCTAAATTCTTTAAAAAGATGCCCAAAGGTCAGTTCAAAAAACAAATGAGAGTTTAAAGAACAAACTCTCAACATTTGAGAGAGTGCTTGTTCTTGCCTTGCCACCAATCTGCACACAAGTGTTTTACTACAAAATCGTCTCAATCAAATCAATTTTCTTTCCTGTATGTGGTTACTCTCACATAGAGATACTCTAGAAACAGGGTGCCTCGATATGAGAGTGGCGACATACGGGGTATACACATTTGATTGGTTGAGATGATTCTGGACAAAATCGAATCTCCAAGCATTTTGGACAGATCGCCAAGCTAACCTAAACGTCATACCTTGGTCATCGAGGCTAACGAAAACGACAGGCTACCGCGGTGCATTCCACCTATCTTTTTTTACAGACCGCTAGAGTGACGTGTTATTCTTTTCGTACACCTGCATTGGTGGATTCGAGCATCACGTGTCTCCCACGGTCTATAAAAAAAGATACGCGTAAAGCACCGCGGTAGCCTTTCTTTTTCGTTAGCCTCGTTGGTCATACACGACCGGTTCGTGACATTTTAAAACGGCACACTGAGTGTACATCTTTATACGGCGATTGGCACAAAGTTTTGTGCCAATCGCCGTGTATAAAGATCATCCACGCCGTGTGACGCTTTAAAAGTCATGAACCTGCCACGTATACCGTAGGTCGCCATCGAATTCGTCCAGGCGAGTATAAGGAAAAGGCGAGGCTAACGAAAAAGAAAGGCAACCGCGGTGCTTTACGCGTATCTTTTTTTACAGACCGCGAGAGTCACGTGATGCTCGAATCCACCAATGCAGGTGTACGGAAAGAGCATCACGTCACTCTAGCGGTCTGTAAAAAAAGATAAGTGGAATGCACCGCGGTAGCCTGTCTCTTTCGTTATCCTCGAGGAAAAGGCATCTGACATCACTGTTGGTTCAATTACGGTTGGTTAGCAAAAAAACCTGTTTGTTCGTTTTGACTCCTACTATACACATGAAATGGGGAAATTTGATTGGTCTACGTTGAACTGGTCTATAATATCATTGGCCTATGTCGTCATGACGATTCCTGCAATGATAGCTATGACAAAAATGAAGTGGTACATTGGTTGATGGAACAGTTTGTTTGTAAACATGCCCTTTCCTTATTAACAAGTTCTTGTTCTTGAAATGGAATATGCATAGTTTGGACAAACGCGTATGTCTATGCAGAATCTCAGCATCACTTGGCGCCACTCTCATATAGAGGTACACTACAATACACCGCTAGGGTCGCGTGGTATCACGTGACTCAAGAAGTCTGAAAAACAACTGTAACGCAATTATACCACACAAAAAACACTGACGCAAATGGCGAATTCTCAGCCTGTGCTTAGGCTTAGATACAGCGCCTAGAATACATAGTTTGGAAACCGGCTATCCTTGTAATGCTTTAAAAAGTGCTAAAAAGTTGTAGCCTGTAAATGTGCAACGGTGCTCCGACGATAATAAGCTCTAATAGCATCGTATGGACCCTATTCTCCGTTTGGGTTCGAGGCTACAATTTCCGAAGTGTTTCCCCAAAGCACGTGACTCAACATCACGAAAATCTGGTCCGTTGCTGCTCTATGACATGTAGGATTGCGTTGGAAACGAGTCGTTGCATAATAAAGGACTACAATGTGGGCAATGTTTCCCAAAGCACGTGACTCTGACGTCAGTAGGAATAGGGCGAGGCTAACGAAAAAGACAGGCTACCACGGTTCATTCCACTTATCTTTTTTTACAGACCGCCAGAGTGACGTGTTGCTTATTTCGTACATCTGTATTGGTGGATACGAGCATCACGTGACTCCCGCGGTCTGTAAAAAAAGATACGCGTACAGCACCGCGGTAGCCTTTCTTTTTCGTTAGCCTCGGAATAGGGTCTATTAAGCTGCTTTCTGTATTATATAAGCTAGCAGATGGCGCTGCGATCCAATCGTTATCTTTTCAACAACGTTGTACATGTATTGGATTCAATTTTTTAGTACTATTTTGTAGCAGATTTCCACACTATGTATTCTAGGCGCTGCAGCTTAGACAGTTGTTTTTGTCCAAACTATGGCAAAACTACATTCTGGACTTCACGATACTCGCCTCGACGAGTGAGAAAATTTAAGAAGCATTAGCTTGGCGATAATGTCAAGCTCTCTAAGATGCTTGGTGATTCGTTTTAGTCCAGAATCGTCTCACAACATCAAATTTTATATACAGTGTGCCCGCTAAAGTCCGTTGTCACTCCAATAATTTCTGAACGGCAAGAGCTATAGTCATAAAAGTGGGGTCTAGGTATAGTAAAGTTTCCATACGTTACGCAAGGAAACCACTTACAGCGCCACCTGGTGGCTAAATTTGGAGTTAGCGTTCTTATTTCAAAAACAGTACGAGATACGGGAAAAAAGTCAATTACAAAGTTGTTCAGCATCATTGATTTATTACAAACAAATCTTGCTCGCAAAAATGATTCAAATGGTAAGCACAAAGCGCTCATGAGTTTGATCGCGTTGTACAAAACTGCACTTATCGGACATGAGGTTCATATATCTGCGATACTCAAAATGGTGTCCTTGAGCAACAATACACGTCTGGACACGGGATTGAACTTCTCGCTTCACATTGTACAACATGGCAGGTGACACGCTGGCACAAGCATCCATAATATGGTTTCGAAGCTCCTGCAATGTTAGTGGAGGTGTTGCATACTCTCGCTGTTTCATGTATCCGCACCATTTATACAAAATGGAAAAAAATACTTTTTCACGGTATGGGATATTAAGATTTATTTATCTAAAGATGAATACTGTATATCTACTCACAACTGAAACTCTGGAGTGTGACCTTTTCTCATTTCTTCCGCATTATGTCGCGTTATAATTTTGGAAGTTTCGAACCAAATAAATTTGCATTTTATGCCTTCTACTTTAAACATTACTTACTTTATGGAAGGTGTCTTCTCTTACTAAATCTATGATGCTGAACAACTTTGCAATTGACTTTTTCCCCGTATCCTTTACTGTTTTATAAATAAGAACGCTAACTCCTAATTTAGCCACCAGGTGGCGCTGTAAGCTGTTTCCTTGCGTAGCGCAGGGCAACTTTATTGTACCTAAACCCCACTTTTATGACTAAAGCTCTTGCCCTTCAGAAATTATTGGGGTGACAATTGACTTTAGCGGGCACACTGTATAGAGGCACCTTTAGTCTCACTCATATAATTGAACTAGTCCAGGCAAGTATTGCTAAGTTCTGGAATGTAGGTAGGTTTGCCATAGTTTGGACAAACATGTCTGTTTAAGCACAGTCTGATCATCGTATGCGGCCTGTCTAGGCTCTCGGTTAGTCTAGGCATAAAGGCACTCTAGGCTGAACTTTTCACATGGTTTCTCGGATTGCTACTCTATCCGCATGGGATCACTTGATACTGGCTCGGTGGAGTTTTCAGTTTTACAAAATGCAGGGCCTGAATATCACAGGGACATGTGTCCCGAGGCCACATTTTCAGCCGATCTCAAAATATATTTTCTCCACTCTCTGTTACAAATTAACACAAATTTCCTTTTATCGATCACATAAAAAATTAATTTTTACCATTCATGCAAACAAAACTATTGCAATGTTCTTCAGTGACGACAATAAAATGCAATGTATATTTCGAAATTCAGAGAAGAACAGATATTACACCAAACATGTTTCATTCAGTCCCTGAAGTTTAGAGTTTTACTTACTCTAAATAGCATTATAGCGCAGAAGATTTTACAGTCCCATAAATTTTGAAACAGATGTGTTACACTCACGCAGTTTGGCGACTTTTTGATTGGCGCGATTTTCAAGCCCGTGCCAAACCAAATAACTTAATACAATAGCCAAGTTACCAGTAAATGTAAAAATCTCCAAAATTTGGCGACTTTTTTCCTTTTTATAAAAAAAAAACGGTGCGTGAGTGTACAACATCATCGCCAATTTTTTAATACATTTTTACATGTGTCTATAATGTATTTTTCTTTTAAAAAGCTAGGGTTAAAATTTTGAGCTGCACATAAAGCAATTTATCATGTTTAGAATACAATTTTTTGAGAAAGGGGAGCTCCGAGCTTCAACGCTATCTATGTGGCCCGGTTCCACTTAAGCTCGTATTCACAGTCAACCTCAACCTAGAAAACCTGTGTCGAACGCTCAAATAGCATCCATCATTAATCTGATTGGACATTGGCCGCAATCAGGTCTAATCAGGTTAATCGAGAATTTCAATTAGGCATTCGACCGAGGTTTTCTAGGTTGAGGTAGATGGTGAATATATAAGCATTAGGGTTGATCAGGCTATGACCAAATGCATCCAGACCGCTTCCTTCTACAATGGATGGATAGAGTGATATCGCTAGCGAGCACAGAAGAATGCGGAGAGTTTCTTTTAGAGCGCATAGAACCCCCTTGTCGATGCGTAATGAAAATACAAAATTGACAAGATCCACTTCACTGATAAAACATTTAAATGTGACCAGTTGACGAGCTAGAAACAACATTTATGTTGAGAACAAGTACGTAGAGTGCCTCCTTATGAGACTGGTGATATATGGGGAAATACAAATTGATTGATCGGGACGATTTTGCGCAAAATCGATCAAGAAGCAACTTGGTGACTCTGCCAATATCGCCAACTAATATTTGTCGACTTCTCTCATTCGTCTAATGGATCAATTTCATTTGACACCATAGCCTAGAAACTATAGTTGCTACAGTATTTAACTTAGCAATCCCTGGGCATTTTGCTACCCCACTAGCTTTTGTTGATTTTGATTGGTTGTATGCAAATTGGAGAATTGTGGTCACGTGTTTGAAATTGACCTGACGAACTCATCCATGCGAGTATTACCAAACTCTGGAATCTAAGTTTGTTATATTTTGGACAAAATATCTAGTCTGAGCATGTACATATTGCTGCTCTCTTATAAAGACACCCTACCTTTAAAGTACCAGCAGGGCTACACTACATACCGGGCTTGCTCATTCATTATGATGACGTCACAAAAGGTGGCTGACTAGGAGGAAAGACATACAGCGATTGGCACAAAACGATGGGCGCGTTGCTTTGGACCAATCGCTGGTCACGGTCAGCCACCATTTGTGACGTTTTGAGAGTGAATGAGCAAGCCCGGTATCTAGTGTTGCCTTGGTACCAGCAAGGCTTCACTAGATACCGGGCTTGCTCATGCATTATCATGACGTCACAAAAGGTGGCTGGCCGCGACCAGCGATTGGTGCAAAGCGACGAGCCCGTCGTTTTGTGCCAATCGTTGTTGGTCTTTCATTTTGTCGTTTCGCTTTGTACCAATCGCTGGTAGCGGCCAGCCACCTTTTGTGACGTCATGATAATGAATGAGCAAGCCCGGTATCTAGTGTAGCCCTGGTACCAGGAACTTATGAACCGTTTAATTTTGAAAGGTCTGTGTTTATTGGTCGTAAGTCGCCACTCTCTTATAGCGAGACCAACGATACAAATCCATCGTTTTGTGCCAATCGGCGTGCAAAGATTATCCAACCGTGTGAGGTTTTAAAAGTCAGGAACTGGCCGTGTATTTCGTTGGTCGCGCTTAAGGCTCCTACAATCCGGGCTGACTCACGACGCCATTTAATTGCCCGTAGGAGAAGAACGATTGGCCATGCCCATGGGCAACAAAATGATTGGTGATTCAACTTGTGTTATCGCGACTTACGTTATACACGGCCAGTTCGTGACATTTAAAAGTCACACTCAGTGATCATCTTTATACGGCGATTGTTACAAAGCGGCACGCCCACCATTTTGTACCAATCGCCGTGTAAAGATGATCCACATCGTATGACGTTTTAACCCTCTAACCGAGGCTAACGAAAAAGAAAGGCTACCGCGGTGCTTTACGCGTATCTATTTTTACAGACCACCGGAGTCACGTGATACTCGAATGCACCAATGCAGGTGTACGAAAAAAGCATCACGTCACTGTAGCGGTCTGTAAAAAAAGATAAGTGGAATGGACCGCGGTAGCCTGTCTTTTTCGTTAGCCTCGCCTCTAACAGTCTTGCAAAAGGGCAAATCTGTAATTTTTTTCTCTGCATTTTGTTTTAAATGCTAAGAAAAACTAATTTTTCAGCACTGAATATAAAACAAGTTAATTGATTATTATTCACTGCTCAACCCATTAAAAATGCATTAAATCAATAGAATTTTATTACTTTAAATAATGCTTATATTGCAATGAAGCCTGGAACTTAGTGAACGTATTAACACGGGCTTGTCAATGAGAGGGTTGTTAAAAATCATCAACCGGCCACGTATAACGTAGGTCACGATCGAACTCATCCAGGCGAATATTAACAAGTTCTTGTTAGTGAAATAGAATATGTCTAGCTTTGGCATAATTTGGACAAACGCGTTTGTCAAAGCAGAATCTCAGCATCGTATGGCGCCACTCTCATATAGAGACACACTTCATTAGACGGCTAAAGTTACGTGGTATCACGTGACTCAAACGGTCTTAAAAATTTTATAACGCAATTACACCAAACAAAAAACACTGACGCACGCTCATACTGTCCTTAGGCTTAGACAGATGTTTTTGTCCAAACTATGGCAAAACTACATGGTCTTTATCCACGAGTGGCAACAACCACGTCTCTTCGGGTATTTGCCCTCCGAAAAAGACTGTTTATTGGAGGCAGGAGAAGCAGTGTTAAAATGCTCTTCACGCCTATTGCTGTTTTGTCTTCTATATACCCGCAGATGACGTGACAAGGGTGAAGTCCATTCCAGACTTCACGATACTAGTCTTGACGAGTGAGACAATTTAAGAAGCATTAACTTGGCTATAATGAAAAGCTCTCTAAAATGCTTGTGATTCGTTTTAGTCCAGAATCGTCTCACCGCATCAATTTTTACTTTCTTCTATCTATAATAGAAGAAAGTATTGTAATCGAAATTTTTTTCGACTTCCGGTTTTTGACGGATTTACACGTTTTAGGGGTCAGAGATTCCGAAAAACATGTTTTTACAAAATGTCTGTCTGTCCGTCTTCATTGTATCATCGAAAAGTGTATGAAGTTATGCTTCAAATTGAACCTAATTTTTTTTCTATGTTTTTGGCTATGGCAAGCAGATTCTATCAAAATTTGGAGATATTTCGACGAAAGGGGGCGCTGTGATCGATATTTTTGTTCCATTTTCACTATTGTACCATCTAAAAGTGTATGAAGTTATGCTTCAAATTGAACCTATTTTTTTCTATGTTTTTGGCTATGGCAAGCAGATTCTATCAGAATTTGGGGATATTTCGACGAAAGGGGGCGCTGTGATCGATATTTTTGTTTCATTTTCACTATTGTACCATCTAAAAGTGTATGAAGTTATGCTTCAAATTGAACCTATTTTTTTTCTATGTTTTTGGCTATGACAAGCAGATTCTATCAGAATTTGGGGATATTTCGACGAAAGGGGGCGCTGTGATCGATATTTTTGTTCCATTTTCACTATTGTATCATCGAAAAGTGTATGAAGTTATGCAGATAATTGAACCAATTTTTTTTCTGTTTTTGACCATAGCCTGCAGGTGAGGTTGAATTCGGGGATATTTCAACGAAAGGAGGCGCTGCCATCGTGATTTTTGTTCGATTTTCACTATTGTATCATCGAAAAGTGTATGATGTTATGCAGATAATTAAACCAAAATTTTTTAATATGTTTTCGGCTGTAGCCAGCAGGTCCTACTAGAATGTGGGGATATTCCGCCGGAAGGGGGCGCTGTGATAGCCATTTAAAGATTTCAAATTCAAAAAGATGTATAAAAAAATTAGAAATCCTAAAAGTTTTTTCCGTTAGTTCGGCCTTGATCCGGAGCAGTTTTTGTTTTGTCTCTATATTAAAAAATGGCGGAGATCGGTTTGAAATTTTAGGGTGGTTGACATTTTCAAACAAGACAGCAGAATTCATCCATAAAGGGGTTTAATTTATGAATTTTAGTTAACAGGGTTTCAGCAAATTTTCTTTCATTGTTGTAACCATTGTTGCTATTCTTAAATGCTTAACACTATATATTTATATTCGCCAACGTCAAATTCTCGCCAAGCTCGGCGGCAATTGACGAAATATCGACAAAAATATGTTGCCACAAATGAAGCCAACTTCACTATAGAAGACTAATTTGGCGATATTCTCATTCAAATTCAAAGTTGACGAGAACTGGGAATGAATCTTCTTTAATTGGGTTCCACTCATTTCAGTTTCGTGTTTTCCAGTAAAATTATCTAAAATCCTAAAACCAAGGAATAGGGAGACTATCTGTTCCTGTCGGTACAGGCCAGAAGAACTTTTCGTAGTTTAGTATACATCAGTTTATCGCATCCCAGTCAGTAACCCGATGATTCGCTAGCAGCTGACGTACAACAGAATGACGAAAAATATTAATTTTATTGGCGAAGTGAGGACGAAATTAGAAGTATTAACATGATTGAGATAGAAGAAAGTTTTGGGATTGGCACATCCGACTAGTTATATATCGAGGCACCTTTAGTCTCACTCATATAATTGAACTCGACCAGGCGAGTATCGCTAAGTTCTGGAATGTCGGTTTACCATAGTTTGGACAAACGCGTCTGTTTAAGTACATCTAAGTACATACATTAAGTTTGATCTATGTCACCTGTCACCAGTTTCATATAAAGGCACTCTAAGCTGAACTTCACATGGTTTCTTGGATTGCTACACAAACCGCATGGGATCATTTGATGTTGGCTCGGTGAGCTGCTGGTCTGGCGTTTGTTTTATCAAATGCAGGGCCTGAATATCACAGAGGCACACCAGGCATGTGCCCCGAGCTACATTTTCAGGTGACTCCAAAATATATTTTCTACACCCTCTGATACAAATTTCTTTTTATAGGTCACAGAAAAAAATAATTTTTACCATTCATTCAAACAAAACTATCGCAATGTTCTTCAGTGACGACAATAAAATGCAATGTATATTTCGAAATTCAGAGAACAGATATTATAGACCGGGAGGCGACAGCACAAACAATCACCTCATCGAGTTCACGGCTGAAATTCCAGAATTAGTTAAAACTCGATTCGCATATTAAAACGCAATCGGTCTGCCAAGTCATATCTTGGTGGAAAACACCTTAAAACCTGATTTTAGCGGTTGATTTGTAGGTTTACCATTGTGTTTTCCTGCACCCAAAAGTATGAAAACGTGGAGGACTGGGAGCAGGAACACACAATGTTAAAAATCTTCAGTTTTTGCTGCAGACACACTCCACCGCTTTTAGAGAAAACGGTTACTTTACTATATTATGAAACATTTTCATTGGTCAAAATAGGGATATTCTATAGGGAAGTTGCAATCAGCTGATCAACCATTGTACTTCAATTGAAGGTCAGGGGAGTTAAGCCAATCAGAACTGCCTATTTGAACCACGAGGCTAACGAAAAAGAAAGGTTACCGCGGTGCTTTACGCGTATCTTTTTTTACAGACCGCGGGAGTCACGTGTTGCTCGAATCCACCAATGCAGGTGTACGAAAAGAGCATCACGTCACTCTAGCGGTCTGTAAAAAAAAGATAAGTGGAATGGACCGCGGTAGCCTCGCCCTTTCCTTATACTTATGTATAACGTAGGTCGCGCTTATAGTGTGACGTCAATCATGACGTTTAGCTTGAAAACTGACTCAAAAGAAACGGTTGCTACGTTGTATTCTCTTTATCATTTGTATATTATAGCTATATCTCACAGCTAAATGTTTTAATACTTTATAAACAGTCGTAACATTTCCTACGATTTATATTAAATAAGAAATGAAACATTGCAACCATTTGTTTGGAGTCATTTTCCAAGCAAAACGTCACGACTGAAAGCCCCTATTTACAAAGATAGATTGCATTTATTGTTCACTGCATTATCAAATGTTCCCAATACTGGAAATTACAGTATTGCAAACGTTTGATATCGCAGTAGGCTATCTTATATTAAAATAATTGATATGTTCCTGTAAACGAATTCACACACGATGCGATAACTACTCTGAGATTAATAAAACCTTCCCTAATGTACTAAAACTGTAGTGTAAAAAGTTACATTCAAATAACGATATTTTGACACTATTTATTGATATTTTGACACTAAATAAACACTGCGTAAACGGAACCTGTTTATAATGGAATTATGTTTTATGGTAAAAATTGTATTGTCCCGACATTATGAATACTATACAACTAACCTTTCACAGGTTTTACTGTATAAGTTCTTTTTTTTACCTATTTAAAAACCTGCTAATACGAAATCACAAGGGACAGGAGAAAAATCTCGTTTTTTAGGGTCTTTCATTTTAGTAGGTATGTATGGTAGTCCTAATGTAGAGACAATGAATTTTATATGTTTAAGACAGGATTTCATATTCATACAATGTAGTATATTTTTGTGTCCCAATTTAGAAGCCACTGTCTCACGTTTTGTGAGATTGTACCTGGCAACACTATGTGGTGTTCTATTAACTGAAAAACTAAGAAAAGCTTTTATTATTATTACTATTAAGCATAAAAGTTTGCATTAAACATTAATTTTTAGTGAAATTATTTTCATTAATGTTCCAAAATTTTAAATTCCCTTAAAATACAACTTTTATTTTTTATAAAAATTGTGACAGAAAAGCAATAATTTTATTTAAAAAAACCTGATATCAGCAACTTATTTATATCCTGTTTTTTTCAGACCTTTTTTTTGCATTTCACTGAGACCACTTAGGAGGGGGAAGGGAGCTGTAACCCCATAACTCCCTTCTTTAGGTAGGGTATGCTGTAGTATCACTGTGCACTAATATGGGACTATAATCTAGAATAGTTAGTCTCTTGTATGATAAATAAAAAATTTAAAAAGAAAAAATAGCATTTTCATTTCACTGCGATCGTTTCAGAAGGGCGGGAGGTCGTAATCCTATCAGCACCCACTCCCTCTTTATGTATGCGGTGGGGTCACTGTAAACTAATATGGGATTGATGAGAATGGCTAATTCATAGTGCTGGAGTCGTAAAACAAAAGTGCCAGGGGGTATATGCTATAGGCTAAGGGTATACACTAGAGAGTACATGCTTTAGCATTACTTGAGAAAATCACTGTATACGTAAAAAATCCAGAAGATATATTGCGTATACCACTGTATACCCTTCATTACATCCATGCTAACTCATAGTATTATGACAGAAAAAATTACAAATTTAACTCAAAAATAAACAAAAAATCAGCACTTTTTTAATTTTATTGCGACCATTTCGCAGATGGAAGGGGTTATCTCATCAGCACCTTTCCTCCTTTTTGGGTATGTTGTGGTGTTACTGCACAGATATAGGAGTAATGAGAATGGTTAGTCCGTTGTTGTAGTTGTATGACAGAAAAAGAATTACAAATATACCTTGAAAAGCAAGAAACAAAATCAACCATTTTTTTCCTTTAATTGCAAGCATTTCGGAGAGAGAAGGAGCGTGATAACCCCATCAATCCTTTTCCTCCTCTTTGGGTATGCTGTAGCGTAACTGTACACTAATATGGGACTAAACAGATAGACTAGTGCATTGTATGAAAAAAAATTAAATTTACAAATTTATCTAAAAAAAAGTAAAAAAAAATCATTCTATTAATTTACATTTCTACTTTATTTTTGGGAGGGGGTTGGTAGCTGTAACCTCATCAGCCTTTTTGGGTTTGCTGTGGTGTGACTGTGCACTATTAAGGGAATGACGAGTATGACTTTAACCGCATCAGCTCCCCTTCGCCGTATTTGGGTATACTGTAGTGTCACTGTACACTAATATGGGATTAACAGAGTGGATAATCCATTGTATCATAGAAAAACATTTAATCTCTAAAAAAAGAAAAAAAATTAGCACTCTATTGATTTCTCTCTTGACTATTTCGGAGGAGGCTGTAGCTCCATCATCCCACCCCTTGGGTATGCCCATGGTTATATTTCTACAATACATTCTTTCAAAGTAGCTGTTGAACAACTGTTACTATTCTTTATTTTCTTTTAGCTGCAATTTGTATGCTTAATTTATAGAATTATAAGGAATCAAGAAAATTACTAATTACTATTTTACTTAAAGAAATTTATTGTGATTGTTTTATTTAACCCTATCACTATGTCCTATCAAAACATGCCCTGTTGTTGCCCAGGACAAATATGCTACCTATTTTTCAAATTAAAACAAAACGAGTACCACTTATATTTGTACAGTTTAAGTTTTACTGTGTGTTACAAACATTATGATATGAGATGTCACCGGCTGAGACTACTTAGTGAGTGATAGATTTTTTTGACAACTTGTTGAAAGTGCTTGGGGTCCGTGTGGACCCCAGGACATAGTGATAGGGTTAAAAGAAAAATAATTTGACTACTGAAAGAAAATTTTATGACATAATTGCCGAGACGTCAATGAGGTAATAAATGTTTGAATTGCATTTTAATAATATAATAACATTTGAATATGAAATGAGTTATTGTGGTGAACAACAAAAAAAAAAAATATTTTATTTTTATTTTGGATCCAGAACGGATGTATAGTTATACTTTCTGTATTTTGTTGAAAGATTTTTTGTAGCTGGAGAAAAAGTAAATATTAACTTTTGTATTTATTATAATAAAGTTTTATTGCATTTTATTTTGTTGTTTTATTCAAAAGAAATACATATATTAAAAGGTGATATACAAATAAGTATAATCAAAAGTTCTTATAAAAATAGTTTTCTATTCAATTTATATACAATTAAGTTTTATTTTAACTATGATAAATGCATTTTAAATATGATATTCCTGAAAAGACAATAAAAAATAATAAAAGTAACCAAAATATTGAAAAGAAGACTGTGAAATATGAAGGGTGTTTCAAGGTGTTTGATGAAGTTTTTAATGTATGGAATTATTAACGATTCTCAGAAACAGAGATAGAAGTATTCTCTGGCAGATTTGGATAATTATTCTAATCTCTATAGATTTTCACATTATGTAGTTTTTTGAGCAATTAAAAAGCAAATTTAAATTAAAAAGAAAAGTTACTAAACAAGTCTATAAAACAAGCATAACTTCTTTGATGGATATTATTGCAATTATTTCGACTTATAGAAATAATTATGAATGATGAGCTGGTGATAGAACAGAAAACAGTTAAGATGCATCTTTCTAATGATGTTGCAGTATTCATATAATTCCATCAGGGATGTTGACAGAAGTTGTGTCATCTGATAAGGATTATACTTAAGGGTTATTGTATACACATATATCAACTACTAAAACTTCTTTTTATAAGTATTCTTGTAAGAATAACAGGGCCCTGAAAAGCTCAGGGTCTAGTACAACTTTCTTCAAAGCCACCTTTCCTATCCCCTGTAGTAGAATTTTCAATATGAAACTTCAACAAACCAAAATTTATTAGGTACTTTTATGTTAGCTGGGCACCAGTGATATATATATATATATACATATGTATGTACACATATTAATATACATATATATGTAAACTTTTTACGAAGATGATTTAATATTCCACGAGAAAATGGCAGTTTGTTAAAGATGGTGAATGATTGCAGTCGATATTAAGAATCATGGCGAGGAGGTTAGGCAACGATGAAACACCACAAGTCTCTTCAATAATCAGCAGCCAATTTCCAGATAAATTGTTTATTCATGAACAGGAGCGATGCCAGTAACAGTTCCCACAGTATCAGGTATAAACTTATAGTCCTCCCCTCAGGCTTGACGATAACTCATTTAATAGATCTTAAAAGGCTGTTGTGAAATTCTAAGTCGCAGAACACCAGATAACGATTTGGTCAGCACTTCCAAACACGACAAAAATCTGCTCTCTAAAAGCTTGTAATGCAGTTTTGTTAACCGCGTGTAGAGTTATTGAAACGACGTAACGTATGCAGGAACCAATGAGTGACAGACAAAATTAAGCTAAGCGAATGAGGTGCGATGGAGAAGATTTAACAAGAAAGAATTCCCAACACAATGGCACATTGATTTTGATGTGAAAAATACTCAGCGCACGAAGCAATGCATGGAATAAAAAATGGATCTTAAAAACATTCGAAATGACAATAAGTGTCTCTCAGAATTTTATAGATTGGGGAGTTGATAAAAGTTACGAATGAACTTAAAGTTTTAGATTAAGATTTGGAATAAGATAATTAAATTAATATACGTGTTACTACTTTTAAAAGGACATTAAATAGGAATAAATATTATTAAGAATTAAGGAAATAATGACTATGTCAGAAGTTAAAATTAATTTAAAGGTATAATGCGAAATAAAATTTTTATATAACACATATGTGTATATATCTATATATATGTGCATTATATATGTATATATATCACTGGCACTCAGCTAACATAAAAGTACCATTTATCAATATATATATATATATATATAAAGATAGCTCATTTGATTACTTAATTCTCAGTTGAGTAACTAACTTGCTCTAATTAAGCATTAGTCACACAGCATCTCACAGATAAACAATTATAAGTGGGATAATGTAGTCTTGAAAGTACTCCTCCGATACCGCATCAAGGAAGAAGGTTAGAAACTTACTTTTAATAAGACTTGTTCACATTAATTAGATGATAAAATCAGTGAATAAAAGCAAACAATTAAAATCAGAAATATTCTCTCTCTCTCTCTCTATATATATATATACAGGGTGATTCATAAAAGATGGGCAGAACTTTAAGGGGTTATAGTACACTTAAAGACAAATAATATTAAATAGGAGACTAAGGGTCCCAGACGTATTCCCAAGGAGATAGGGGGCATTAAAGTTTAGGGTCCGAAATTTCAAATGATTATAAAACATGGAAAAATTGGTCGATTCGTTTGCGGTTTTTGCAAAAAATTTTCTTTATGCCAGTATTTTCTTGAAATAAAATTTTAAAGTTCAATTTCAAAAAATGCCGATAGGGGGCGCTTTAGACTTTGGAGTAACAAACAACTATTTTTTAACGTTATTTTTTGTATTTCTTTAAATGATTTCGAAAGCTTAGACTTAAACTTAAATTTTGATCTAAAAATCTGAGTCCTAACGAGTAGTTAAGTAGCGTAAACTGAAATTTGAAATCCTTCTCCCCCCAGAACAAAAATCAGTTATTCCCGATCTTTGTGTCGTAGATTAGGCTCTAACTACTGCCGCGTTTTGCTAAAATTATTCTTTATGTCAGTATTTTCTTGAAAATAAATTTTAAAGAAAATTTTCAAAAAATTCCGATAGAGGGCGCTTTAGACTTTGGAGTAACGAACAACTATTTTATACCGTTATTTTTTGTGTCTCATTAAATGCTTTCTAAAGCTTAGACTTAAATTTTCAGCCCAAAATCTGAATCGTTAGACGTGGTTAAGTTTCTGGGGAGAGGGGTTTGAAATTTCTACTCCTGAGCACAGTTCAGTTTACCATGTCCACACATTGTGTGCTGTGATACGAGGTAAAAAGACACAAATTAGGATTATGTTACCAAAGCATATTTATTAACATGTAATCACAATAAATGTTCAAAATTGTGACCACCAGAGGTTATGCACGCAGAACAACGGCGACGAATGGAACGGCGAACATTCGCGAAAACATCAGGCTTTTCGAGCACTTCCCCTACAGCGGCGGAAAGTCTGGCGACCAGTTCCTCGGGGGATTCAATGGGTGTCTCATACATAAGAGCCTTCAATCGTCCCCAAAAAAAGAAATCGAGGGGTGAAAGATCTGGCGAGCGAGCAGGCCAAGCAACAGGACCACCTCGACCAATCCATCTGTTCGGAAATGTGATGTCCAGATAGTTGCGGACGTCTCGTACGTAATGGGCTGGCGCTCCATCGTGCTGGAACCACATGACCCGCCGGATGCGTGGAGGAACAACGTTTAACAGGTCTGGCAGCACATGTTGCAGAAATGTGAGGTAGGTTTTACCGTTGAGGCGTTCAGGAAGAAGGTACGGTCCGATTAGGTGGTCTCCGAGGATTCCTGCCCAAACATTGATGGAAAAGCGTCTCTGATGAGCATGTGGATACGTAGCATGTGGATTGACATCCGCCCATACATGTGCATTGTGTGTGTTAAATGTACCTTCACGTGTGAAGGTACATTCATCGGTGAAAAGCACAGTTCGTCCAAAATGTGGATTTAGCGCGTTCTGCTGCAGAAACCAGCGGGCGAATTCAATACGATTTGGATAATCCCCTGGAGACAGTTTCTGGACTCGTTGCACATGAAACGGGAGCAAATGTTCATCCTTCAGTACCCTCCAAGTCGTGGACTGTGAGGTATCCACCTGGCTAGCCACTGTTCGTGTACTTGTACTTGGCTGCGCCGCTACTACATCCAGAATGGCTTCTGCAAAAAAAAAAAAAAAAAACCATTAAGGGGAGGATACTGCTCATGAGCCCGAAATAAAGGTCAACTTCAGATTTTTTTTTTTTCATAGAAAGAATAAATTCAACCCAAACAATAACAATAATCTTTAATTTCCGAAAAGAAAAAAAAGCTGATTGTTTGAACCATTTAAATGGTGCTTTATAAGGCATGATGAAAAATGTTCTTTCAAGAAAATAATGCTTAAGATTTTACTAATAAAAACTGTATAATCATTATTTTGTAACTTACAGTTAGTCTGTGATTTTTGGATTTACACCTACGAAGCAAATAATTCATCATGTGTGCAGTTATGTCCCATTATACCTGTTTTTTAGTTAATCAGCACTTATTTCAATGGACTGTAACTTAGATTTTCGTATAATTGTTTTAGGGCTTATTCTACACACTATAAACAGGGATCCAAAATTTGCAAAAATAAATAAATACATATTATATATATTATGAACGGTACCTTCCACCTAAATAATAGTTTTCAAAATTAATTTCTTTAAGTGACAATACACAATACTTCTTGAAAGAAGGTGTAAAAACTCAACTATTAAATGTCAAATCATTCCACGAATTCGTAATGAAAAGCTTTTTTTAAATAAAAAAACCATAATTGCTCATTTTGTGTTCTGACAGAAAAATCAGGCATCCTAGATAACAAATATTTCATTAAAAAAAATTTCAATAGCTGTGAAAAAATTAATTATATTCATGAAACTACATAAAATATTTATTTATTATTATTAAATCAAAAGATTCATGATAAGATTTTTAAGATATCTATGTTTCACTGTGTAGAGCAGTTTATTCTTTGAACATAAGACATAGCTGTTACCAATAATGCTTAATTTACAAATGATTTCAACTTTTTTCCATAACTGACTGTAATTATATCATTTGAATTTCAAATTAAGTTATATTACCTATCTAATATCCAAAAATATTTATTTTTATGAACAAATATGTGTCTATATGTAATAGAAAATATTTATTAAAAACAAAACAAAATCCAGTTTAAACAAACAAACAAAAAACAGGTTTTTTTAAACCCTGTTAAATAATGTATGATGTTTAAAAGACAATGTCCTCGCCTTAGGAAAGACTTCAATTATGTACCTCTGAAATAAAACAATATTAATTAAAAGCCTCTTGAATTACTTCCTTTGAGATCTGCACCCCTATTCTTATCCCCTAGTTACAGGGTTGCCAGATTTTATTAGCCAGGCTAAAAAAAAGCCTAAAAGAAAAAACAGTATGTGCGATTTACAGTTAATTCACAATAACTTATTGTTAATGTAGTTATAAAAGTTTTCTACAAAAAAAATATAAACTTTTATTAAATATTAAAAAAAAAGTCTTTAGGACTCCTAAAAGACAATTATGAATGAAGTATGTCTAAAAGAAAAATTTGAGAAGAATGTATTAAATTAGACTTGAAGATATTTTAAAACTCTAAATTACATAGCTCCGCATATTACTATACATTAAAAAATTTAGTTAACCAATGATAAGTCTCCACACATAAAAAATACATACATACTGCTATTAACGTTAAAAATTGAATTAAAACTAAATGCTATTTTTCCGATTATGTATTTGTATCTATTAACTGATACAGTATTTGACAAAAGAAAATATTTGATAAATATTTAATAAATAAAAATTATCTGACTTGAGAACACCCATATTTAGTTAGTAATCAGTGGGTCTAATGACTTACAGAAATTATATATTTTGATGAATATAAAATAAGGTTTTCGGATACTAAGCAGATTCATTACTTATTTCAGGTAAATCCATATAAACAGATTAAAAAATGAAATAATCAATATTGAAAGATGAATGAGGAAGGAGATAATATTTGAGATTTTACTACATGTAGGTATGTAAAAAAAGAAAACTAAAATAAACTAGTCGTTGGGGGCCACCGTAATACTTACCCATCATGGATATGCATAATGTAAAATATTAAAATAAAAATTGTGTAAACTACTTGTAAAATGCATTGCAATTCAAATAAAATCAAGGCTTGATGACGTCACAAACTTTAAAGGCTCGATTACTGAATTGCTTGAAAGAAACATCCTTATAACTCCAAATATAATAATCCTATTAACTAGCGGTTTATTGCATCTGATTAAGCGTCAAATTTCCAATTAAAATATATCTTTGAAGTGAAATTTGGATGAAATACAGGGTCATGAAAAATCGAAGAGTGTGGAAAATAGGATTCCAAATATCTCGGCAACTAGTTATCCGATCGACTTCATGCTTTATGCAAAATTTATGTTTTTTTATTGTCTTTTATATTCACTCCTTAAAATAACCAATTTCGAAAATTTTTACATACCTTTTATCAGAACGAATATTTCGAGAGTCCGAAAAAAATAGTTCCGGTTAATCGAGGTTATTGAAATGAAATAGGCTTCTTCCCATTATTACATACTAAGTACATGCCAAATTGCAAGTCTCTATCTCAATTTTTTCGGGAGATAGAGTGTTTACAGACACACAGACGGACGGCAAAATTTTTTTTCTAAAAATATGTTTTTCGGAATCTCCAGTGTCTGAAACGTGTAAATCCGTCAAAAAAAATTTCGATTTTCAAAACGATTGCAAGACTTACCCTATACTACGTATGATGGGTAAGTAAAAAGAATGTTTTCAAAATAAAATGTTAAAACAAAATAGGAAAATACTTTTTGCTATTCAAAAAAGATATTCATGCATATTTTATTCCTGAAAATTGTTTCAATATTGAGAAATAGTATTTATTACGCTACTTTATGCATGATTTTAAATATTTATGAAAAAAAGATTATAAGACTGACCGATACCCCTTAAATTTAGTAAAAAGTAATATAATATATAACAAAACAACTATTGTCCTAAAATTACAATATTTCATTATTGAAAGCAGTAAAAAATAAAAACAAAATCACGTTAAAGGCCAGAGTACACAAAAAAAAAAAAAAAAAAAAAAACAATTGGTATGCTTTTTTAAAATTTAGCTGACACATTTGCAAATCTGGGTACAAATCACTAACTCCATAACTATTCCAATATTAATGTTTTCATTATTAAGAAATTGGGCTATTTATTGAAATTTAACTCAATAAAATGTCTTTAAAATCAGCTTAAAAATACTTTAACAAGTGCAGTTTATAATTAAAAGGCTTCACTGTATAAAAGCCAATTTTGGCCAAAGAGAAAAAACCTGTTTAAACCATTAAAAGCCAACCACCTGCTTTTAGGTAGATTTCGTAAGAAATACTACCTATTACATTTTCACCTAAGTTGGAAATTTTGAAAAATTTTTACAGATTTACGCCGATCATGACTCCCAGAATCCAAAACCACCCCCAGTTCAAAATTATATATATATATATATATATATATATATATATATATATATATTTATTAGAGATGAGACGGGCTCAGCCTGAGCCCGAAAGCTCGGACCCGACACGGGCTCGATTTTTATACCAGTCTTCGGGCCCGGGCTCATTCTTTCCGAAACTGACAATTTTATTTATTCTTATATAGAAAAAATAAAAATAACTTTCTTTTTCTCCTAAAAAATTACATAATGTTTTTCAAATCATTTTAATGTTATTTTGATCAAAATGAATAGAAAAAAATGTTTCTAGTATACTAGACTGCTACCTTAAAAAAAAAAAAATGTTGATATTTGCAGATTTATGTGTGGCATTGACACGACGCAAAGACTGGGTGATAGCACCAGTGGAAAGTGGCGTGAATAATTTGCTGCTGCATTTTCGTTTTTGACGGGATATTTTTTAATTGGAACGTTTAGTTTTTTTTTTTTTTCAGAGATCTAACGTGAAATTAATATTTTCTTTTATTTTTAGTCAATCAGCACTAGCTTAAGGTTTGCAAATTTTTAGTCTAATAATGTGTTCGAGTCATAATCGCTCTTCATATGAAAATAACGTTAATGAATCTATTTTTCATAGTGAACTCTGTTCGTGCTAAAGCTCCGCTCTGCATATTTCCGAAGTCACTTCCATTCGTAAATAGATATAATTGTCATGTATTGTTATTCCAATTCCGATAGCAAACAATCGAACAGTGTTTCTCCTTTTCCTATAAAAGCATAGAATCTTTCCGATAACGGTGTAAAACTTTTAATTTAAGCTGATTTTCAGGAACACGAAATATTGTTTTAATTAAGGGATCAATTATAATTTACGATACACACCTTTTATGAGAAGTAGAAGAATGTTGTTAAATTTTTCTGCATAGAAGAAGTAATTTCTTTAAATTCCATGCCTTTATTCATAAAACTCACTTCGTTAATGTATCCATCATATTTGCTTGTTGAGAGAGAAAAATATGAGAATCCTTTTAAGGAAGTATATTTTTATTTGCTAGAAAACTTCTCTTTTGATAAGATTAAATGTAAATTTCCCAAAAAATAATTATGTACTGGTGAGTAACAGTTATTTTCATGTATAAAGTTTTTTAAAAATGGATTATTACTTTTGAAACAATTTTTAAATATTATGCAATTTTTTTTGGTATTGGGCTCGGGCTCTGATGACATAAAATGTTTCGGGCTTGGGCGGGCTCCGATTCCAAAATTGTCGGGCCCGGGCTCCAAAAAGAGAGCCTGAACTCATCTCTAATCTATCTATCTATCTATGTCACTTTTTTATGACCATGATAACTGGTAAAATTCTGCATAAACCTCTTCCAAACTGATACATGAAATCTCGGTCAAATTCGTTAATGGACAAAATCGAACCAAGGTGGGGGGGGGGGGGCTTTTTGTGAAAACAGTAAACCCCCCATAATTTCTTAATTATTATACGTATTGAATCCGTTTAGTTATTATTACTTCTACGAGAAGGGCCAAAATTTATGTATGACAGATTTTTGATATAATTAAAAATTGCCTTAAGGGGGGGACGGGGGGAGGTTTTAGAAGAAAAAAATTCATAACTTCGTCAATTCCCAACATTTCAAATCCGCTTAAATTTATTATAAATCCTCTTAATATTATCTAAAACTTTTATATTGATAAGTTTTTTATAGGACCTTTAGGTTTTTTTATTTGTTATAGCAAAAAAAAAAAACCCTGCCGGCTCCGCCTGTAAACAAGTTATTTTTCGAAGTAGGCGGTTCCAACTCTCGCATCTTTTCGAAACTGATACATAAAATAAAGGGGCATAAAATCTCGGTCAAGTTCGTTAATGGGCAAAATCAAACCGGGGGGGGGGGGATGTTTGTGAAAACAGAAAAAAACCCATAATTTCTTAATTATGATACGTATCGAATCCGTTTGAAGTTATTATTACTTCTAGGAGAAGGGCCAAAAATTTATGTATGACAGATTTTTGATATAATTAAAAATTGCCTTAAGGGGAGGGGGGGGAGGTGGGTTTTAGAAGAAAAAAATTCCTAACTTCGTCAATTCCCAAGATTTCAAATACGCTTAAATTTGTCATAAATCCTTATAATATTATCTAAAACTTTTATATTGACAAGTTTTTTATAGGACCAACTCTTATAGAACAAAAAAAAAAAAAAATTCTGCTGGCTCCGCCTGCAAACAAGTTAGGTTTCAAAGTAGGCGGTTCCAACTGCCACATCATCGCAAAAATGTAATTTCTTTCGCAATTCCCGACAAACAGGCGCCCCACTGTCTGAGTCTTCGAAATCTACCTGTGCCTGTAGGCCGAGCCGTCAGGGATTTTTTTAATTCTAGCTGCTAGCTGGCTTTTATTGCATAGTTATGGTGCTCAGCATCCAAGCAACTCTTAGTGTATGGTGATAAAAATTTATTTTGTATTTTCACAAATTGTCAATACATTAATAATAATTCACTGCACTACTTTAAATGACCTTGGCACCTGAAGCTAGGTCGCCATCATCAGCACACTTTTTTCTATTCAAACAGCACTACGTATATCATAAACAAAACACTCAAACAAATAGTAATTCAGGGAAACAACTGAAAATTTACAAAAGAAGAGCTCATGTATGATTTGTTTACTACTCTTAAATCAAATATATAAATAAATTAATGTTTTATGTAGAATTTTATAACAAAGAGTCAAGTTTGACTCATAAAAGCATACACTCGGCAAACATTGTCTAATTTTTTATCTCAGCAATTGCATTTAAAAGTATATTCTAGTGGTTTGTATTTTCTCTTATTCAATGAGTAACTTTAAAAATGTATATCTAAATGGTATTTCCAAACATCTGGAGGCACAGCAGTGCCTCTGCCAAGTCGAGAGAGCACAGCCATAAGCATACTTTTCTGGAAGCAACTTAGGGCACTTTTGACCCCCCCATATCTCTGCGCTGGAGTTTCCCAAAAACCCGGAACTTTATTTTTCTAGAGTATTTGGCACACAGAACCAAAATTTTAAATTACAAGTTTCTGTTTTTTCTAGTTCAGATGATATATGAACACAAGCATTCGATTTTTTGTCACTCACTCACTCACGCGTCATCAAAAAGATTAGGTAGATCCCATAGTCCTAGAAACTTGACATTTGGAAAAATGGTTTAGGATACAAAGAAAGAAAAAATTACAAAATCTGGAAAATTCGAAAAAAAAAAAACATTTGAAAATTCAACAAATTCCATCAAAATTGAAAATTGAAATTAATACGATCTTGTAGTCTTAGAAACTTAAAATTTGGTGTGAAGGTAGTGTTTAGCATCCAGAAAAAGAAAACATCAAAAACACCAAAAAAATCGAAAGGAAAATTGAAAAAAAAAATGAAAAAATTGAAAATTTGAAGACAATCTGATTTTGTTGCGATAGAAACTTCAAATTTGGAATAAAAGTAGTATTTAGGATACAGAAAAAGCGAAAAAAAAAAAAAAAAAAAACAGAAAATTTGAAAAAAAAAATTAAAAAAAAATTGAAAAAATGAAAATAATTTGATCTTTTCCTTAGAAACTTAAAATTCTGCGTAAAGGTAGTGTTTGGAATTCAGAATAAGAAAAAATTAAAAACAAAATAAAAATCGAAAATAAAATTAAAAAAACGAAAAAATAGAGAAACATCGAAAATTTGAAAACAATTCGATTTTATAGCGCTAGAAACTTAAAATTTGGAATAAAGGTAGTATTTAGAATACAAAAAAAGAAAAAAAAAATCCAGAAAATTTGAAAAAATTCAAAAAAAATTGAAAAAAAAAAAATGAAAGTAATTTTATTTTTTAACCTTAGAAACTTAAAATTCGGCGTAAAGGTAGTGTTTGGAATTCAGAATAAGGAAAAATTAAAAACCGAAAATAAAATAAAAAAATCAGAAAAATCGAAAAACGAAAATTTGATAATTCGATTTTGTAGAACTAGAAACTTGAAATCTGGAATATAGGTAGTACTTAGGATAGAAAAAAAAAAATTGAAAAATCAAGAAAATTAAAAAAAAAAATTTGAAAAAAAAAAAGATTGATTTGTTGGAATTTTCCTGAATTTTTAATTTTGTATCTGGAGGCATGGTAGTGCCTCCGCCAAGTCGAGAAAGCACAGCCATAAGCATCCTTCTCTGGAAGCAACTCAGGGCACTTTTGACCTCCCCATAGCTTTGAGCTGGTGTATCCCAAAAATCAGAAACTTTATGTAGTGTATGTGGCAAATAAGGCACAAATTTAAAATTTCATATTTCTGTCTTTTCTAGTGCTAATGATATATGAACTGAAGGTTTCAATTTTTTGTCACTCAGTCACTCACTCACACATCATCAAAAAGATTAGGTGGATCCCGTAGGCCTAGAAACTTGAAATTTGGAATAAAGGTACTGTTTAGGCTACAAAGAAAAAAAAATTATAAAATCCAGAAAATTCAACAAAATTGAAAATAATATGATCTTGTAGTCGTAGAAACTTAAAATTTGGTGTAAAGGTAGTGTTTAGAATTTAGAAAAAAAAATATCCAAAACACAATAAAAATCGAAAAAAAAATAAAAAAAAATCAAAAATTTGAAAATAATTCGATTTTGTTGCGCTAGAAACTTTGAATTCGGAATAAAGGTAGTATTTAGGATACAAAATAAGGAAAAATTAAAAAATCCGGAAAATTCGATCTTGTTAGAGATTTAAAATGTAGTGTAAAGGTAATATTTACGATTAAAAAAAGAAACTTTTAAAAATTTCTAAAATTCGAAATATCTGTAAAAAATTGAAAATTAAAAAACAATTCGATTTTGTAGTTCTAGAAACATGAGTTTTATGATAATTGCCCTATTAGCTAGTACACCGCCCGTAATTGTTTTATGTTTTTTTCCCTGGATTATGCTGTTTTTTTTTTGTTTACGAATTTCGGTATAGAAAAGTTCTGCTATAGACCGGCTATGTTATGGGTGGTTTCTTTATAGACATGTTTGTTTTCTTTCACAGGTTATACTCTATTTAATTTGCATATGAAATATGGATTGTTAAATGATGACACCAAAACAATCTTCACAGCTCCCCCTCTCCTCCCAACATTACTGGCTGGTTATGGCTTGATAGTCCTTTCTAAATAAAATCATGGTGACTCTAAGATTATCTTGATTTATCTTTCAATTGAACCTAAATGATCCTAAGAGGAGGGATCAAAGAATTACTATATTGGCATGACAATCAGGAAACTTAGAAAGAAGTAAAATCGAAAAATAAATAAATTTATAAAAAGTCGAAGGTTTGAATATAACTTGATTTTGTAGTCCTACCATTGACATTTGGCAGAAAGGTAGGGTTTAGGATACAAAATAAGAAAAAATTTAAAAATCCGGAAACCTTCGAAAAATCAAATATAGTTTGATATATTGAAAATTTTAATTTTAGCTTTCTTTTTATCCTAAACAGTACTCTTGTGCTAAATATCACGTATCTAGGCTGCGAGTAATATCTCAGATGGATGATGGATCTCTCATGTTTCCTGGAAGCAGTTGAGAGTACTTTTGACTCCCCCCTCCCATAACTTAGTGCTTGCCTAGTTACCTGAAATTCCTTTAAGGTAACTTCATCGAAAATCAGTGGATGATCTCCAAAAAGAGCCCAAAATCAAGAAAAGGAGGATTACTTACAAAAAGAAGTGAAATTTCATCAAAAAGTCACCTGTAAAAAATGCAGCCAAGTCTTGTAACTCATTTACCGTAAAAAGTACTGAGATCGTATAAAGCCAAGTTTAACAATCTTATTAACTCTGAAATTTTCATTCACAAATCACTCCTAGTCTCTACATCTTTCGTTAATTATTATTTTGTGACTTAGCAATTACGTAGCACAAGAATGTGATGTATGTAGTTAGTCTTAATCAAATAATACTATAACTTATTAAGGTGTAATAACTTCCCTGTGCATACATAATTTGCGTTAATTAAATTATCCCATCCCATAACATAGTAAGGTGTAATAACTTTCCTGTGCTGCGTAATTGCCAAGTCACAAAATAATAATTAACGAAAGATGTAGAGACTAGGAGAGATTTGTGAATGAAAATTTCAGAGTTAATAAGATAGTTAAACTTGGCTTTATACGATCTCAGTACTTTTTACGGTAAATTAGTTACGAGACTTGGCTGCATTTTTTACAGGTGACTTTTTGATGAGATATAGTTTACTTACACATCAGCACTTATGAATAGGAATTACAGTGCATTTCTCTGAACACTGAGTGATCTGCAAATTAAAAAAAAAAAAAAATAGCACAACAGTGCCCCAGTTTGCATGCATATGGTACATAAGTTTAAATTTATGCAATTAGAGTAACTGTATAAATTGCAAATGCGTCATTACAGTTGCGAAAGAGCTGTCATATTTTATTTCCACTGCTAATTAATGAAACAACTTATTTGCAGTTCTATTATACCTATAATTATTAATTATAATTCTTTTAATGGTAAACAATCTAGGTAACCATATCATCTAATTAGAGGCTTAGTTGTTTACAAATCTTGAGTCATCCATACTTTAATGGTGGACCCCCCCCCCCCCCCCATAAAAATCTAATTTAAAAAAATCTTAAATCAGAAAAAAAAAAATCCTTTGAAATTTTTTTTTTTTTTTACATCCTACTTGCTTGTGAAGATAGATATTGGAATTTTCTAAGGTGACATCCTTTTATAAGTGAACAAAAACTTCTAACTGATTGCAGGTTTCAAGAAAATATTTTAAAATAGAAAAATGAATATTCTAAAACTAACTGTTGATTAAAAATTTCTAACAGTGAGGATAATTTCCAAAAATTGTTCATTAAACAAATAGTTCTTTAATGAATTAATTCAAATTTTCATAATATATCTATTTTTATTAGCATTCAGAACATATAAATAGCTGTTTCACAAAGATATAACTATTCTGGCGAGGTTAAAATGAACACAAAACAATGACCACAAAATTAACAAAATCCTTAGTCCCAAACTGTGTACCTTCAATGAAATATTACATTTCATCTTACAACTTATGAAAATAATGTAGTATTAAACATTTGTTATGAAAAATAAAAGGTTTAAAAAGTTTTTTTAAGCATCAATCAGTATGGTCTTTTAAACCAAAAAGTGATTTGATTAAAATTTTAGTCTTTTACATATAAATATTATAGTAGTTGAAGAAAAAATAAAGATATTAAATCATCTTTAGAGCTGTACTGTAACAAATTAATTCACTAATATATCATATGAGCAAAATTTTATCTAAAATAATTATTTGAATAGTATGCAGGTGCAATGGCACTTTTTTTTTTTCACAGTAAAATGAAAAAGTTAAAATACAGCATTCCTATCAAGTTTGGCTTTTTAGAAAGTTATTAAATATTATTAATACATTCTAAAAAAAACGGTCAGAATCGAGTTACTTTATTTCAATGGAATGTATAAAGGAAAATCATACCAAAGCGAAAACATTATCAAGCTTCAGTTTAAATTAGCCTTAATGAATCATTATATTGTTTGGGAAGTGAACACTACCATTTTCTATGCACATATAAAACACACAACAAACAATAAATGAGATATCGTATGAAAGGATTTTGACTTAGTACACTTACATTCATAAAAACATGTTGTTTGATTAAGAATTGCAGAAAATTAAAAACTATTGAACATACTCATCAGCAAATCGAAAAAATTACAATGCGACAGCTTCGAACACAGTTTATCTGGTTTTGAATGTAAAGTGGTAGAAAATGTTTTACTTAAAGCAAAACCTGCAACAATTATATGAGAAAGAGAGGTATGAAAACATCTACAGAGAAAAAAAGATGAAAAATTAACTTTAAATCTATAAATACAGCCAGCCTTTTGTTAGAAATGGACTCCAACGATACGATAATTCAGCGAAAGAGATGTGTTTTATTTACTTCTGTATATAACGCAACCCTATGCTCTACAACACCAAGCAAGGTTACTAAATAACCATTTTATCTCATGTTGGCAAAGCTTTGGCTTCGAATCACTGTGATTGGTTGCTCGAGAGCCCGAGCATCCCAGCGATTACCGTCTAGTGGACATCATTTGTTGACGGAGGAACCAACTTCTTCTATAGCTCCATGAACTACGTTTTCAGTGTGACGTCATTTCCGGTTTTATTCTATTCTCCTCCTTACGCCGACCGCGGTCAAGCACGCTAGTTGTGTCGTGAAAATTGTAAACATCTTTTTATCTCTTTTTACTCTCTAATCGGTATGTATTGCTATTCTATTACTTATAATCTGTACTGCTTTTTGAACATTTGAAGATATAATTTTATGCATTTGATGAAATAATTTTAATTTAAACGTATTTTTTATCTGTTTAAGCCTAACGCGGGACGACTTTACCTATGCTTGACCCCGCCAAATATGGCGATAAAACAGGTTTAAGAAAGCGATAAAGTCTTGGCGATGGTCAGAGCGATAACTTGCTTTGGGTGGTTGAATAATGCTAGCCAATAAATACGCCAGTAAGTACGTCATTGAATTTCTGTTTCCAGGAGTGGGGGTTGAATAAAGGAAACATCTGTTCGACGGGTAATAGTGAATGAACGTATGAAGTTCTACGGAAAAGGTTGTGTTTGAGATCTAAGGGTGGTTTTGGTTCCTGAATGATAATAGACTGCTAGAAATAAGAGATCCTTTAAAGGGTCACATTTTTAGCCACGATTATTTTACTATGACAAAAATTTCATTTTATTTTGAAATGTGATTCTTAGTGAACTTAACACTTAAAAGTTATTTTATATTAAAGTTATTATGATAAAAATGGGTTACGGTTTCAAGCAATCAATATTCAGAAATGATTTTCATTTAGTTTACTCACTGTTTTCTGGGCAATTTTCACTTATTTTCTTTAAAATTTATGTGTTTTCTTAGCTATTATTTTTGTTTGTTGAAAATGCATTACTAAAATAAATAAACGCACCTTCAAAAATATGGAAAATTGTTGACTGAATCAGTTTTTTTTTTTTTTTTTTTTTTTTTTTTTACTTTCCTCAATACAAATTGATCTATGTGAAATCAATTTATACTAATAAAAGGAAGTTTCGCTCTTTGTGTGTGCGATGGCTCGCGAAATCTGCCGCACGTTAGAAATCTGAAAAGTTGGTGGTGGGGTGACCAAGGCAGGTCTTTATGCATCTGTCGCTCAGTTATTTAAGATCCGAGCTCCTTGGAGCCCATTGTAGTTTTTGTGCCCTAAATTATTAATATAACGTCCCTTTTTATCCGATCTTCGTTTTTGGGATCCTTTTCCTCATTGGGATCCATTTCCTCATTTAATCCCTCCCCCCTCCCCATTTTTACGTTCCCGTTAAGATCCTGGGCCGGTAGGGGCCCCTTGAAATTTTTGCTCCTTAAATTTTTAATTTGTCCCATTTTAATCCGATCTTCTTCGGTTTTGGGATTTTTCTCCTTTTAATTATTCCTACATTTCTTCATGCCAGTTAGTACCCCGGGCCCGGTGCCTCTTTAACTTTTTGTGCGGCATGTATTTTTCATTCCCCTAATTATGTCACCATCTCAATGCATAACTTTAAAGTTTAGTCTTGGACTCCTGTCCGCGGGCCACAACCCTCATATTTTTATTGGGGTCCTAGGGCACTTTTGTGAGCATTTTTTTAAAATTTTATTCTAATGATAATTTATACCTTATGCTTAATTTCGACTAATTGAAGATCTAAAGTGCTAAGTACTAGAATCTTTTGATCTTTTCTCATATTTCCCTGCTCAAAACTATCAGTTGTCATCTTTTGGGCCCGCTACTATAGCTCCTTAAAAACTGTCCGATTGACTATCTTTTTTTTTTTTTTTTTTTTTTTTTTTTCTAACAACTTTTTAGGACTTCCAGGTACTACTTAAACGACAAAAAAATTTATCGAACCTCAGCTACCATCAATTTTCAATATTAATCTCCTTCTTAAAACACTTGTTTCAGCTTCTTTAAAGAAAAAAAAAATCATACGAACTTGAGTTCTGTTTAAGGTTATTATCACGGCCTTGGTAACGCAAGGCCAGTTAGTTAGTTGTTGAATAAAATTTATTTCTAATTTAAGGCCATTCTGGAAAAAGAAAAATCCACTCTTAACAACAAGAATTTTTCTGACACCTTCACCGACTCAAAAGTATGAAAATTTCAAGCAAAGCTGCTGAAATAACTGAAAATCAAATAGGGTTTTTCACTTTTTGATAAATGTATTACATTTAAAGTTGTAAGCCATTGTTGTCTCAATGACGATCTTTTTCACACTGCTGCGTCTGGAAATTCAGTTTATAATGCCAACTTTTACTGAATTTTCTAAATATCCCGTGCCTTATCGAAATTTGGAAAACGCTATTCGATTATAAATACATCTGTCAGTTTTATGTGTTTACAAATAAAAATTAATTCTGGAGATGTGTCAAATAATAACAGATTTGAATTTGAGGATGGTCTTATGAGGTATCAATATATTTTTCGTGTAATTATGTCATAATAATTTTCTTTTTTAAGTTTAAAGGGTGGAATAATACAAACACGCGAAAAAATTAAATGTGTAGGAATTCAGGGTGGCAATCCATTTGTTCAATCAAAAACATGAAATGTTTCATTTGAGGCCAAACACGAATTCTTGATCAAGACTTTAACAATAATGAAGCTATTTTAACGAAATTTTCAATAGACGTTTTTGCCAAATGCAACAATATCACAAAAATTGATGGAAGTTATCATCATCTGCGTCCAAACAGCGCTGAACTAGGCCATCTATATTTCGAAATGAATGTATGTACGATGTCACTGACTGAATTACTATGCATTCCCAAAATTTTTCGTAGTTTCGCATTTCACATAAAGATAGGTAAGACTTGAAATTTTTATTAAACTATCACCATTATTGTTAAATGTCTGCATAAATATCAGAGTTCTGGTTGAAATAGATAAGCTTTATTTTTTGTCCGAATTCATGGACTGCGACCCTGGTTTTCTGTGCAAAAATTGTTATTTATAAGTGTGCTCTGCCATTTCTTACAGTTTGTTACATCTTTTTGAAACAATCTGAATGTCGCAAATATTTAATTTTATTTTTTTCTGAAGGAAAATAATAATTTCAATAAGATATTTGTGATTCTATGACTGCACATTTAATGACACACACTGTGCCATTTTATGACAGCACAATCCTATTTTTTTGTAGTACTTCCAATTTTTGGATTACGCCATGCTGCTGTTTTTTTTTTTTTTTTTTCAGAATAAACGCTTTTTTTTTTTGGGGGGGGGGTAAGAGGTGTGTGAGGACCGAACGAAATTTATATACTCAGACCCAACCTGGACCAGCACGTAAAAAATAAGCAAAAAATTAACACTAGAGCTATCGGAAATATTACTTATAGCTTTTTAAAACTATTTCATACCAGAAATTTTATTTATAACCACTTAACTTATTAATTTAACGTATTTCTATGAGTTTTATATTTAATTTATTTTAAAAAGAAATTTCTGGTTCGAATCGGAATATATTCATTAGGTAACCGTCAAAATGACGGCTCGGTAGTTCTAAGTGTTAAAGCCGAAACATTACGAAATATTTATTGGCCGTCCTCATCCTTTTATAAAAGATGAAATATCGACGCGGTGCCTGTACGGCAAGTTTATTTTTTGTATAACTTATGAATCCAGCCATTGGCGCACCCACGGTGGGGGGGAAGGGGGCTGAAGCCCCCCCCCCCCCAGAACCTGAAACTTAATAATGAAGTAACTATATAAAGTTTTCTATAAAATTATAAAAAGTTTTTTTTTCTCCTGTAACTAAGAGATAATTTAAAGCTGTTATGGTATGGTACTATAGCTTGGTTTTAATTGCTTCTTATTTTCAAGTATAATATTTACTTTCCGGTCTTTACAAAAAACCGTATCGGCCTGTAAAATGCACAAAATGTCTTGTGACAGCATATGCGGAAATGTGATTAATTTCCTTGGACTGTGGATTTATTTTCTTTCTCCTTATGGCTGCATTCAGTCAGGAGAACACAACGGGAGTCTTCCGGGACTTGCAACGTATAATGAATGACACACACTGGCAAATACAAAGGGGAAAACTTATGGAACCTAGGCCATAATAGCGCTACAATGATAAAGAAAATTGGGATTTTTGTATAACGACATCCTTACCATTCAGAAAAGGACAGATTTTCGTCTGGGATAAACAGCACGATATATTTTTTAATTGAATCTTTTTTTTATTATTATTGTGTCATAGATCAAAGTTAATTAACGGTAGTTATTAATAGTACAGCAAAGCAAAATGCTACAGAATGTATCTGCATAGATGTTTCCTTAGATCACCTTACAATGAGAATAAAGTGCTATCATTCTGGAATAGGTTTATAATGCAAACTGTCGCATGTATAAAAGCAAAACTGAAATTCTGAATAATAGGATTTCAGAAGAAAAAATATAGTTTGACGTTTTCAGCCTCGGGTCACCAAATAATAATAATAATAATAAACAAAATTCATCTCTGATATTTATAGCATGTTTAGCAGCTGCTTTTGAGTGCTATGAAGAAATGATTCGTCTTGATATGATTTTATTAATTCTGATATCATATGAATTTTTATTCTGGCGAGTTTGAACAATTCTTTTAAATTATAGAACCCCCCCCCCCCCCCCCAAAAAAAAAAAAAAAATGCTAATGTTTTGCGAAAAGTTTAAAAAGTAAACACCGACAAACGAAGTAACCTTAAAGTTAATACAGTCAAAATTCTCCAAATATGTTGGCATCGGATTTGTGTTCAGAAAAATCATGTACTACTATTACATCTTTAAAATATTTGTCAATATTTTCTATGCATTTAAAAAAAAAAGCATACAAATTTTGTAATAATTGCGCTAGTTGTTCTTTTTCAATAGGTTTCTTCTATCACTATAAATTACTAATCTAATTATATAAATTATATTTTGTAATTAATCTGCTAGCAGAGCAGAGCTGGCCAGTTTTTCCCAAATGAACCTGGGTTTGTGGGCCCCCACTGCCTTCGAAAGTGTAGAGCTATCTCCGCTCCGATCTCGAATATAACGAACCTTGAATTATTGCGATTTATCTTTTGATCCAGATTAAAATAAAAAATTTAACCATCGTCGTTCACGTTGTCATAGGAATCAATTTCTTCCTATGATAGTGTCAAGTTGTTATTCTTCTAATTTCAGTTTAATCATGGAAATAGCTAAATCTACCGAAGAATTCTTAAGTTGCAGAAAAAAAAATGGGAAAAAATCGCCACAAAATACGAAAAAGGGTAAAAACTACACAAAAAATTCAAAAACCGTAGAGAGCAAAATTAACTATATTGGGCAAAAAAAAAAAAAAAAATTAAACTGGATTCCTTTTACGAATGTCAAAAAATCGCTACAGATGTAACGCGAGAAAAAGCTAAAATCACAAAAAATTCGCTATAAATTCAAAATTTGCCGCGGACAAAATTCAGTAAATTGAGCTAAAGGATTGACGGTGTTTTTTATTACGTCCGAATATCTATGAGGGGATATGCCCACCATGGGGGTCTTTATAAGGGAAACTTACTCCTTACTCGTATTTACACAAGGTTACCCAAAGTCCGAAAAAAAAAAAAAGAAAACTCCGAACGATTCGGCCGACGATCGTGATGGCACCTTCACGTCTATACCAGCTTTGAGAGAAGAACCTCTCAAGTGCTGATGGGCGGCTAAAAGATTGAAACCTGTGTATCTGTAGTTATGCCCATTGAAGCTCGATTTTTTTTTTTTTTTTTTATTAGATTTTTTTAATTTAACTTTTTTATGCGATTTTTTTCGCATTTTGCTGCGAATTTTTGACATGGATAAAAAGAATTCGTTTTGTCCATCGCGATAATTGGATTTTTATCGATTTTTAACATTTTTTCGCGTTTTGTGGCGATGTTTGACATTTGTAAATGAAATTCTATTTCAAACTTTTATCCTAAAGTAATAAAATTTTACCTTCGCGATTTTTGTAACTTTAGCAATTTTTAATATGATTTTCAACGCGATTTTTAGCGTTCCGCTGTGATTTTTTGACATTCATGAAAGATTTCCGGTTACAATGTCATTAGATTTTTTTTTTAGCATTTAGCGAATTCTTTTGTGTGACTCTGAAATGGTGGGTGATGATGATTTGGTGAGTAAGAAATGCTTTGCACTCTATGCACTACAGAAAGTATTTTTAGTGCACTTCAGAATTGCATTTCAATTTCATTTAGCTTGCCATGGACAGTTTCATCGCGTCTGAGCACGGATTTAATTTAATTAGTAAAGTATGTATAATGTAATGCTTTTAATGTTAGGGATACAGAATACACGTGCTTTAATTGTTAAAACATTGAATCGGTTTCCTATAACTCATTATGTATGTATCTCCAGATCCGGCCCAAGACCATTTTGGCGCTTGTGCGCGCCTTTACTTGGGCGATCCCCACCAAGTTAAGAATGCTTGGCTCTTTTTTTTTTTCGTAATTTTTTAAATATTCGTATACAAACTTTTATACGTGCTATTCCTAATTACTTAAGATATGATTTAAAGAGGTACAAAAATAGATAAAATACCCACATTCAATCCTATCTTTGAGTTATTTTTCTGAAAGTCTTAAACTGAATATCTGAATTTTATCGTAAATATCAATCTCAATTTATGATCTAAAAATGAAATACAAAGCAAAAATAACAATAAGTAATTTATTGAAAATAAAAATACTTTATTAGAAAGTTGTGTTTATTTGTAATATTTGTTACAGTTAACGGAGTAGTACTAAGCAGCAACTTTTGTAAGATGAAAACTGTTATCCTGTGTTGTTATTTAGTTTACAGGAACTATCAATTAATTATATATTTGGTGAGTCATCAGTTTAAAAAAAAAAAACGATTTTTTGTTTTTCATATTTTTGAAAAAAGATGTGTTTTGCTACTTGCTTGCATTTTAAATAATAATAGTAATAATAATAATAATAATAATAACAATAATAATAATCGTTTCGTTTGCAGAGAGATAATTTCTTTTGCATAAAATGTTTATACCTTCTCTAACTATGTTTGTGTCAATTAAACGATGCAAATTTTATTTTTGGGAGTAGAATGTACTTTTTAAAGTGTATCATATAAAGAAAACACATTCTAATTCCAACAAATAAATTTTATGTAGTTTAAATAGTCGAAAAAGTAGATAGAAATTTTACTGTAATCATTTTATGCATATCTGTGCAGAAGAAATTATCTAAATTATCTATCTTTCAAAATATATAAATATATTTTCTTTACAGTGTGCACGTGCACATGTAGTAAAAACCCTATTTTGAGAAAAACGCATGCAAAGTTGAAAATAAATTTGAGTCACTGTTAAAGTATACAGTTGTTTTGTTCGAATCAAAAATTTTAAAATACATCAAAAACAAACAAAAATCGATTGTTTGAAAGTTTAAAACTGATCATGATCACTACTCTTAAATGCTCAATTTTAAAAAGGGCTCACTTATAATAATTTTCAATAAATTTGTAAAACTATTTAACTCTTTAAAAAATTATTTTGAAAAAACAGCCTTGCTTTTAAAATAAAGGTTAAATAATCCTTGTCAGGGTTCGGAGGCGAACCTCAAACCTGTAGTGTAGTAGTGCAATACGCTAACCAGTAAGCCACCGGCAATCAAAAAAGTATGCGCATAACACAGGGGATAGACAAGGGATTTCCCACGTCTCCTTCATGTCAATAACACTGTGCGTGTCAAATCTTTAGAATCAGGTAGAATATTTCTCTTTATATCATAGCAATAATAAATCAATTTCCTGGGGGAAAAATCACAAGGAATTATATATGTTAGAGATCTGGGCCGTTAGAAGAAAGGGCCGGACAGGGCGCGGTCATCACTCTTTCCGAGCCGGACTTGTCATCACTCTCTCCGAAAAAGACTTTTTTTCCGGGTCGAGCCCGGCCTGTACTTCATTCTTCCTGGAAGTCTCCACGTCCGAAATTTCCATGGATGATCCCGACCCAACTCGTGGGCCGGGCCCGTTTTCACTGATTTTTGCACGGGCCGGGCCAGGCTTTGAACCGATAAATTACAAAAGTGCCGGGACTAGTTAACTATGATTGAGAGTAAAAGAGTTTTCATTTATAACAAGGCATGCGTTTCACACAAAATTCGCAGATTTATTCATATACAATAGATTTATTGTTTATTAATAAATCATAAACTAAGGAATCGAATGGCATTTTCCATCTTTTAATAAGGACAAAAAATCGTTCAGAAAATGCTGTCCAAGTTTTTGCTTTAAGACTATTTTCGATATTCTATAGCCCAATAAAGTCTATAATAGTCTTGAGACATCAATAAATTATAATTCAATAATGATATACAGTTATCGAAAATGCGAAATGCTATTTGATTTCAAATTTCTTCAACAATCGTCACTGCAAATTCCATGCATTTATTCATAATAAATAGAAGTCTGTGAATATGTCAGCTTTGTTTTGCTGAGTTGAGGGAAATATTTTTGTAAACGTCTTAAGTGTTATAATATTGCATAGATTTTTTCAAATTCTAGTGCAAAGCATTTGAAAAAAGCAACATATATACTAATGTATTACTGATATATCAGTGTACAAATATGCTATTATCAAAACTAGGGAATTGAACCCGTGATTCCCCGGTTACAGAACATAAGTGAAAACCAATTTTTTCTAATTCTAATAGATTATTCATATTTAAAATATACATATTTAAACTGATTCATTAACACCGCCAAAAAGAATTTCTATTAAAAAAAATAATAATATATTCAAATAAATTTTGAAATTTAATTAAGCTATACTTCTGTATTAGCCGCATGCCAGGAGTTAATGGGAAAAGAATTCGTCCAAGATTTCGCTGCTGACTGCAGGTTTTATTATTATTATTATTATTATTATTATTATGAAAATTTTAACTGTTTAAGCGCGTAGTTCGAGAACATGTCAGTTAAATTTACAATTTTTTTTGTATTATATTTATATTTATATTTTGATGAATTTTTTATTTCGTTCCTTAATGTTAGCCGGGAATAAATGTGGAACTATTTATATGTTTTAAATGCAAACTGATTAATATTTCGCAATCGGGCTGCACGTGATAGAGATAGAGGGTGATTCTCAAAAGGTGGGAGCAAAGCACAGATTTTATGTTTTATCTAATACAGGAGATGCTTAATTTTCTTTAATTGCATTCTGTTTTTAAAAAAACGTTCTTGGTGTTGTCAAAAACAAGAATACACATCATTTACTTTAAAACTTTATTATAAATATTATTATTATTTAATATAATTACCTATAAATAATCACTTTTGGACATCCATAATGTTAACTGACAAAACAAAAAATCATTGTATGGTTTATTTATGAGTTTAAAGAAGAAAAAACACATAAATTTTAAAAAAGGACATATTGTTTATATTTTCATGCAATAAATGGCAGCAGTGAGGGTTATTTTGTAGAATTAAAAAGGAATAAATGTATTGATGTATATTTTGTCCAACTGTAACGATCTACACAACAATATTAATTTTGGAAAGTTGGATGAACAGAAATATCGGTAAGCACTTTAATCATTATTTATTTGTTCTTAAAATTAATTTTAAAAAGTTTTTTTTATGGTTTTGACATTTTAATAGTAGTAAATCTCTTATTTATTGCTTACAAAATGGTGATGTCCAAAACATGTAACGATCACCATACCGATTTTTTCAGCGATTTAATTTATGTTTAATAAACCCTACTGTCTTAAAATATCAGAAATATAATAAAATATAGTCTTATTTTTTTAAATTAAGTGCTTTTTTGGTGAAATACGTCATATTAACTTAATAGAAAAGCAAAAACTTTGTTAACCACACGTCAACAATCATGTAACGATCGCCATTCCAATTTTTTCCGCGATTTAATTTATGTTTAATAAGCTCCACTGTCCTAAAATATCAGAAATATAATAAAATATAGTCTTATTTCTTATAATTAAGTGTTTTTTCGGCGAAATGTGTCATATTAACTTAATGGAAAAGCAAAAACTTTGTTAACCACATGTCAACAATCATGCACGATGGAAACAAAATGGCGGCCGTCGCGATTGTTGGCCATTTTGGACATCTCTTTTAAGGGAATATAATAAATATTTAACATTTTTTATTATTATTTTGAATAATGTAGTAAAAATTATGATTTATCTTATTTAAACAAGTTGAGAACACCTGTGATTTGAGTATATGGCATAGTGTTTCAAATGTTAAGAGTAAAGAAATTTTTACATAATAAAAATCTATTGCAGATTAATTTTAATATTGAATTGTAATTTGAAAGTAATGTCAAGTGTTTCACTAAAAGTTAAAAGAAAACATATATATTTTTTTAATGTGTGTGAATAAAAATTGTCTAATTCAACATTTTTTTTTTCAAAATGTTTAATATAATTTGTAATTTGCATTAAAAAATAAGTCAATTACATTTTTTTTTAATTCATATTAAAGTATGGAAAAGTCAAATTTATGTAATCTACAGTTCATCCAATGTCCAAAATATGTAACCTACAGTTCATCCAATGTCCAAAATGTGTAACCTACAGTTCATCCAATGTCCAAAATGTGTAACCTACAGGTACCATAATTAAATACTTTAATTATTAATTTTTAATGCAATTTCCTGTCTTTAAATGAACATATACTATATTATGAACTTGTAAACTAATGGATTAAAATATATTTTTTTTTAATTTCATGATTTTTAAAATTTATTAAAGTTAACATTTAGTGTTCCCACATTTTGAAAATCACTCTAGATTTAAAACAAATTCATGCTTGGAAATTATTTTAAAACCTATAAAAAAAAATTTAAATACAGTTTTCAAAGAAATTGCATTTGTTTTCCTATTCGACAGTATAAAAAATGAAATTGTGCGACGTTTAGAAGTTTTAAAATATGCTGTCAAAACGAAATTTATCAGTCAATTCGTTGCTACCACTATCAAAATGACTTCAGCAATAATCAGACATGCGTTTGGTTTATAATATTGATTATTATTAACATTAAGCCATACAAAAACCAAACAAAACTTTCCACGTGAAAAATTCGACGGTTGTAGAAACACATTTGCAGTGGGGCGTTAAAATGGCTAAAATAATGCGCTGAAATGAATATTGACGTTTCAAGCTATTAGCTTAAAATTAACATAGACTTTAAAGTATTTTTGAAAGAAAAATTCGAAAAATCTAAAAGCGTACGAATATGAAGAATTATTTCTTTCTATAATCTAGTATCATTTTTGGGAAGGAATTACAAAATGAGACATTACAGGAAGGGGGTATTTTCCCATATGAAAACATTAAGTGCGATGGAAAATCCTTCTTCCTACTAACCCACCTTAAAACATGCGGGTTTTGTCCGATTGTAATTTTTGGACATTTTCTTGTGTGCGAATATTTATGATAATAAGAAAGAGAACATGATATCGATATGAATGTAAATACCAAAACATCAGTTAAAATGAAACTATATATGCAGATAGTAATCCTGGTGTCCAAAAAGAAATGGGAAAGGGAACAAACGAAGGATTGGCGACAGTGAAAATAAAATTCAACATTGCACCAGTGGGGAGCCTACCCTTTTGCCAGGGGGCAATTCCATGTAGGTCTATCCCGCTTAATGGGTTGTAGAAAAAGAAATTGTCCTTGCAACAGTACAGCCATTTCAACAGCTTCGTTAATCTTATCTTACACATCTTGCAGGAAGTCCATAGATGTTAGCGATACCCCGTGGTTCACTGGGCAGTAAAAATTAACAAAAAAGTTTTATTGGAGAGATCCTGTCAATAGTCAACGTTTTGACTAATCTATCATGTGACGTGACAGACCGGGGCTCATCCTTGCACCTCTGTCAGAAATAAGATTCTTTTTTGTAATATAAGCATAGAAACGGCAACTAATTGGCTATGAAAATCAAAAAAGTAAGCGAAAGTTCTCTGAATAAAATGCTGTAGATCTTTTTTTCATGTATCACCCGAATTCGGTTATATCAACCGAAAAGATCTCAGCTCCAGTTATTAATTTACCATTTTCTTATTAGAAGATTAATTAGATATTTAAGATTTTAATTTTTAAACGGGCTTTTTTTAGCTAGAATTGTGTTTAATACCATTTTTTTCTGTAATTTTTTTTTATTATAGAGATTTTCATTAAGTTAATTTGGTTGAATAAATTACTAAAATTTTTATTTGTTTATTTAAATGCAAATTCGATTAATGAAAAATTCATTTTGGATTTTTTTTTAAATATCTTATTTTATTATATATGTGTGTGTATACAGAGAAAGAGATTCTTCTCGAATGGAACCATAAATATCCATTAATTCTTAACGTACCTGTAACAGTATCCCACTGCAACAACATCTTATATTTAAAAGAAATATTATTATTATTATTATTATTATTATTATTATTATAAAAAACTAGAATTTTTGACGTCTAGTAAAATTTAGCTTATAACCAATTTTTGAAATTTAAATTGGAAAAATGTAATTGCTAAAAGAAATATATCACTCAAACGATTTTATAATATTTTCTCCTGACAATGTGTACGGCGGTAGGGACTGGATCAGGACCGGTTACATGTTTCCTGGGCCTCTGGGCAAATCAAAAGTATGGGACCTTACTAGAAAAAGTTTAGAAATCCGACGCTTATACGAATTACCGTATAATTGAATCACCATTTTTTTTTTGTATTCAAGAGCATAGGTTAATTGTTGTTTATTGTAATTAGCACCCCCCCCCCTCTCCTCTTAGTAAATCAGACTCTGCTTTACAAGCATGGTTAATGTAAAAGGTGGTTATTAAACTTTGATCTATTATCATAAAAAAGTAATTCACTTGAGGGTATTCTGAAATTTTTCATTTTACCCGTTTAATAATCCCAATGTCCCTGATACATTTACAAACAAAATTGAAAACTTCAGCAAATTTCAACCAGGGTATTTAAGAATTAACAAGAACGAAAAATCATGCGTAAAGCATAGATTATGTAACACTTTCCAACACTTCCAAAATAATTTTACAAATCATTACCGTTTAATAAGCTGAAAGATAACATCTAAGTAAACAATTTGGAAAACGCATAACATATTAAAAAACGTAATTTCAGGAACTTCCAACACATACAATATTCGGAAAAATATCCGAATACTTTTATTCAGCCCTGTATAGGATCTATAGATTTGTATATATACTACATAGGATGCTAAATTTTAGTCGAGTTAGGAAACGCGTAGCACAGTTTAAAATTCTCCTTCTGGAGTTTCTTTCAATAAACGGAAATGTGTTCGCTAACTTTTGTGTTGCACTGTATATGAAATACAGAATTTATACACACCAAGTAATAGACAAATGTGAGTTCAATTTAAAATCGCGTTCAGCAACTTAAAACGCACTTCCAGGAATTATTGTTGTTAACAGACAGTAGAGAATTATTTTATGTGTATGATGTAAATGAACGATGACTGCTATACACACGCTATTCTGTAGTAAGCCTCTTGTAACGCACCTTAGTGATATATATAATTTTCAATGCGTTTAAAATAGTGAAACATTATTTAAATAAACCGCAAACGATTTTTCTCCATAGACGTGATGTAACGGAATTCGTTTGACTGTCCCTGTAAAAAAGTATAAATGCTACACACTTCAGTTGGAATAGGGAACATGCTATAGATAACGACAATAACATATAAAAATTGCAGAGCAATCCGAGCCTATTTACGGGAGTTAGAGCACGGACATACGGCAGACTGCCATACGGCCAGACAAACCGAAGTCATAAACACTTTTCAACTAGGTTGGCAAGTGTTAAAAAACGTTCCCTCCCCCTATAAAAGTGATACAGCTTTGATTATATTGAATTTGCTACCTTATAACCAACTTTTCATATAATGAAAATTACTTTTAAACACCAGTTTTGACTGTTCATATACGTATAATTTGTTTTAGAATATTAATGTCATAACTCCTATTTCGCATATAAAATTAAAATTTATAAAAATCGCAGTATGTTTGTGATGGTCAATACTAACGCCAAAGAATAATAAATGTGAAAAAATATTACAGACAGGCGATATGAGTAAAAATCTATCATTTAGAGGCAAACTTTACATCTTTATAATTCCTAAAATCCTTCATCGAATGGCTTCCAATTCGATATCCAGTTAAAATTGGACTACCCCCTGGTATTAACCATTTTTTAACACTTTGTAACATAGTTGAAAAATGTTTATGAATTCAGTTTGTCTGTCTGTTTGCCGTCTGTCAGTGCTATTGCCATACAATTGATATATGTTATTGAGATTTACTGTGGCATGTTCAGTATTGAACATGAAGTGTGTAGTCCTTATACTTCTAGTACAGGGGCACTCAAAAGAATTACATTACATTATGATCTATGGGGGAAAATCCTTTGCAGTGTATTTTAATGATGTTACACTATTTCAAATATATTCAAATAATTATACATCGCTGAAGTGCACTACAAGATGCTTATTATCGAATACAGCACAAACAGCACTTATAAATACTTTACAGGGTAACTAAAATAATTCCTTTATATTATGGTCTATGAGGAAAAATCGTTTGTGGTGCATTTTAATCGTGTAACACTATTACAAACATATTAAAATTGATACAATTTTCTAAGGTGCGCTACAATAAGCTTTTTGTAGAATATGGAGTGTAAAGCATTTATCATTCATTTACGGGGCCACACAAAAGTATTCGGTTACATAATTGTTTACGGGGAAAACAACTTTCATATATTTATGGAAACTTTTACTGAGGGGAGGAGGAGGGGGCAGACATGAAATTAAAATAAATAAAACTTTACATGCATAGATTTTAAAAAGGTTGAAATAAAGGCAAAAAAAATGAAATTTTTTTTTATCGAAAATTTTTCGTTATCTTTACCTTTACAAAGGAGGAGAGGGTAGAGTTAAGGAAGGCAACAGAAAATATGAGTCAAAATTTGGAGATTTTGTCCAAGAAAACACAATTTCACAGCAAAATTAAAAATGTTTTTCCAAAAATGATTTGAAATAAAATTTAGAATCTAAATTTATTGGTTATAATAGTTCTAAAAAATAAAAAAGAAAGAGAGAGAGAGAACGTTTTTACTCGGTCGACAATGAGAGACTTTAAAAGCACAAAACAAAAGGAAAAATGCAAAATAACAAATGCAGGCATAACAATGTAAATAATTTAGGATCCGATAGATTTTTTTTTTTTTCACATTTTGATAAATGAATTCTTTAGTTATAACCACATCTTGAGTTATAAGGGAGTTTTTCTTATGATGATATTTATCGGGCTGTTGCGTGCTATTCAGAACTACAATTTTCACAGCATTTTCTAAAAGACCGCCTGCCTCTTTCAAAAAATGGGAGAATGTTCGTCTTTACAGTTTCTAAATAAAAGCATTTGTCAATTCCATGTTTTTATGAACGAAACTGAATTAAGAAATCTGTTAAAAAATAGTCAATTTGGATTCCAATATAAAAAGATTATACGACTATCTATGGACAAGTGGGGCATTTGCCCAGAGTCACCCAATTTAATGTCTCAAACAGGGCCATACAGAAAGATCGTGGGTCCCGGTACTAATTCCAATGTGGGCCCCTTCACCAATAAAATAAAATCTGCTTACACGAAAACGTACAGGAAATTCAGCTTAAAATAGCTTTTTTTCATCTTAAAACGTATGTATACATGAATGTTTTTTTTTTTTTTTTTTTTTAATTACCGTTTACAACAGAATTTCTTTATATATATTATGTGCCTTTAAAGTATTAGAAAATAAGTATGCCGACCCAATGTGCAGTGTGTGCACCGCACACAGGCGCCGGAATAGGAAAAGCACGAAAGAAATATTTTAGGCGAGGTACAAATATTTGAAAATTCAATTTAAATTTATTGAAACTGTACGTAAATCGAGATTGGCTTACTTCTGATACATTTAATTAATTCATTTTTATTCATAATTTTATTCATTTTTATTTTTCTTCCATCCAATGTATTCAAGTTGAAGGGCGTCGTTAGGTACCTGAAATATTTTTTCAAAAAAGCTAGTAACATTAAAATTACGAAAGGGCGCCCGCGATTGTCGCGTTGGACATCTTAGAATAGGCCTGTCCAACCTTTCAGAATGCAGGGGCGCACTACAGCATATGGCAAACGTTGTAGTGCTCCGTTATTTAAATGATTGAAAACATGCAACACTTTATCTGACTGCGTAGTTGTAGCGATACACATACTGCACGATATATAAATGCGTATAGTATAGTACATTCGCATAATGGTAAACATAAGCACCCAGGTTATGCATGGAAACAGAAACATTTAAAAATATTGAATTTTAAATCAAAATTTTTAAAATAACGGTCCTATATATTTAACGTTAGGCAAATAAAAGCTACAAGCAAGTAACTAAAAGTCAAAAGGTGCATAGGTATCCCCCGCCCCTCCTTAAAATCTTCGCGAAAAGGAAGGGTATTTGAAAGTAATAAAAAGAGGTCGCCAAACGTCGGGTACTCCCCACAACCAATGAAATTTTCAAGCTACGCCTTTGATTCGCTTATACAGAAATTGTAAATTGAAAAACATTTGACATTTTTCGATAAAGACAAACAATTTTTTCTTTCAGGAAATGCTGTCAAAATTAATGATTTAAACCAAATTTCGGGAGGCGATACCCAAGGAAGGTCGTCATGAAACACACTGCAAAAAAAAGTGTTTATTTTAAAATATCGTAAAATTAACAGTAATAAACATTAAAATAAGCAGTAATAAGCTGCCGCGCATGCGCGGCAGCGTATTACTGCTTATTTTAATGTTTATTACTGTTAATTTTACGGTATAATACTGCCAGCTGGGGGTATTATACCAGTATTATACTGTAAAATCAACACCTTTTTTTTTTTTTTTTTTTTTTTTTTTGCAGTGCAGCAGTTGGCTACATATAACTCAAACAATAAATAAATAAATAAAATATCGTATAACTCAAAATGTAATACATTTTTAAAAAATGAAAAACGCTATTAGATTCCAAATCACTTTAATAGTATGCCTAGTTATATATGAAAATTCGATGTAATATGTTTTTGCTATTCATATATTTTTATTTTTGAACTCTGCAAATAATGTTAAAATTGCTAAAATACACTTATTTAATAATCTGAATACAATATTCTAAACATTCAATGTTAATACATTCTTTATATTTTCCTTTAGACTCTTAAAAAATTACTATATTTTACTCCCGTTTTGAGCATTTGTAATTATATATTTGAAATATTTTAAGTATGGTACACAAAATGAAAGGGTGCCGGTGCATTTGAAATGTGAATAAAGTAGCGGGGCTTACTCAAGATAAGAAATTAATAGTTTTTAATAATTTTGGATTAACTTGTGGTTTTTAATTATTTATCTAAACTTATAAGCTATAACTTCTATATGAAAAGCAAACTAAACTTAATTCATTTCTGGAATGATAAAAAACTATCAATTGCTTCTTAGTCTTGTTTTTTCGGTATGTGTACAACATGGTCAAAAGAAAACTCATCCCCTCAGGGCTAGAATTTTAGAGGTGAATTTCCTCTTTTAGTCCAAAATGTAGGGGAATTTTTCTTTTTGGGGAGAGGGCGATGGAGGCAGTAGTGGGTTAATTAAACATCTTAAAGATTTGATTTTTGCATAGTGTCACATTATATTTACTGCAATCATTACAATACTATCAAATCAATTGCTTTATTAAATCATATTATATACAGTAACACTCTTAATAATCTCCACAGCCTGACACTCGAGTCTTGCACGGATCGGGTTGCACTAGAATCCGAAGTGAAAGAAATTTAATCTATATTTTAATACATTTATAAAAAAGTATATTGCACAATTTCATTGCTTATGTCCAAAAATAAACATAACACATATATTCTCATTAATATTCAAATATATACTTTTTTCATCAGAAACATATTCAGAATTTCTTAGTAAAATCGGGTCAAGACGAACATGGCACAAAATAGTGAAAAACCAACCTGCAACCTAAACAACTAACCTTTTGATTACGGGCCCAGTATCTGCGACTATTTTTATATGCAATCTTTTTCCAATTTCCAACAAATTGTTTGTCGCAGATTTCTCTTAAAAATATCCTAATATAAATATAATACAGCGGAGATTTTCTGCTACCGATGCACAAATTTGACTATTTTCTGCGAATGAGTGTTGTAATGAGTGCGTTTTTTTTCCGCGATCGATTGAAAAAAATCGCTATTTGTTCCCCCGATCGTCGGCGAAATTCGCAATATTTTTCCACAGCTGTTTTAGAAAATTAACGATTTTTACAGCTTACAATTGGCAAAATTCGCTATTTTTTTTTTTTCCGCATTCAATTGACAAATTAACTAGTTTTGTGTAATTCCGAAAAACAAAGTTCGACGAAAATTTAAAAATATTCCCGGTCTGTGAAAGAAGTTAAGAGGAAAAATCCTGCACATAATTTTTTATTGTGCTGGATTTTGTTATTTTGTGGACGATTTACGCAATCCCGTGTGTTATTTGAAACAGTCCCTCAAGAAAAAGTCGCACCCCTCCCCCACTCTCTCGCAAGAAACTCTTGAAATGGGGCCTCTGCATTAAAAATTGCAAAGAATTAGTCGGCTCGTAAAAATGCTCCATTTTAGGCAGTTCTTCGTCTTAGCAGGTATAATTATATGGTTCCTTTTCATCGAAACTTTTTTCCGGTTGAGAAGAAATCTGTTATAGACAGGTTTGTTTTCACAAGTTTTATTGTAACACAACTATGCTCTTCAGAGGTGCAATACAGAAAGAATAATTTAACAGTCTAAGAGGCATCACATTATGCATCATATTAATAGAGATTTTTCGTTAATGAAAGAGCGAATAGTTGAGTTCATAAAGTGATTTTTTACAGTTTAAATATTAATTTACCTATTTATCATACAATGTTTATAATGGTTTCTATTATAAGCATGATTTGTTCCTATTTAATATATATTTTTATTTATTTCTTATCTATACCTCTAAAAATAGTTCTAAAAAGCAGTTCTCTCTCAGTTTCTAAACGATATTTCTTTTCATTACTAAAAATGAAATTAATTCAGTTCCCTGAAATATTTTTTTATTAAATTTGTATTTAAATATTTAAAACGGTTCTTATTTTATACTCTTATGCTATGTACGTTATTTAAAATTATGTTATATTTTTTGCGATTGAATATATTTGTTTATCTATTTCTTTAGTCTGCTTTTATCTGCAAAGTAACAATTCCTATTTTATATACTCATTTTTAACAGTTTCCTATACAGTTGAAAAGTGTTTATGACTTCGAATTTGTCTATCCGTGCTTTAAGTCTTGTAAATCCCCTCCCCCCCCCCTACTATACTGTCACTAAATTTAAATATTTTCTATGTCTTTAGAATACAGATATGAATACACAATTTTTATATCTGCCTCAAGTAAGTTAACATTTCGCGACTCGCAATTCTGTCTTATACTTTTTTATGCAAGTCGGTTTGACTTTCATAGTTTCTCTTGCGAGTCGTGTTAACACGGATTTTTCACACCAATGTCCAAAATATTTTTTCAGATGAAAAATCTATATACAATAACACCTCCAAAACGGACACTCCCGAATAGCTGACACCTCTATTTAGCGAATACTTTTTCAACTCCTAACACTTTATATACATATGTACGCTTTTACCTCTAATAAGTAACAAACTATCAGAAATATATTACACATGCGTTTTTTTTTTTTTTTTTTTTGTGTGTGTGTGTGTGTGTGTGTGTATCAAAAATGAAATGTTGGTAATATTCCTCATATTTCGAGAGAAGAAAAAGGGTACTTAACTGCACCATAAAATAAGAATAATCTAATATGATTACATATTTATATACATAGCCGGGGGGGCTGCAGCCCCGGGACCAAAACCTGCCAGGGGACCCCTCAGCAGTGGCTTAAGTTGTATAAAAGTTTCGTTTTAAAAATGACTTAATTTACCCCCCCCCAAAAAGAAAGGGGGGGGGGTATTAGTACATAGAAATTGCGAGAAAAAGTTCACTTAGTCCTATAACTGTTACTATACTTTTCGTATTTTACCCTCTTTTCCCGAGACAAACGAAGAAAAACAACTTTATTCGATTTCCCTTTTCTACTTTGGAATCTGAAAAACACATGTGCTTAGCATA